>JAJEJO010000811.1:94594-415350 GCA_020662805.1 Glaucomys volans
AAATAAGCTCTCTCGCTCACTTACTATTTACCCAGTAGTGTAAAGTATAACACATGCACTTAATTTGGTTAACTTGTTTACATTAAGAATATTCTTCAAGAATTTTGGTTTATTTTATACTTTGTGCAGTGTCTTATTGACAGAAACTTAAAATTCCTTAAGATAAGAAATTTCCTTGTCTTGGCTGTCATCATAACCTTTCCACCAGTAAGGTAATTTAGAGCATTTATTTCACAAAATTACATTATAGATCATAAACAAAACAGGGTGAGTGCTGTCTCATTTATTATTTTGGGAATTCTGAGCCAAATATAATGATCACACAGACCTTTTAATCTTTTGGGTTTCTGACTTAGTTTTATAATATTAGTAAAAACAATATTACTGGGCTGTGGTTGTAGCTCAGTGGTAGAGTGCTTGCCTAGCATGTGTGATGCATTGGGTTCAATTCTCAGCACTGCATAGAAATAAGTAAAGGCCCATCAACAACTAAAAAAATTTTAAAAAAGCAATATTACTTGCTTATTAGTGGGAGGTAGTCTGCATCTCAAAACAAAATCCTTAAAAAAAAAAACATTTTGAGTTGAGTTTTGTGCAGGGTGAGAGATAGTAATTTCATTTTACAGCATAATGGATTTTCAGTTTTCCCAGCATCATTTGTTGAACAAGCTGTCTTTTCCCCATTGTATGTGCTTGACTCCTTTGTCTAGGATGAGGTAGCTGTATTTTTGTGGGTTTGTCTCTGTGTCTTCTATTTTGTATCATTGGTCTGCCTGTCTAGTTTGGTGCCAGTACCATGACGTTTTTGTTACTATTGCTCTGTAGTACAGTTTAAGGCCTGATATTGTGATACCTCCTGCTTCACTCTTTCTGCTCAGGATTGTTTTGGTTATTCGAGGTCTCTTATTCTTCCAGATGAAGTTCATGATTGCTTTCTCTATTTCTATGAGGAATGTACTGATGATAATTGCCAACAGGTTGATTTCGAGCAAGTCACTGGGCTCTTGGACTTTTGCTTTTTTCTTCTGTACATTATGGATGACATTTGCCTTACTGATCTCATGGGATTGCTGTGAGCATTAAATGAGATAGCATTGTGTACCTTAAGTATTAGGAAGTGATAGATAAATACATACACTGTTATTTGAAAAGTAATGTCTTAATCAGTCAATGACCTGTTTCATCTCTCTCTTTTTCATCTTTTCAGTACTGGAAATTGAACCTAGAGCTCTGCAAATGCTAGGCAAGTGCTGTACCACTGAGGTACATCCCCAACCCTTACCATTTAAGTTTGAGACAGGGTTTTGCTAAGTTGTCGAGTTTGGCCTTGAACTTGTGATCCTCCTGCCTCAGCCTCCATCAGAACCAAAATGTAAGACCCAGCTAGAAAATACGTTCCTTTTATAAAAACGGAACTATATGGAATGGAATACTATTTGACAATAAATATGACTATATCTATATAATCAGTGTAATAAGTGTAATAAGTGTAACTACTGATACACTTAATGATGCAGATGAATTTCAAATACATGATCCTAAATGAAAGAAGCCAGACTCAAAAGGCTATAAATTTTATGAAACCTTTTATACCACATTCTAGAAAAGGAAAATTATGGAACTATAGTACAGAAAACAGATCAGCAATTGCCAGGGTCTGGAGGTGGGAAGCAGTGGGTTGAATACAGAGAAGCAAGAAAAAATTTTGCAGGTGCAGAAACGACACCCTGTCTTGATGATGGTGAGGGTCACATGACTCCACATGTTTGTTAGAGTTCACACTCAAAGGGGATAATTTTACTATACGCAGAAGACAGACAGAATCAGAAAAGTCAGCATAAATTCAACATAAATTTGTTTCTCCACTTGGATTGCAATTCTTTCTTTAACATCAAATTGTATTTCCATGTAAATTCAAAGTGTTTGCTGCTAAGATGAAGTTATATTAAGCGGATCAAACACTTAAGTGAATATGGTTAAACTTTGAAATAAAGTTTTCAGCACATATCTAAAAAGCCAAAAATTCTTACTCTTGTTGCATAATTTTGATTAAACTAAATATGTGTAGAGTTCAAGAAACATGCTACTTTAGTAATACAATGTCTGTTTCATTTATAGCCCTAATTAAATGCAGTTGAGAATATATTCACATTATATTGCAAAATAACTTCTGATGTAATTTTTAACATTATTTTATTTTTAATTGTCATATAGTAATTGTATATGTTTATGTGGTACAATGTGACATTTTAATACATATATGTAATGTGCAGTAATCAGATCAGGATAATCAGCATACACATCACTTCAAACATTTATTACAACTTGTGTTGAAAGCATTCAAAATTTTCTCCACTAGCTATTTTGAAATACACAATTAATTGCTCTCAACCTTAATTCCCCTACTGTGCTATAGAACATTAGAGAATATTTTTTTCTATCAGGTTGTATCTGCTGACCATCTTCTCTTTCTCCATCTGTGGTCCACACTCTTCCTAGGTTCAGTAACCCATATTTCATACTCCTACTTTTTGACACCAATTTTTAGCTTCCATATAGATAGTATTTGTTTTTCCATGCTTAACTTTTCACTTAACATAATGGCCTACAATTCATCCATGTTGCTGCAAATGATAGAATTTCATTTGTTTTTATGGTTGAATAATATTCCATGTGTATTTAACTATATTTTCTTCATCCTTTCAAAATCCACACACAGACACCTGCACTCATTTTTTATCTTGGCTATCATGAGTAGTGCTGCAATAATCACATGAAAGCAGATGTTTCTTCAACATACTAATTTAATTTGAAAAGAATGTGTGTCCCATAGCATGATTGCCAGACCATATGGAAGTCTTATTTCTACTTTTTGAGGAACCCATTCTCTAGAGTCCATTCTCTTTTTAATAGCAAATGGCTGTATTGATTCACATTCCTACCAACAATGTTTAGCAGTTCGCCTTTCTCCACATTCTTACCTGTATTTATGCTACTTTTTGTACTTTTTAGTAATAACTAGTCTTAACTGGGGTACAATTATCTCTCATTGAGATTTTGATTTGCATTTCTCTGATAATTAGTGATGTTGAGCATTTTTCACATATTTATTAGAACTAAATATGTGAAATTTGTATATCCTCTTATGAGAAATGTCTTATGTGTTTTTAATAGAATATTTTGGAAATTTTATTTTTGTTGCTGCTATTGTTGAGTTGTTGAATTTGTTCCCTTTTATTCTGGAAATTAAACCCTTGTCAGATGAATAGATTACAAGTACTTTCTCCCAGAGGCTACAGAATGGGAGGAAATCTTTCCACCTGCACCTCAGATAGAGGATTAATCTACAGTAATATAAAGAACTCAAAAGACTCCAAAAAAAAAAAAAAAAAAAAACAAACAGCTCAATCAATAAGTGGGCAAAGGAACTGAAAAGGCATTTCACAAAAAAAGAAATATGAATGGTCAATACATATAGGAAAAAAACATTCAACATCTCTAGCAATTAGAGAATTACAAATTAAAGTACACTGAGATTCCAAATCATTCAAGTCAGAATGGTAAGAATGAAGAACAAGAAGAAATGTTGGTGAGGATGTGGGGAAAGGGTACATTCATACATTGCTGGTGGGACTGTAAATTGGTGCAACCACTCTGAAAGCATTATGGAGATTTTTCAGACAACTTGGAATGGGACCACCATTTGAACCAGTTATCCCACTCCTTGATATATACCCAAAGGACTTAAAATCAGTATATTACAGTGATGTAGCCACATCAATATAGCATCTCAATTCACAATAGCAAAGCTATGGAACCAACCTGGGTGCCCTTCAACAAATGAATGGATGAAGAAAATGTGGTATATATACACAATGGAATATTACTCAACCACAAAGAAGAATAAAATTATGGCATTTGTCTGTAAATGGATGGAACTGGAGACTACCATGCTAAGTAAAATAAGCCAATCTCCAAAAATTAAATGCCAAATGTTCTCTATGATACATGGATGCCAATATAAAATAAGTGGGGAGGGGCAAGAACATAAGTTCATTGGATTAGACAAAGGGGATTGAAGGGAAGGGAATAAGGATGGAAATAGAAAAGACTACTGTCAAACATAACTGTCCTATATTCATATATGAATATATGACCAGTGAAACTCCACATCATGTACAATCACAACACTGGGATGCCAATTAGAATAAGTTATACTCCATGTATGTATAATATGTCAAAATACACTATGGTCATAGTGTATATCTAAAAGAACAAATTTTAAAAAATACATTTTCATGCATTCTGTAGTTTGTCTTTTAATTCTGTTGCTTATTTCTTTTGATGTACAGAAATTTTTAGCTTGATATAATCTCATAGGCTGATTTTTGCTTTTGTTGCCTGTGTTTTGGAGGTCACATCCAAAAAATCTTTGCCCAGATCAATGTGCTTAAGTATTTCCTGTTTTCTTCTTAGTATCAGAGTTTTGGGTGTTATATTTAAGACTTTGATCCATTTGAGTTCATTTTTGTATATAATGAGAAATAGAGGCTTAGTTTTATTTTTTTTTTTTTTTTGCAGTTGGAAACACAGTTCAGTCAGCACCATTTATGGAAGAAACCTCTATCTCTCCATGTATGCTCTTTCCACCTTGGCAAAACTTAATTGGCTAAAAACATCTGGATTTATTTATAAGTTCTCTATCCTGTTCCATTGGTTTATGTGTCTGTGTTTGTTACCTTTGTGTTGTCATGACCAAAAGACCTGAAGAGAACAACTTACAGAAGGAAGAGTTTATTTTGGCTCTGAGTTGCAGAGGTTCAGTCCATGGTCAGCCAACTTCATAGCTCTGGGACTGAGGAGAGACAGAATATCATGACCAAATAGCATGGGAAGAAAGCAGCTCAGCATATGGCCACCAGGAAAAAGAGAGAGAGCTCCTCTCCCAAAGTACAAAATATAAACCCCAAAGGCATACCTTCCCTGAACTTCTTCCTCCACTGAACTTCCTCCTCCAGTCTTACCCTATGTGTCTACAGTTACTGTCCAGTTAATCTGTATCAGTGGATTAATCCACTCTTTAGGTTATGTCTCTCACAATCTAATCATTTTATCTCCAAAAAATTCTTGCATTGTCCCACACATGATCTCTTGGGAGATGCCTCATATCTAAACCATAACCTGTCTGTTTTTATTCATGTGCCATGCTATTTTGGTTAATCTAGCTTTGTAGTAGCTTTTATGAAGACGAGTATTATGTGTTGCCTCTAGATTTGATTTTTCTGCTCAGAATTACCCTAAGTTTTAAGGGTCTTTTGTATTTCCATACAAATTTTAAGGGTGCTATTCCTAGTTCTGTGAAGGATGTCATTGATATTTTGACAAGTATTGCATTGAATCTGTGTTTTGTTAGCATGAACATTTTATTATTTTATTTTATTTTATTTCATCTTATTTTATTTTATTTTATTCATTTTATCTTATTTACTTTTTTGGTGCCAGGGATTAAACCCAAAGTCACTTAACCACTGAGTCACATCCCCAGCCCTTTTTTTTCTTTTTATTTTAAGACTGGTTCTTCCTAAGTTGCTATGGCCTCACTAAATTGCTGAGGCTAGCCTCAAATTTTCAAACCTCCTGCCTCAGCTTCTTGAGTAGCTGAAATTAAAGGCGTGTGCCATCATGCCATTTCAATCCATGAAAATGAATGTCCTTTTTTTCTGTCTTCTTCAACTGACTTTATCAAAATTAATTTGAAGAGGACCTTTTTAAATTAAATCTATTAAGAATGCTTTTGAGCTTTCTAAGCTGGATGTCCATGTCTTTGCCAAGATCCTTCTGCTTCAGTCTCCTAAGTGATCAGGGTTACAGGCTTGTTCCACCAGGCCCAGCTAGTATGTTCCTTTGGAGGTGTGATATTACCTTGTTTTCCCATGTTTCTTGTGTACCTGCATTGCTATTCGTGCATCCGCCAGATCACTTGTCCCTACTGATGATTTCTGGAGTAAAATAGTTCTCCAGATCCTGTGGCCTGGAGTGTCAGTTGGGTAAGCTAGGTTGGCTTTTGTTCCAGGTAAACTCTTTTGTATAGTTTCTTTGCATCATCTTCAGCTATATTTAATGTTAGCAATGTCTGTGGGTGTCTCAATGGCTGAGACTGCAGGAATTTTAGGATTGCAATTCAAGCTGGGAGATAGCTTTCGGGAGGGAAAGACTGGCTATTGGATCTGGGTGCAGAGTGCCCAGCTATGTTGTGCGGAGTTTCAGGCAGTTGTCATCAGTTATATGGGGGTAGGTCTGATCTGCTGGACCCCTGTGGCACAGATGGTACAGCCCTAGAGGCAAAGGACACATCAGCTTCTAAGGACTGTGTAGAAGTGGAGTCTAGGTGGGTGTAACACAGTGTGCCTGGTGGTAGGGCATGGTGCCTGTTAGGGCACCAGGGTTGCACAAGAACCATATTGATGGGTCTATTCAGGATGCTCGTTTGTATCCAAGGGCCATGCAGGTGACTTGAGGGTGTCTGAAAGCTTAACTGCTTCCCAGAAACAGGAGTGTGTAGGTGGGACTACCAGTTTCTCAGGGGTTCCACAAACTTACTGACTCAGGAAAGGATGCTAAGCTACATTGTGGGTTCAAGAGTGAGTGGGCAGGGCCTCCTTGCTGTTTCCTATGTCAATGGGTGTCTGCTTCCCAGGGCCTCACTGGATGAACTTTCTCCGAATGGATTGCCTGCTTGCTTCTCGCAGGCTTTCAGGAGCCATGTTGTTCAATGCAGGCTGCTGAGCTGTTTCCTAGGTTTTGGGTAAGTGAGAAAGGTTGTCTAGGTGCTTTCTGGCATCTTGACTGACTTAGCTTCTCAATAATCATATTCAGGGGTTGTAGTTGTAGCTCAGTGGTAGAGTGCCTAGCATGTGTGAGGCACTGGGTTTGATCTTCAGCACCACATAAAAATGAAAAAATGAATAAAATAAATATGCAAAAAATACAATAGCATTTTAAAAAATAAATAAAAATTATATTCAAAGAATTTCTCTTATAATCAGATATAGCTATGGAATTGAGTGATAAATACTATTCTGATTGGATTATATTTTCTCTTGCACTAATTATAATTACTAATTTATCTATTTCGCTACATGTTTGTAATCTGCATAAGTTTTCTGTGTTGATATTTTCTGCGTCCTTTATATTAATTAAATTTTTTTCTATTATTATCCCATTTCCCTCTCTACCTAGTAGTCACATATTTTGGTCGGGTTGGGGGTACCAGGGATTGAACTCAGGGGCACATCCCCAGCCTTATTTTGTATTTTATTTAGAGACAGGTTCTCACTGAGTTGCTTAGCACCTCACTTTTGCTGAGACTGGCTTTGATCTCATGATCCTCCTGCCTCAGCTTCAAAGACACTGGGACTACAGGCATTCGCCACCATGCCTGGTGTTACACATTTTAAAATGGAATTTTTGGTAGTTATATTAAAGTTTGCCATATATATCATTGACTTATTAGTGTCTTAAATAACTTCTCATAGTTTTGTTTGTCTGGCATTCTGGTTAATTCCATGTGTCGATTTGGCTAGACTATTTTCACTGAGTTCAAATGTTAGGTGTTTCGGACTTCTTATAGCAACAATGGAAGCCAGGAAACAATGGAATGGCATTTAAAGAAATACAACAATATAAATCACCAAATACCTAATACAAATTCTCACTGTGCAGTGGTGCTATATCTTGATTATAAACTGAAAATATCACATCAAAATTCCATTCAATACTCCTAATCTGGTGAACATCATACTTTATCCTGGTCAGTTTTAAATATTTTTATAACACAGGGTCCTACAGTTAGTCAAAATGATCTAACACAAATTATTAAACTCTAATGAAGAGTTTAATAATTCTTGTAATTTATTAAATACCTGCATCCAAAGAATGCTAGCGACACAGTACCCTTGTTTATCCTAGTGACTGTGTGGTTGATTGCATCTGTGGCTCACTATCCCTGCCCAACATTATGAGAAAGTATTACACAGCTTTTACAGTTTGGGCTTGAATCTCTCCTTACCACAGGTCCATGTGTTGAAAAACATGATCCTCAATGCAGAGATAGAACTTTTAGGTAATGATTGATACACGGAGGTTCTGACCTCATCAGTGTATTAAGCCATCTAATGGATTTAATGGATTAATATTAAATGGATTTGATGGATTAATCTGCTCATCACTGAAAGACCTACTAGGAATCAGACCTTGTTGGGTCAGGCCCTGAAAACATTTATTTTCTCCCAGTCCTTTTCTCTTTTTCTCTTTCTGCTTCCTGGCTGCCAAGAACTGAACAACTTTTCCTCCACCTTGCCTTTCCACCATGATGTTTCTGCCTTGGAGCCAGCTGGCCATGGACTGAATCTTCTAAAACCACAAAAATAACATCTTTCCTAGACTGAGGTGTTCTTGCCAGATATTTTGGTCACAGTGACAGAAAGCTGAGTAATGTAACAGCATATCACTAGCCTGAGAAAAAATAAAAAACTAGGATACATTTTCCACTGAATATATGATTGAGTTTGTACATCATAAAGTTGAAAAATCATAAGTTGAACTATAATAATTTAGGAGTTGTCTACATCAAGGACAAAGTGAGTTGGTTTAGCAAAAAATGGATAGATAGGTACAGTGGCACACACTTCTAATGCCAGCTACTCAGGAGGCCAAGGCAGGAGTATTACAGTAAATATCCACACAGAAGCACAGAAAAATTTTTTAAAGGAAGAACTAACTACTGAAAAGACTGTCTGTCTGTACATTGAAAATAGTAAAATTTCTAATCTGTGTATAATTAAACTCTTAAAAATAAACATGAATATACTAAATATTTGGATAAATAAAACTGAATATGCCTAAGCACAACAGCATTTGCAATACATAATGAGGTGCAATGAATATGTATAATTAAAATGAATGAAAAATAGAATATAATTCAAGAATGAAGGACCTGGAGAAATAATATACAAAGTTTCCATTGCTGCAGGGAAAGAGGGTAAAAGTACCAATTTGCATATTATTTTTGTAAGACAAAGCTACTTTAGAATACTAAGAAATTATACTTCCTGAGAGGACAAATGGAATAATCAAAACTAATTAATCCAAAGGATAGGAGAATGGTGAGAAAAAAGAAACAAGGGCACAAATATAAATTATAGAATATTGTTGAAGAATTAAACCAATGTTCATCAGTTATATTAAATGAAAATTGAATTAGTGCTCAGATTTTTAAATGCAACATTTTAAATCAGATTAAGACAAACATGCAAAATGAACAAAAAATAAAAATTATATGAGTAAATATGTGTAACTCAAGACTGGATAGCTAAAATTTTTGGAATCTAGTAATTTCTTAGTTTATAAACCCTCTATGGGTGAAACTGGGTCTTACTCAATGATCCCTCTACAGACTTGACACAATGGTATGTACTCATACTTTTCACTTGAATAGTGCATAAGAGTTCTTAAAGTGTAGTAGGACATTATCTTCTTTGGGACAATCTTGCATAGTAGAACAAGAAGGCATGATAATACTTATTTCTATACTGAGCTAAAATAAAGCTAAGATGAGACCTGTTCAAGATTGTGTTGCCATAATTGGAACTCAAAATTTAAGTCGCTTAAATCCTATCTCTTTAACTGTTTTTGAATAAACTACTTGTGAGATTGAATTGAATCATTTGTATTTTTAGTCATTCTCCAAGTTTTCTTAATTTTAAATATTTTGAGAACATTCATTCAAAGATGATTGAACTCATGTCTAATTGCTTCCCTATATAATTTTAATGAATGTGAATTATAACTCAGTCAATTTAGTCTTAGTGATTGACAGTGATGTTAAAATTAGATCTCAAACAACACAAAAATTAGTTTGTTTTTCATTTGTTAGGACGAGTTATGACCTTTCTGTGTAAAACCATAATCTCCACCCATGGCACAAACCAAGAAGTGTTTATAGGTTTATGCAATAGGTTTATGAAATGACAATAGGTTTAATTTGTATTAATTTGTATTAGCACTAATCAATTAGTGTCTGCCATTTTGTGACCAACTAGAAAGCAACTCTTCCAAGTATTCTGCTAGGTACTGGGAGATAATTCTTATTAAAAATAGACACTGATGGTCTGTGAATGTAGCTGTGGTAGAGCACTTGCCCAGCATGTGCAAGGCTCTGGATTTAATCCCAGCATCACAAACAACACCAAAAAGTACATATTGACACTATTCTAAAACTCTATTAGGAAAAAGAATTAATTTAAAAAGTGAAAACAAAGTTTTTTTAACATTTTAGATTTAGATTTAGTAATAAGAGTAATGAATAATTTTTAAGTTCTAGAAATGGAATTCTAGCAGCTATATTCTATCAGCTGTGTATGATTGTAGTCAGTCTTGTTTTTTTTTTTTACCATATTGATACACTACTCTGCATTTATTTATTGTCTTATAACTTGGTTCTTTGCTGTTCATGTGGCTTTTTCAAATTTTAATTTGAAATCAAAATTTTAAATAGCTCTTTTTAAAGAAAAGCAATAGAAAAGTTTCATGTTGTTTTTTAGACCTGCTTCTTTTCCCCAGTGAATTAATTGTGAATTTTAATTAGTATATAAACATATCCATTATAATAAACATGTCATAACAATTGTAATGAAACGCAATTCTAGTATTTGAACTACATGTTAGAAAGCAAGTAGAGGATAATAAATTGCAATCACAATTTTGCAACACAGGTGTATATTATTCTTTGCTTTAAAATGCAATTATTTCCAAATAAATTTATATAAACAATTTTTGGACAAAAATGAGTTCTCTCTTTTTTAATGTTCATTAGATATTTTCTGCACCACACATTGATATTTTGGGGGGATTAATGGGACACTAAAATAACACAGTGGGTGACAGATATTTACAGTGAGTGTACTCAGCACCACAATCCCATCCCAAACTCTTGATTTTACAATTCCTGTTGAAAAAAGTGAGAGTTCAATGTCACTTGAGAAGAGGTGCCATGCCACAACAATTATCACATATGATCATTTATATTTATTTTTCTGGAGATGTTTACAGTAATGGAAAAAAATCAATGTCCATAAAAATAGAGGTAGCAGGATGAATTTGAAAGACAGGCTAGATCTAGGACAATGTCCCATGGATTTATGGATACTTGTTAATGAATGAATGAGACAATGGGAATATGATTAAGAATAAATATTTGCACTCCACTAAGCCTTTCATTTCTTAATGTCTGATCCTAGGACAATATCACTTTAGGACAGGGAAGTAAGAATCTGAAAATATTTTTATGAGCAATAGCAGAGACTTTATGCTGTCTTTCCTACTTTGAAAAAATCGGCAGGGGCAAGCGGGTGGATCCTCTGAGAATCAGCAAACATTTTTCACCCTCTGCCTGTGGCACAAAGACAGCCTTCTCTGTGGAATACTTGATCAACGTGTGTGAGCTGTGAACGCCTGGGTTACCCTGCTGGGAGCAGGGCGCTCTGTCTGTTAAGGATGTACATTGCTTCTGCAGGTTTTGTCAGCAGGAGCCTGAAGAAAAAGGGAAAAAAGGAAAATTCGACAGAGCTAATTCACAGGGGGGCGAAATACACACATCAGTAAAGTGGAGGTGGCAGAGTGTTCCAGCATCCACCAGGAGCACTATCAGAAAAAATGAAAGTGCTACTTTGGATTGTAAGGATCAGCATGGGGTGAACTCCACAAAGAGAGAAAATAACACAAATTGTCTATCTGTGATAAACTAGTCAAGTTCCTGGAGTCGTGGTTACATCCTTTCCTCTTCCTTCTGGTCAATTGAATTTTTTTTTCCAGTGGTGGAGATTCAGTGCAGGGGTAGTATTTAGAGTAATCAAGTGTTCGAGGATAAACATTTGGAAACATATAATGTCTATGTGGTTATAGCTAGTGAACACTCACATGGGCAAAGGAAAGAGTGGAAAGAAAACTATGTACCTTTAAATACAGATAAAGCACATATTACTCTTTTAGACCTTTAAAATATATGAGAAGCCTTTTAGGACAATCAAATGACTTTTTCATAGAGACTGACATAATATGGCATTTGAAAAGTTGACTTTCACCCCAAAGAGATTGCAATAGACCATAATAAAATGGAACCCCTCACCCTACATTTTATATCCTGATATCAGGCAGTGCATTCCAAATCAGCAAAGCATATGATTTTACTCAAATAATAATCATGCTTAAAAGAGAAGAATAGGAGCAAAGAAGTCAAAGGTGGGGTTTCTGTCCTTTCTAATGAGTAGAAACTTGAGGTTATTTTAGCCTGCATGGCTTTGGAATAAGCCATAACAAATACCATATACTGTTCTTTTTTTTATTTTTAAAAAGCAAGGGCTTCATTATTCATGCATTCATTTAATACATACTATTGTGGATTTTGGTATTCTATGTTTTGCATGCCTCTAATACAAAATCCAGTGAGAATGTCATTAAAATTTTAAAAAAGTATTATGAAACCTATCAACCACCTGACATTTAATTTAAATCAGACCTGTCATTCATTTTTAATAACATTTATGAATCTCTGAGGTAGAAGAAATCAATACACATTTTTAGAAAAACAAAATCAGCAGGAAGTAGAAGACCCTCAGCAACACTTTGATTTTCCTCTGGAAAAGCAGCAAAGGATGTTGTTTTGTTGTTCCTGTTATCTAAATGCTCCTGAATTCCTTCAGTCATTCAGCACTGTGTTGTTAGAGAAACACTTTTACTAAAAAGCTAAAGCCTTCAAAGTGATTGTTTACTGTGATCCCTTCACACCCGTCCCTCTCCATCTTTTCCTTTGTGCCTTTGATTACTTAAAAAGACAAACAAATGTGTATGAAACAGACTCCACTTCTTTTTTTTTTTTTTTCAAAAGGAACAGGATTGAAGAAAGTGGAATACCAGGAGTATAGGGAGGGACCAGTGTAAGGAGAGGGATGGAAAAGAACCGATAAAAACACCATGCCGGGGATGATTTTGAGGAAGTGTGAATGGAGACTGTGATTTTGAAACATATCTGGAGGCTGAGGACAGGGACTGGCACGGATGAGGACAGGATTTTTATCTGAAATGATGATGAGCTGATTTCAATGACTAAGCGAAGCAGATTTCTGAAGAAAATGTGGAATTTTCCTGACTACAAGCAAAATCATTCTAAAGAAAGTTGCTAATAGATTGTTAAATATATTAGTTATCAAATAATAAATGGAACCTCAGGAAGTAAAGAGGTCAGAGTTCCAAATAGTTATCACCATACAATATCTTGTATATATTGATATAATATAATATCAATATTATCAATATTATAATATCAATCTACTTTTAAAAGTAGATTCCAGCCCAAATCCCATGTGGATAGTCCATCACTCTGTTGACCAGCCCCCTTCTCTAGTCAAGAGTTTCTCAACTTCAGCACTAAGATATTTCAGAAGAGGTAGTTCTTCGTTTTAATGGCTGTTCTGTATGTGGGGGTGTTTCAACAGCATGCCTGGCATCCACACTTTAAATGCTAGTAACACCCTACTATTGAGAATGCAAAATCTCTAGATATTTTCAAATGTTCCCTGGAAGAAAGTAAAATTACTACCCATTGAGAATCCCTGCTCCAAGTACAGTGAACTAACTACTACTGTTTCTGAGCTAATGAGTTTCTTTTATTTTCTGAACATAACTTGCTGTTTTTCTGTTCTGTGGTTTTGTCATTTCTGCTTCCTCTGTTCTCCTTTTTTTTTCCCCAGTACACTATTTATTCTTTAAGCCCAAACCAAATGTAGCTCTTTGGGAAATTCCTGATATTCCAAAATACTGTCACTTCTTTTTCAATGCTCTTAAAGTAGTTTATTCCTATACTCAGGACATAGTCCAAAATAATCATGCGTAATCATACAGCTCCCTCACCATATTGCTACAACTTGTCTAGTCCCTTTTCTCCTTCCACATTGTCCACAATGACATGTTATACCTAAGGATAGTAGCCATAAATAAATAAATAAATAAATAAATAAATAAATACCAGCAAGCACTAGTGTCTGTTAAGGGACAGTTCCAAGAACACAGTATTTGCTTGCTCATATTATCTTGACAATGTAACTAAGACTATCACTATTCCTATTTTACAGATACTGGAAATGAGGTCCAAAGGGGTAACTAGCTTATTCAAGTTACACAGGTAGGCTATATTTGGTTTCAGTGTAGCCAATACGATATCTGACTTACATTTTTAACTACATTATAATACAAACCTCTCAAGTGAAGGAATTCATATTTATAAAATTAGGATTGCAAAATCATTGATTTGCACAGTGGGAAGATGATCTGGTAACACCTTTTGTAAAAAAGCAGAAGGAATGTGCAGACCACAGAGATCTATCTTAAGGTCATATAGTGGATCTCTGGAAGAAGATGCAAGTCTTGAGATGTCAAGAATGAAATCCACTGTTTGGCATTTGATAGGATGTAGGGTTTAGGATTGACAAAAGACAATAAAGAAATGAATAAAATTGGTCACTAAACTTGAAGAAAATTGAAAAAAATATACCTGAATTTATAAGAAAGCCCCGTTTTATCTAAATCACAAAGGAAACAAATAATTTTACTTTTTCCGTTGACATCAATTTTCATGCAAGCATAGGTGATCTACATATGAGAGAAAATAATGCTTTTTCTATTTCTATTAAACTTATGCAACATTTTATTTATAAAATAAAAGATGTGAAATTCCAAATATATTTCCTAAATTACTCATTTTATTTAGCAGACTGTCTTAAATTTCAACAATTGTAATGAATAAAACAAATTTGAGAGGATTAGATTATTTTTCAAAAAAGATAAATCAAATAACATTTTATACACACATTTAGAAATTCATTAAGATTTTTATTTTCTTAAAGAATGGTTCTGTAGATAATTTTAATAAGAAGTACAAAGCTCTCAGGACATGTTCATATTCGTTTAAGTGTAACCTTGAAATTCTCAGCAGTTCTTACATATTCATAAATGTTTGGAACTATCAAACTGGGTTCATCCCTTAGGTACCTTTGTTTGCCAATAACATGATGTATGAGAATCAATGGAATCATGTCGTACATGTGGAATACATTCAGAAGTTCCCAGCAGATATGGGGAAATATCAAAATTAAGTTTTTCTGTGTCCATTTGAGAATGTGCATTGTTCTTTTTAGTCTATGGAGGCTGAGCATACTGAAACAAAGTATGCAAACACAGTTTCAAATTCGTGCATGTTTTCAGACTCATGTTAATGAGTGAGATCCTCTTATTCAGTTATTGCTACTTTAACAGTATCCTAATTTTTAATCCTGTAATTAATCATAGTGTACAAATGAATTATTTGAAAATAACCTAACACTGCGTTCATTAAACTTCTACTGGCTTCTGGAAAAAATAACCTCTCCTTTCCTAAATCAGTAGATTGATACTATGAGTATTTTAAACTCAAGTTCTAGTTCAAGCTGGTGTTCCTGTTCAAAGGCCTTCATCTAGTGACCTAAATGCTTTACATGTTGTATCCCCTCCTCTTAATCATCAGTTTCCCCCGTATTTAGTAATGACTTGTTGGAGAAGGAGAATTCCTTGAGGGGTGGTCTCTAAGGTCCTTGATCCAGGGCACACATATCACAGTGTGATCTGCACATCCACAGGTCACATGGCAACTGTGAAATGCTAGGAGACCTGGATGTGCTGTTGAGTTCTGAGACCAGACTAGGAAGGAAAGGAAAGGAAGTTTGGCAAAAATACATCCTTCTCAGACACAAGTGTTAGGAGCAACAGAATTTTTAAATACGTGACTTATCATATGTATCATATACATAACATATATAAAACCATATTCATATTTATTTCTTATTTTGACCATCAGAATCTGTCCCGCTTGAGTGTGGATGATATGAGTCTAGTTGTCCTGCTTTGTGATTTCCTCTGTGCTGATCTTTGCTCCATTTTTCCTTTGCCTTTGTTTTCCCCACTGTCCTTGGTTGTGGTACTTCTTAAAACAATTCTATTAGTCAAGTAATGTTACCTCATTTCACTTCTTAGATTTCAAAAATTATTAACTGTATCTCAGAATCCAAAATAAGATTTGACACCTAAACCTTTGAAGGGATAGAGGTAGCCCAGGATACCAAATCCACCAGGAGTCTGTCTCTCTCATCTTTCCTTCCATCTGACTGTCAATTTTTTCTGTCTATATAGAACAACTGCCCAAATATGATAGCAAGCATTGTTTTTCCATCTTAGGATGTCCACCACCAGAGAGTAACCCTTTCTCAGTTTCAATTAAAAAATTCCATGTGATTTAGTCATATACCCAATACTGGGTAAATTCAAAGTTTCTAGGGGAAAGTCACATAGGATAGTGATAGGTTTCTTGGGAATGAGGTTGTTGCATAAGTAAGTGGGGCAGTTTCTAGAAGAGGAGTGGGAGGAAGGGGAGGTGAAATTGGAAAAGTGCGAACTGATATTTTCAGAAATAAGAACTGGCACAAGGAGGGAAAAAGTCACAGATTCTGCTGAAAGCCATAGATTTTTGAAGCAGAATTCTCAGCAAAGTTAATATACTACAACCATTACTGGAAAACATCTCTTTATTTAGCCTCATTGGGTGACTTTATTTCTTCCTTTCCTCTTTCCCTCATCTTTTCCATCATGATCTATTTTAAAAACATTTATTTTATTTTGTTATTTTTTTTTTGGTGCTGGAGATTGAACCCAGGGTTGCTTAACCACTAAACCATACCCAGCCCTTTTTATTTTGAAACGTGGTCTCTATAAGTTTGTTAGTACCTTGCAAATCACTGAGGCTGGCCTTGAATTTGTGCTCCTCCTGCCTCAGCTTCCCAATTTGCTGGGTTTACAGGCATGCACCACTATGTCCAGCTCATGATCTATTTATAATTCTTTTTTTCTTGTTGGATTAGCCTTTTAAGCTCTCTGAATCTCCATGAAATATGTTTTACTGATCTAAAATACCATCTCAAATCATTCTTAGCATTATCATCCAAAGCTATATACTCTATTTGGCCACATATCCCCTGAAAGCACATCCTCTTGAGTGTGCCTTCAAAGTTTTTCTGACTGTGACCAAATTAAAAAGCCCAGTACAGACTAACATAATATACTTACATGTTTACATAATGGAAATAAAATTTCTGTGAAAACATTTATCTTTGCGTAATGATCTCTCATATTTACGAGTTTCTATTATATTTCATTTGTGTGGATCACAAACAATTGAATTTATTTTGTGACCCCCCTGCCCTAAGTTAGCTCACTTGGGCTCTGTGGGACAATTGCCAATGATGTATACTATCTCCATCACCACTGCCAAACATACAGATCTTGCTAAATCCCACCACTCCTCTGGGACATCATAGAGCAACTATAGCATCACCAACTCTACCACAAACCAGAGCATTCCTTTCCTAAGAATTGGAATATAAAACTTGTGGGTTAGGTTCTACCTATAAAGGACTAGTGAATACAAAGTGGTAATAACTCTAGGATGAAGAGCTCTCTGAGCCTGAGTTTGCTTTTCTATAAACTGAAGCAAATATTATACCAGGTTGTCCCTTTCAACAGAAGATAACCACTAAAATTACCAACTAGTATGTCTTAAGCAGCATGGTAACAATAAGAACAAAACAGCCCAAAGCAGTATGTAGGCATCCCACCTCCTCCAAAAAAGATCAGTGACTTTTCTCTCAGTTGTTTTCAAGTAACCCTTCACTGAAGTTTATTTAGCTAACACTAGGTGAAATAATATATCACTAGAGATATGAAGCAATGGACAGTGGGCCTTCCAGGCAATATGACCAGCAGAGCAAGTACATATCATGTTACCTGAATTTTAAAAAAATAACTTCAGTTGTACACTTATTTTTTCTTCTACCATGTTTTTCTCTTTCTATGTATATCATCTAAGCCACTTCAAATTGTATAATTGCAGTATAACATTATCAGGCCAGGTACTCTACCTGCTGTATTTCATTTAATGTTCATGACAACTTTTTCATATGAATATAGATATTAGCTCTGTCTCATAGTTTAGTTAAGGTATGGTAATTTCTCTACGATCACACTGCTAGAAGGTTTGAAATTAGAATTTAAACCAGACCTGTGTCATTTCTTAGTTGAAGAATAACAGACTGTGCCCATTCTCCACTTTTCAATTTCCTAGCAGCCAAGTTACCATCCATCACTTCCAAAGTCATTGTCACAATTGACACACATGCTGCAGTTGTCATATGGGAATGTTTGAAAATCAGCTCTTTAGGTTGGTACTCATATTTTTTCTTTCCAAGCTGCACCATGCAATGTAGTGACCACGTTATTAAATTAGCAGTAATTAAAATTAATTCCAACCGAAAATTCACTTTTTCACTTGCAATGGTTACGTTTGATGTACTCAATAACTACATGTTGCTTGTGATACTATATTATTATAAAACAGTATTTGGGTGTTACCAAAGAACAATTTCTGACAAAAGCACTGACCATTACCTATACTCTTCATATCAATTTAATGTGATTTGATTCTATTTTATTCCTTTTCAGTTTTCTTAGTTCACACTCATAAAGATTAATTTCTTCAATCCTGAGAAAATCTCAACTGTTCTTATCAATCTGTATTTATGTATTTAGTATGTATTCCATTATTGGAGACCCTTTAATATTAAAAAGAAAAAAGAAATTACTTTCTAAAGTTGATTAAATATTTATTTGACTCTGATTGGCTTGTAATGGCCAAAAGCCAGTAAGTCCCCAGAAATATGATTAATGTAAGTGCAAGTCTTGGCTGTGTCTGTGCAACCTTGGAATATTTGAGTCACTCACTTATTCTTTCATCAAACTTTCACTGAGTGACTACTAGATATAGACAGTGTGATAGGGAGAGGGATACATAAAAATATCATCAAGTCATTCTGGATCTCATAGTTCTACTAGAATGTGCACTCTTTGGGGGTTGGGTTTTCACTAGCTTTGCACCCTGCAGTTCAAATTGGCACATTAAATAAGCATGTCCCAGTTACATTCTTTAATAAAATGAATGCATATAGGCTCTTTATTTCAATTTATATACATTTGTGCAATTCTTGGCCATGATACAATATATGCAGAAAAATAAGGTGAAAGGAACTGGGCAAAATCCTAATTCTATTCTGTTTGCCCAATCCCCATAAACATGTCTTAATGTGATTAAATTTAATGCAAAATTTTCTCGCATAAAAACTTCAAATAAATCTCAAATGTGTTACTTAGATCCTGCTTTTCCTAATAGGTTTGAAATGTGAGCTAAGTTATGAATTGAAACAGCAGGCCTAAAATTAGATATGAATTCCTCAGTGAAACTGGCCACCACACTCTGCATACCTGATTCCACAGAAGCATTATTGGAGTTATGCCGAGGTGAACCCCAGATGTTCAAGAAATGCTCTCTTTTCTCAGCAAAATTAAAATAGAAACCCCTCGTTCTGGCAGCTGAAATGCTAACAGTTGGCATGAAGCCTCTCAGAGAGTAATGAGAAAAACAAGAGTGATAATTCTACATTGAGATTCTATTTCATTATTCATTCCCTACTCTCTGTGGAGGCTTTACAAACATTAACTAATGCTCAAAAACATCCCTGGGAGGTAGTTTATCATTGATGTCTTTGTCTTTACCGTGGAAACCAAGGCAGAGGGAAAGATGAAATTAGTTAGGCAAGTTCATCTGAAATGAATCAACCACACAAGATTAGAAACCACATTTTTCAAAATTTAAAACTTTTGATACAACCCTTATTAAAGTATTAGGTATATACTGAATAAAATATTACAGTAGCCAAATCATTTCCAGGTGAAGAAATTACTGGTGTTACTTTTAAAAAACTTTATATACATCCAACTATGTTGAGAGGGAGAAGAGATTTTTTAATTCCTCTTCCTTTGGTGTAAGTACAGGGCTATGACCTGGGAATTCCACTTGTGGTGGAATACCCTAGTGACTTTTTGGCATTGTAAAAATAGAACACAAAGTATTTATGCAATCTTGTCCTCTTTCCATTTCACTATGCTGTATTTCATCATGTTATCAAATATATTAAAACCTAATTTTAACAATAAAATAATATTTTCCAGCATGGCTATTTTTTGATCTAGATAGTTACTCATCTTTTGTTGGATATTTAGTTAATTTAAATACTGCTTCAAGGGATACTCTTGAAAATCAATCCATCATAATCTTCAATTATTTGTTACATATCAGATTCTTAGAATGGAATTTAAAGGGCCAGATCAAAGTGCAGAGGAATTATTAACACTGTTTCAACATTTCTAATTTGTGTTTCTAAAAGGAGGAATCAATTTACCCTCACACTAAAAACATGATAGGTCCTGTTTTAAAGCACTTTTTCCAAATCTGAGTGTAAATATATTTCAAATAGATATTTTGTAACTTTCAACATTTATATATCATGGATGATTTTACAGATATTAGATGCCTCATTTTATTCCACGTTTAGAGAATGACCTAAAACCAAGCCTAAAGGAAATACTAAGAATCACAATTATGCACCACATAGCGATGTCAGTGATGGCCACAGTCAATACTGGCTGTGTAAGACTTATCAGCGGTGACTTAGCCACCATCTTCATTTTGTGCGTACACTCTCCAATATTTGCACAATGATGAAATTGCTCAATGATGCATTTCCTAGAACATATCCCCTGGGTTAAATGATGCAGAACTGCATATACTATTGGCAAAAGAAATGGATTATTATCAAAACACTGTGCTAGGTAATGATATGTGAATAATTATAATAATAAACATAACATTTTTAAAAATTTTTCATTTGCAAAGTATGTGTGCTATTTTGTTCACCTTGGGATGTAAGATGAACAAAAAGTTTTCCTATTTAACTGGAACTTTGATGATATGTCATGGCAAAAGAATGAATATACTTGGGAGTATAATGTATCTGACAGTGAATTCTGGGTTTGTGATTCAGTATGTGATCATATTTGAGGCACATAAACTTTTGGTATTTCCAAATATTTAGCTGGAAAATTAATATTACAATATCCATTTCATAAGTGTACTCTTATGAATAAACAGTCAACATATGAAGAAGTACCCAGTATGTGTGATCTTAGTAGATTTTCAATAAGTATTACACTTTTTTCTCTTATACTGGATTCAGTGAGGCTTTAAATGTTTTGCCAGTGAGGACAACAAAATTCTCATCAATCCATCAAAAATCTCTAATTATTTCACCTCCTTAAAACCATAAACAAAGTATTTCTACAAGGAGCTACTAAATTCTCTAGTTCTGTTTAAGTCCATGAAATCAATCCAAACTAGTCTGTTCTCTGATGCAAACACTGCACTTGTACCTTATCTTCAGGAGCAGCATACCCTAACCAATCAACTACCAGTTATAACCCACCAGTGCATTTAAATTATGATTTCTCTTTAGTCACTTTCTGACCTAGAGTCCAATCTTCATCCCTCTAGAACCATTTATCTCTTTGAAGAAAGTGTGTCGTTAAGAATAAACAAGTCAGTTGTCTTATTTAATGTCTTTTTAATAATTGTGCCTTGTGACAAACATTTAGCACTATACTAAAAGAAAATCTTCTTGTATAATTTCTTTCCCTTTAGAGATACCTCATGGTTCTCTTAGGCTTTAAGATGTGACCATATATTTTAACACTTTGTTAGTGCCTGCTAATAAAGACACTACAGGAGTTTTGTTGATACCACAGTTATTTTCTTCTTTCAGGGTTTTAAAATTTTAAGTAGGCGATGCTACTTGGAATGTAATTTAAGAAGGTAATTTATTTCAGATACTCTAATCCTGGGTCACCTGCAATTCACCTTAGAATCTAATCTTAAATTATTGACCATCTCATGAATATAGTCATTAAGCATACTTTAAATTCATTCTTTGTATGCCAATATTTTATTATAAAGTACAATATTAAAATGGATTATTTGGATGCTTGTTAATTTTTATAAGTTCTGTGTCTTTTCTTTGAAACAGAAATAGGCCAAGCATACTTTTTAATCATATAACAATATTCTGTCCACTAAAAATTCTTCCAGTCTCTGTACCAATTATTCTTCACAACTTTTCCAATATGGATAGAACTCTCTATATCTATAATCTAGTGGAAGATATGGAATAGGAGAATTAGGTTCAGTATTTATGGTATGTTCTATAGTCTTCAGACAGATTTGAATCATTGTCTACTTAATGCACACAATAATTATGTGAAGTAGGTGAGTATTATTATCCCACAAATGAGTAAAAGGATAGGTTCAGTGCCTTGCCTGAGGCTACATAGTTAGTAGGTAACCAATTATAGTTTAGGAATGAAAGGTTTCTGACCCTCCAAGTTTTACAGTTTGCTCTGTTTTAAGAATTAACTAGCTTCTACTTTGGAAGTTTGATTTTTGTAGTGAAGAAAATTATTTCCAAATGTGAAATTTTAAATTTATTTTAGGGTTTTGAACGATCAGTGTGACTCTTCCTCTGTTTTATGAAACCTATATTGTATTCAAGTGTAGTTTCAACTTTCTAATATCAACTGATACACATAATCCAAAATGAATAATTTATTCATTCAACAATAATATTATAGGTACCTAATAATGCCATAAAATAACTGGCATTAAGGGTAAAAAAGAGTCAATAAGCCAAGGTCTCTACCTTCAATAATTTATTTTTCATGAATAATTTATGTCAAGAAGCATAAGACTAATAAAATTGTATATCTCATGTTACATTTAAAGTTAATCCTCAGAACCACATAAAATAAAATAAATTTATTTAAAAAAATAAAATCATCTAAAATGATAAATTTATACAGATGCAGAAAATTCAGATAATCTTTAAAACCTTTCCAACTCAACTGATACGCTATATTTATTCCCCTTCATATATAAAGGGACTTTTAAGTCTTAATTCACTGTAGTCAATAAACCAATTTCAAATTTCACAGGCATTTGCTTCATCCATAGTTACACAAGTTATATTGAGAAAAAACATTAAAATATTTCTTTATTAAATATAGACTTAGGTTTCAAGCATGACACTCTAAGGGTTAAGTTTTTCATTTAAGGAAGAGATCATTTAAGCACAGCAAATACTTTTAACTCAAGGAGTGTTTTATATGACTATATATAAACACTAAACTTGTGTTCCTTGAAATTTGATATTTTCTTTGTGTGGGAAGAATTAATTCACTTTGGCTCTAAGCTATAAAGGAGTGAATGTCACAGGAGGGATGGCTTGAATTCTCATAATCCCTGTGAGGAGTTATTGTAGAAGATATTGGATAAGATACATTTCTAAAGAGCCAATACCATTTAACAGGAGAGAGTGGTATAGCCTAATGAATTTTGAGGTCCCCTATGCAATTAATGGTATGAAGTGTTGTGTTCTGTTGTCTTTCTTATTGTTTATCTTAACTTTGCTAGAATTATTTATTTGCTTTGCATTTAAATAGAGTATTAACCATTAGAGCTTTCATTCTTCATAAATGCACAAAATCAATTTTAGGGAATCATTTGAGAATTATAACAGCAATTTATTTTATGGGATCCAAATTTCACAGATATTGTCCTACAATGTAGGAGTCGATTTTCATTCTTAAAGCTTTGTGTTGAAAGCCAAGAAACTCTGAAATAAAAATTTTAGTTCTTTTTTAGTCCACAAATATATGCCTTGTCTTTTGTGATAACAATAGACCCTTTTCTAAAAATGATGAATGTACCTAATATATTTCTCTAGCATATTTTTTTTAAAAAGTGTAGGCAATTTTCCCAGACATTTTAAATGTATATTTGTTACATTAAAATGTGTGTTATTTTACCCCTCTGAGGTCAGTAAGTATTACAGTTCTTACTCTGGTAATACTGATAAGAAGATGGAGGCAGACAGGACTCAGATGACACATTCATTGTAGCAGAGGAAATTAATGACAGCTCTGGGATCCAACTCAGAAACTCCTGGCTCACTTACCAATAGTTTGCATATTTGTTTAAAATAAAAATGTCACCCAGTGATTTGACTGTGAAACGACAGTGCCTCCTATCACAGATCCTGAATTCACTCTTTAACTTAATAAAAAACAACAACACAACACTTCTATTTCTTTCTTTTGATGAAGTTCCTAAAAATGAGAACTAGTCTGGTGTGCTTGTGTGTAAATCCTAAATGGAAAAGTTTCCAAGAGTAAGTGCTCAAAGAGTGAATTGCAGAATCACATGACACATTGCTGTGAAAGCTTCAGGGAGTTCGAGACTTGGATTGAACTGGGGAAAGTTCTCCAACAGTCCTTCTGTCTATCGACAATTTATGTGGAGTTTTCCATTGTGTTTGCTTCCATGGAGAAGTTGTACTTTCTCTCTCTCTCTCTCTCTCTCTCTCATTCTTTCTTTCTGGAAATCAAGATTCCATTTTTAAGTAGAAGGAAATTGTGCAGTTTTAGGAAAAAAAAAAAAAAGAGTTGATGCCAGGAGTGAGTTAATTAAACTACCTGAAGATATCATGTACTCTCTTTACATAACCATTTACTCCCTTTTTATGGGCATAGTCAATTCTGTTCACCTTAATTAAACATACTGTTCATTCATAAGACAGTAAAATGTAGAGGTTAGTACCTGAAACATTCTAATGTTCACAAATTTTAGTTCCCAAAACTAAATTTGCCTCTACATAAACTGAAAAAGACAGAAATAATTCTACTGAATTAGAGAAAATTGCAGGTGAGATTACAGGGATAATTTCAGCCCAATAATTTGAAAATATTTTTCCCCATTTCCACACACGCAAAACCGTTTCTATATTGAGGGCTCTTCTCCTTCTTTAAATTATAGCTTACTGTAAGACAGACTATTTATAGTGTATCTATAAAACTGGGACGGTTGACATCAAGTCATACAAAAAAAAATGGCTGTTAGAAGTGGTGGCAGGACAAGACTGGGTGGTAAGGTGTGGGGCAGGCAGGTAAGAGCAATAACAAATGGCAATAATATTCAGTCTTGATCATGCCGTCATAAGAAATTTTGGTTCGCAAAACTAGAAAGATGAGAGTGCACCAACAGCATAAAAAAATAGTTAAAGGAGAATGTGGGTGAAAATGAATGTAGCAGTCAATGCTGCAGTTTGATCTGTAAATTCTCATGGGTGGATGCTCCTGTGTCAACTCTAACCAATCATTTAGCTCCATTAGGTAATGTAAGTACACTGGGGGTCTTTAAACAGTATTTGCTACAGTGCAGAATCAAGCATGTAAATCATACTCTTGGTGTTTTACTGTGCAGAAGTGCATTATTATAACTCACTGTGTAGGAGTCCCTAGAATACACTTACAGCCAGGCTCTTGGTACACATATACTCCTGTTGGGCATGTGCGTGTACCTGTCTGTGTGACACTTTGTTCTCTAAATTGCTGATTTGCACTGAAACAGATAGGGAAATATTCAGTATATATAAATGTGGATTTTGTGTTTTAGACTTTAATGCCATCACAAATTTCACCCTTCTTTCCATATTAGTATTAAAATATGCATTTCTGCAATTTTCAAAGAACGTTGCTCACAGCAACATCCTGTCTATCAGTGGGTCAGTATTCCCCCTACCTTAATGGTAACTTTCTCTCAAGTGTTTTTTTGGCAATCAGTACAGAAGCAAAATACAAAAGAAGTATTACTCATCAGGTATCCATTCTGTGCACCGTGCTAGACTCATTATATAAAATATTCATAATGTTATTTTAGATAGTCAGAAGGGAAAAAACAGGTCCAACTTCACAATGCACATTTGGAGAATATGCATCTCATACAAATTTGTTGTGGCTGAAAAAGAAAATTATATTAATATTGTTATAATATGTAACTTAGTAAATAATATAAAATGCTTAACTCATTATTCTTTATTTTATTGCTTCCAAAATAAGGTATGTATATTGCATTCATTCTAAAAAATTTTTTACACTACCATTTTTACCAATCTTCTTTTCATTCTTCTTATCAGACAATTAAACGCATGTTCTGTCTTCTGGCAAGGTGAATAAAAATTAAATATTCATTTAAATAATCTCCATGCTTATGTTCAACAATCCACATCTAAAATATTATTAATATGTTAAATTATTAAACATAAATCACAGGACAAAACTTTCAGCTTGTAAAAGTCACCAAGGTAAATCATGGAAATCTCAGTGTCATTTAGATTTCTATTATATAAATTGAATTTTTAAAAAGACATGTAGAGTTCAGTTCATTCATGTAAAAATAGGTAGGCAAAGTAGGTAATCATTTCATTATGCAAGCATGAAACAACAAACTCTACTAGTTTGCCACAATAAAAACAATTTTCTAATAATACTGTCTTTATATCTCAATTTTCCTTAATAAGTTTTCTAATCATTCTTGAAATTTAGATGCACAGTCATTAGACATCTTTCCCATTGTAAAAAAAAAGCTTGTGGGCAATGTGAATTTATTGACAAAGAGTAACAAAAACGTCAGGAGCATAATAAGAATAAAAGAAATGGCAATGAGGAATCTGATCATAGATATTTATTTACAATAGCTCAGGTAACTTGATTTTAATATAATGTAGACTTCCTAAGTACTGATTTTCACTTCATGATAAGCCCAGGAGGTGTTCATCAAAAGCATGTTTTAATAATCATAATACTTACAAGGAATTAAAACTTCATTGAAAAATAAAAATGTTTTTAGAACCTGTTTGTGAATCTGTTCACTCGTAGCCAAACTCAGCTCCCTAGCAAGAAAGCGTGATATTTCTGCAATGTCTAACACAAACTATGACACTTAAATAAATGATCACATTTGAAAATGTAAATGCACTTCTTTCAAAGAAAGATCAAACAGAACTCTTGTTTAATTCATGTTATGGATATACTTTTCAGTTCAAATATTCTTTCAAGATGTTTTCCTGGTAAAATTCATATATCACATATACATAAACATATAGGGAGTGAGTGTGAAAAACTGTGTTAGAGAAGTTTTATACTTTGCAAGTCCTTTAATGAGAGTCAGAGAATGCCATCAGGAAGACTCATAAGCCTGTGTGAAGTGAAACTCATTCTAATGAAAACCTCTCTCACACACCTCATTTGTAGAATTATACTGAGCAGCTTAAATTCCTCATCTGTCACTTAGAGTTTAGATCTATTGAAATGCATCCTGGACCACAAAATGCCCATATTCCTTTCTCTCAGCTTCTCTACTGCTGAGTTTTTGTTCTGAAGGGCATTGATTGGTCTGACAAGAAAGTAAAGCCCTACAAAGAATTTGCTGTGTGAGGGATTGATTGTCAGGGTCCTCAAATATCACAGGACACTCCAAACTGGATGGGTTTTGAAGCGATGTTATGGAGATTTCTCCTGGCATGTAGCATTATTTCAAAGTGTTAAAATGTATCTCCCTATTTAGATGACCAATAGCCCCTCCCCGATTTGAATTTTGTTGATTAATTCATCTGAAGAAAATAGTAGTAAACCACATATATATTTTTTAAGCGTAAATTCGCCAGAACAAAGCACTCAAAGTCAGTACAAAATACAAGAAGTCATAAAGTGTGTTCTGGCAGAGAAAGGAAACAACAAAACTTTTGTAGATCAAAATGTGGAAAATGCAATTACTTATTTATACCTCTCAGGTTTATTCCCACAATTCGTGTTGTTTGTTTTGCACAACTTCAGGAACAGCTTGAAACACAAGCACAAAACTAACCATTTTCCAACATCTCAGTTGTGTTCACTACTTAAAACAATTTTTGTTTTTGTTTTTAAGTTTCAAGAATTTATATGGAAAGTCCAGAAATATTAAATATTAATTTTGGATGTTCAGTACATCTGGATGTAGTATAAGACACTATAATCTGTTATGAATTCTTTTTGTGACCAGTTCTTATTTGGTCATAATGACTAAAATTCTTATTGCCAAATGATATTTCATTCTATAATAAATAAATATTTATGCAAATACAAGTTGACACTAATGACATGGTGTGATGATCCTTGTTGCAAATATTTATCTATGACTTGGTCAAAAGTAACTTGTATTTTAATAACAACAACAACAACAACAATTAATGGTTAGTCCTTGATTTCTTCCTACTTCACTTTTCCTCACCACATTCAAGGCCTAAGGCAGACCATTTTAAGTATTTAAATCGTCAAAATGTTGACTATCTTTGTGCCTTAGTTAATTGCCTTTCTACAATACATCTCAAAATACAAATTCTGAATTATCTAACATTAGCACATCTAATCATTAGCAAATTCTCCTGGATCTCTCCAAGTACAATGAACAGACTACTTCTTTTGGTTGCATAATTATGCAGGGATAGAGTTGAAAGATGGTAGAAAACATTTCATGAAATAATCTCAGCATTCCTCTATTTCATATTCTTTCATGGAAAAGTTTTATTTGCACATCATATTAAAAATTCTGAAGATCCTTTTGTGTTAGATTGGCAGTGCAACACCACTACATTTCTGAGTATTTTCTGTGTTCATTGGCATATACTAGGTCCCCTGAGGACTGTCAGGCAGTTTAATAGCATTTAGTGTAAAATTAATGGATTATTTTATTTTGGTGTAATTAGAATGCCAAATACAGAAAGAAAAAGAAAATGAAACTGTTATTACATATCAAATCATTTAACAAGTGTATGTAATTTTAGACATTCAAAAGTAACCTCTTTGAAAAAAGTTTTAAAGAATGCATAAAATAAAACACTAAGTAGAGGATTGCTAATTTAGAGTATAAATAATGAATGATTGATAGAAATTGTAAACCTGGCATAAAGCCTGGATGGTTTACACATTGTATTTAAATAACTTACTACTATTTATCTATGTGTTTGTTGATATGAATCATGTATTCATCTTTCACTCATGCAAAACCTAGCTAATGTATATTCTGACATCTTTTAGACCTTAAAAATCATGATTTCCACATCATCATATTAAGATAGACATAGCCAAATGTTTTATTTTGGACCTATAAAGAAAAAGTCATATGGATTTGGTAGAAAAATAATCAGTAGATTACATTTTAAATTAAAATGAATACAAAAATTGCTATAATTGAATAAATCATATTTATTGTTGTAAAATAAATCCTTTAAACATCTGTACATAAACATGTATAAACTCTTGACATATCGGTATTGTAAGTTTCTTTGTACACATTAAATTGACTTGATTTTTGGCCATAGTAGCAGTTCTAATTGATTGATGGAGATACTGTTTCTTCATTCATTCATTCATTCAGCCAACATGCATTTAGTACATCTTACTAAAAATCAGGGATGTTAAACTTTTCCCTTTGCTCTCTACCACTGTATCTACTCTACATTTGTCAAAATGTTTCCATAGTAATTACTTCTGAATGTCCCAAAGAGATGACTTACAAGCAACTCCTTTTTGCAACCAATGATAATGTTCTTTTGATCTTTACCTACCTGCTTTGTAGTATATCACCAGTTTCAGTTTTAATTTATGGCAAATATAATGAAATATTAATGTAAACAAAGACAACAATAACTTGGCTATGTGGGTCATCAATGTTCAAAATCACAAGATGACCCCAACCTTTATATATATCAAGAGTAGTAGTTATCATAGCCTGAAAAGCATGTGAGGAGAAGAGGAGGTTGAGAAAGACTGGGTAATGGGTTCAGAAATCCAGTTAAAAAGAAGAAATAAATTCTGATTGCAGTTGACAAAAATTAATTGAATTTGTTCTTCTTTTTGTGGTGCTAGGAATGAAAGTTCATGCATGCCAAGCATACACTCCATCAGTGAGTTATACTCCCAGCCCATATGAATATTTCAAAATAGATAGTAGAGAAGATTTTGAACACAAGAAAATGATAAATGTTAGAGGTGATATGCCAATTACCCTGATTTAATCATCACACATGTCAATTTTGAATGTTACAGTGTAACCCATGAATATATACTATATGTCAATTAAAAATTACATATCCATACATCTGTACCTACCTCCACTCCTGCATTATAGTGTCAGTCATCATTTCTCTTTGTTCTTGAATGACTATAAAAGTTCTCTAGCTGGTTACTATGGTCAGAACATGCCCCCCAAAATTCATTTGTTAGAAATTTAAACAACAGTGCAACAGTTTGGGGAGGTAAGACTCTTTGCATGGTGTTTAGGTCACCAGAGTTCTGCCTCATGAATGATTAATGCTGCTTTAAAAAGTGTTTGTGAGAGCAGGTTTTCTTTTGCTTTTCTCTCACATGAGGACACAATTTGTCTCTTTTTGCCCTTCTGCCTTTTCCCATGTGGACATAGAGCAAGAAGGACACCAGATGCTGGTGTCTGAATCCTTGATTTCTAACCTCCAGAACATTGAGAAATGAAATTCTGTGCTGTATAAACTACAGAGCCTGTGGGTTCTGCTATAGTAGGACAAAATGCACTAGGACAGAAATTTGTACAGAGGAGACAAAGACACTGTTCTTTCTATTTCAACTCTTTCTCACCCACTTCATTTTCAACAGAACTTCTGTATGTTTTGGATATAAATTATCCCCCCCCAAACTCCTGTGTCTACAGGAATATTAAGAGGTGAAATGATTAGATCATGAGAGCTGTAACTGAATGCATTCATCCTGGTTTGAAAGAATGGGGTCATAACTGTAGATAGTTGGGATGTATAACTACTGGTTCCTCCAACTCTCCAGGTCACTGGAGGCATGCCCTGGAAGGTTGTTCTTCCCCACAGCCCATTCCCTCCTCTCTCTCTACATCCTGACCTCCTCCAAGAGCTGAGAAGCTTTCCTCTGGTGGGCCTTTCCCTCATAATGTTCTGTCTCATCTTGGATCCACAGCAATGGAGTTTATTGTCTAAGGACTGAGACCTCTGAAAGGATGAGCTCCAAATAAACTTTTCATCCTCTAAGTGATGAAGCTAACTAAGGTATCTTCCAAGCAACATTGTCATGTTAGTACCATTCACTTCATTCAGAGTAAAAAACAAATTATAATAATGGTGAAGATGTGGTTCTTTATAACTTCTCTGACTTCATCTTTCATGGTTCTTATCCTTGTTCACTCTGCACTGGCTGCACTGATTTCCTATTTTGTTCTCTGTAAGTCTTTTTTTTGTAGTATGGCCCTGTGGCATTTACCATGCTGCTCCATCTTCTTGTAATCCTCTTCTTAGATAACTTCTTAGATACATCTTGCTCTTCTTTCAAGGTCTCCTTCAAGTAACATCTTATTGATGAACAGAATACTAAGGGTTCATCCTTTCCCAATGCTTTTTCTTTTCTTCCAAAACAAATACCACCCTTCAACATTGGATGTTTTTAATTCATGTATCTATTTTGTCTATTGATGAGTACTTATCTCACCCACGAGAATTGGGTTAGTTGCCTATACTACATATTCTCATTTAAGTCTATAGTTCCTTTGCAGTAATAATTATTTTGTGACATATGAGCTTGTTGGAATTCAGCCTGCCCAATAAACTATAATCACTTTAAGGGTAGTACCATGGGTTTGAGGATTTACATCCAAATAATAGGAAAGCACTAAAATATTAAATGAACTCATCGCTAAATTAATTCATTATTAATTATTAAATGAATGTTGAATTTCATGTCAGATTTAGCATCATGCATTAAAAATCAAGGCCTAAGATGAAAAGTGCCCTTTGGTAAACACTTAGAGATTGAGATCATAAATGAACATATTTTCCAAGTGCCTGGTAAGACTACGTTCTTATGTGTATATGTATGTATGTATCTATATGTGTATTAAAATATAATAAATGAATGAATTTTATTTTGGTATGCATCCATACTGTTGACATTTAATGGTTCTGAACAGAAAACTAAAAATTGCAGCAATTTGCCAGAAAGTCAGTCATGAATTTCAGGGATCTGTCATGTATATTCAGCTCTTTCTTAATTCCTGTTGAGCATTGTCAGAGCAATTGAAATAATATCTAATTTTACATCAGATTAAAGTTTATTTTTGTTTCTATTGTCAGATTTCAAACTAGATAGAAATGACCACAAATATGACCAAATGAGAGCACTGTTTTTTTAAAACGTTTTTAATATTTAAAGGTAACTTTAGGAAAAGAAAACAAATCATTCAGAGAGATAATATGTGTTTAAAAATGTCTTCCTCTGGTGTCTCCAAGTTTAACCACCAAGAACTTTGAGAACTGGCAGCCACACTGGTGACTGTTCTTGTCACCATCTTAAATCCAGAGCTTAAACATACATCAGCTGATGATGACAGAAGAGTGTAACAGGGCTGAGGTTTTAGTTCATTTTGAAGTCTCATAATCAAATACCTGAGTCTGGATACTTACAAAGAAGAGACATTTATTTGCTCACAGTTTTGGAAGTTCAATGTCCTGGCACTGGCTCTGGTGAAAACCTCATGGTGGATGCCATTGTGGCAGTGGTGGTATGTGTCAGATCACTAGATCACACGTCAATGCAGGAACCTAGAGCAAGGGCAGTGGCCAGGCCCACTCTTCAGTTCATCCCTCTCCTGAAAACAAAGGCAGGGTCTGTAATGTCAACTTGAATAGATTAAAAGATGCCAAAGATTAAGAGCCTTCTGGGTGTGTCAGTGAGGGTGTGTCTAGGAATGATTGGTATGGGAATAGTGAATTGAAGTGCAGAACCTCCTTAAATGTGGGCAGCACCATCCAATAAGTTTGTGGCTTGGATGGAATAAAAGTTGGAAGAATAAGGAAACAGCAGCAGATGCACGCTTAATTGTTCTTGAACAGTTTGATTGCTGCTGTAATCTTCCGAGGACAACAGACTCTTGCTCCTGAACTCCAAAATGGACTCTGCTAGTGATTCTCCAGGGAGTTTCCAGAAGCCTTTGTTCTCAAACTGAGTAGTATTGTTGATCCCCTTCAGCATCTTGGACTGTGCAGCTACTGGTTCCTCCAGTCTTCCACCTGCAGATGGCCATTGTGGACTATCCAGCTTCTGGTTGTGTAAGCCAATTTAATAAATCTCCTTTTTATAAACATAACTCCTCTTGGTTCTGTTCCTCTAGAGAACCCTAATACAGGGTTCCATGAGATTTTTTTTTTTTTTTGGTTGCAGATGGACACAATACCTTAATTTTATTTATTTTTATGTGGTGCTGAGGAGCAAACCCAGTATCCCACATACTCTAGGCATACGCTCTACCACTGAGCTATAACCTCAACCCCATGAGACTATCTTGATCCCTGCTGAGGGAAAGGTCCACTGACCTAAGCACCTCCCAATACCCCAAGCATGAAGGTCTCCCTGCTTTTCATATCACCACACTGAAGACAAAGCTTTGAAAACATGAACTCTTGTGGGATAAACAACATCTAAACAGTAACAGCTAAGGACTCAGTATTCATTTACAAGGCTGGTAGAGGGTAAATAAATGGGACTCCAAAACTAAATAGGGGAAATAAGAGTCTCTGTCCATCCATACCTGATAGCGTTTGTCCAAAGCAGGGAACTAACATGTAAAAGGTTGTGTGTAAAAAAGGAATTGAGGAGGATGAAGAAAAAAGTGACATCCCTAGATAAAAGATAAATTTAAGCAGAGGGAAGATGTGGGGAGCGTTATGAGTTCCTCACTGAAAGCAAATTTAGTCTATGCTTTGCCCAAACGTAGTAGTGAAAGAGATTGAAGAAGCAAGAAACCATGATGATTTGAAGGAGCTGGGAAAGAAGGAAGAAAGGAAGGGAGGGAGGGAGGGAAGGAGAGAGGGAGGGAAAGAAATGGGTGCAGATGAAGCAATCTCACACATTCAGTAGTAGACTCACAAACTGTAACCTGAAACATTCACAACTACTGTAACAAGCCATCCCAATTTAGAGGAAGGCAAGGAGAGAAGGAAAAGACTCTGGTTCATGTAATCATCAGTAAGGTGATTGTGTGTTACGAATTTGATGTGCTCCGTAGTTATGATGGCAATCAATTTAAATATACTTTCTTGGTACTAGAAGTTCAACTACACCGACAGTGATTATGCTTCACAAGATGATTTTTTGTAGCACATCTTATATATTTCCAATGAAGAAAGACTAGAATCATTTACAATGTTCTAAAATAAAATGCCTTTGAATGGAAAACTGGATTCTGATATTTTGAGGTCTATAAGATGTATCTGAAAGATTTACTTCTTTTGAAAATGAAGACTGCTTAAATTGAATGGAGGGTCCTATCAGTTTTTGTTTTATTGTTTGGTTTTATATTAATTGTTGCAATACTGTCCTTCAGGTGGCTGAGGGAGTTTCATATTTTCTTTAGACATTGCTTGGCACTGAAGCCCTTGTAGAACAACTGTAATGCTATGTGAATTCTGCCATGTGGCTGGAACTGATATGGTCTTAAATTCTATACTTATTATGGTTTGGATATGAGGTGTCTCCCACAATCTCACTGATGAGACAAGGCAAGAAGGTTCAGAGGAGAAATGATTGGGTTGTGAAAGTCTTAACCCAATCTGTAAATTAATACCCTGATAGAGATTAACTGAGTAGTAAATGAAGTGGTAGTGTGTGGCTGGAGGAGGTGGGAATTGGGGCTGGCTTTGGTTTATATATTTGTACCTGGCATGTGGAAACCTCTCTCTCTCTGCTCTCTGATCATCATGTGAGGGTCTTCCCTCTCCTGCACTCTTCTGCTCTGATGTCTTGCCTCACCTCAAGCCCTTAGGAATGGAACCTGTTGCCTTTGAATTGAGACCTCTGAAACCGTGAACCCCCAAATAAACTTTTCTTCCTCTACAATTGTTCTGGTTGGGTCCTTGTCACATCAGCAAAAAAGCTGACAAACAATACTTACTAAAATTAATAACTCCATTTATATTAATTATATTATAAATCTTACATGGGAGTATGTTTTGGGGTGTTTTGGTCCACATTCTGTTTTGAGACATATATTCAATTTTCATAAATTGTTCTTGCAGGTGCAATTATGTCTTTACACTGTATGAATATAATATTCATCATCCTCGAGACTTCAGGGAATTGTGGCATCTCCTATTCCTTTCTGGCCTTGTTGGGGTTCATTCAACAGTCAAAATTACAAAACTTTTGCTCCCAATCTTCTGAGGCTCACCATTTTGCTTCACTGTTCTTTAAGGCTGGACTAATTATTTTGAATGTATAATCTCAGCGATGAATCTGTGACCACCAAAAGCACATCCTTTGAACTGCTTTTCAAATGGATGGTACTCCTAAGACAAACTCATCAGAAATAGTTGTCACTAGTCTGAAGAGAACACAATTAACCTATAGAATTGACATTAAGTTGAAGTTTTTTTTTTTATTTATTTGTGTTTTTTAATTTTCCCAAACAAATTTGGCATGTGAGTCAAAGAGCACATGAACAGACTCTGGAAGCAGACAAACGTTACTTTAAATCATGTTTTCTCCAGTTGTGTAATTAGAATCCATATATGTGACATATGATCTTCAGTTTCCTTATTTCCAAGTTTAAATCCAGTTTGCATGTTTTACATTGTCCAAATATAAAATGATGACTTCAAAATGATTTTGCATTAGCTTTGAGTAATGACAGTGAATAAATTTGAACATCTAGAGAAGGTTGGAAAGGGAGCTTAAAGGAGAACCGTGCTTCTGATTTCCTTCTACATTAATTCTACACATATGTAGACTATAATCTGTCTACTGTGGCTAAGGCACTTTAAGGGCATCCTCACAATTTTATAAACAAAATAAAGCTACAGAATAATGAGAAGTTCTTGAAAAAAATAAGAACATACATTAATGCTCAATCCTATAATATTCCTTTGAACTAAAACTTAATAAATATAACAAGTTCTGTAATTTTTTACCTCATTATACAAGGCAAAATACTTTTCTGAATTAAACAAACTTTTAATAAATGAAAGAGATTTCCTTCAACTAAAGTGAGAATTGTAAGTCTTGGTAAAACAATTCCTTGGCTAAAGCCAAATATTAAAATAATTAAAATAAATCTTCCTGCTGGGAATATAATGCTTTTTTAGATGCAATTTAAGTATTTTCCTTCTTTTAATAACTAATATTCTTCTTTATTGCTCATAATAATCCATTATTTTGTTATTTGATGCAGCTTAAGGTCAAGTTTCCATTGGAATCAGTCTTCTTTAAGGCCATTTATCTATCCTTTTCCCCTAGACTCCTGCCGTTTGACACAAAGTGTTATGTTCAATAAAACAATTTAGAAACAGGAATCTATGCATCTTTTATCAAATTTCCATACTGTATCTCAATAACCTATTGTCTCATCTTCAGAAGTAAAAGACCATCAAGGGTCCTTTTATTCCTGTCCTCCTTAATACAACAGGGCTTATATAGATTTCCCTCACCTTTCATAACAGAAGAGAATTTGTAAATGAAGTTTCAGAGAATAATTATTTTCCCGTGAAATAAGTTAATAAAAAGACATAGCTATAGTTAACTTTATAAGTATCAGTGTTAGATTGAAAATGAGGAGACATTTTGTCAAGTTTTCCTGAAGATTATTTTACCCATTGGGAAAGAAAATTAACACTACTACATATGTTGTGTAGATGAGGAAAACTTAGCTCTTGCTAATAAAACAAAGCACCTTGATTTTATTAAATTTACTGCCCCTAAAATGTCTGCAAATATCTATTTAAATCCCCACTGAACATATTGAATGGTCAATATTGAATGTTCACACATTCAAATGAACTCTAACATTATTTTCTCTTTAAAATTATTCTCTTTTTCCAAAAGAAATTATATACACTCATTTTCCCCAATAAAAATTATTATAGTCGGAATGTGACTCTGTAGTAATATTCTGCATAACTTGAATGTTGCCTATAATGCCACAATTTCTAGATTCCCTGGAAGTTAAAAATTGGTAAATTTTTCAACATATACACTGATTTGTGTCCCAACTTGACAACTGCTTAGTTCATTTATATTTTTCTCATATCCTGTGACCTTGATTTCAGCTTGGAATCAGGTTTTACCTGATGTGTTAAATTTAAAGGATATATAACCAACACAATGAGTTGAATATTTTCTATTTAGAATAAAATGAAAACAACTTGGGTTAGAGATATTTCTTTCTTTCCTTTTGTATTTTAAATGCAACCTAAAAGTAAATCCCCATGAATCATCACAAAACTAGCAAAATTGGGAAATTACCAGCAAAGTCAAGAATTATAGCATATGTGCTACCCAGAAAAACCCTTAAGATCCTTCCCAATCACTGTCTCTGTCTTCTTTAGAAAGGTAACCAGTGTCTTAAACTGTAATGACAATGAGTACTTTTGCTTTATATAAGTTGAAATTGTATGTTATGTATTATTTTTAAGTATAGCTTCTTCGCATCAATATCATATTCATGAGACTTATGGAATATAGCTGTACTTGTTGGTATTTATTGTTTACTATTTCATTTATGCATGTGCCATAATTTATTCATTTCACTATTAATGATAATTCAGATACTTTAGGAGATAATATAATAGATAGATAATAGATAATAGATAATTAGGAGATAATATAAATTATTTCAGGAACTGTGTTATGTGATTCTTTTGATGTGCATATACATTTATTTCTATTGAAATACATTTACTAATGAATTATATTTTTGGATTATATGTCCACCTTTACTGAATACTACTAAAAAGTATTCTAAAGTGGTTGCACTTTAGATCATATGCAATAAATGAATTCCAGTTGTTTCACATCCATATCGATTGTGTCAATTTTTATAATCGTAAACAATCAGATTACATATGGTGATTGATATCCAATGGTTATAATTTTCACATTTCTTTTTCTAGTATTGATCACATTTTCATGCAACTGAAGATAGTTAATTGTATAGATTTTCTATTTTGTTGATTTTTAGGAGTTCTTTATGGTTTGTACACATAAATTCTTGCATTACAAATATGGGTCCACTCTGTAGTGTTATTTGTTTAAAATAGTTCTTGATTTTACTGTGATTCAACATATTCTAATATTTTTTATGATAGGCTTGTGTGTTTTTCTTTTGAAGGAATAATTTCCTACTTGAATTTCATGGAGATTTTATTGTATATCTTCTTTGAAAAGTTTTCATGTTCACTTTTCATATCAAATCTATAACTCACTAATAATTATTTTTTCATTATGGTAATATGTTAATTACTGATTTTGTATATAGATAACCAATTAATGCAGCAAATTTATTAAAGATTTTAAGTGGCAAGTGAATTTTTCATCTTTATTGAATATCTTTCTTTAAATTGGGTAACGTCCCTCACATTGAAATCTACTTTGCTTGAAAATTATTTTTACATTTCCTGTTTCTTTGCCATGATATAAAATGCTGTGTGATACAATCATGTGACAACCTAAATCAAATATTTCTAACATTTGTTGCTATCTTTAAATTTCTTCTTTCCTCTGTTCCTGAAAAAGAAGTCTCCTAATTTGTCCTAGACTTCCCTCTTTTACTTTGAAGACTACTTTATCCAGGTATTTTATTATGTAATTATTTATTATACTGAAGATAGTAGAATTTATTTTTTCTCCCCCTGAATCTGACCTGGTTCTATGACTAGTTAACTGAAAGAATGAAGTCAAAATGATGATGCGCTAGATCCAATACCAGACTTTCAAAAGAATAATTGTCTACTTCTTTGGGAATGCCTGATCTTAGAATACTTATTTTCAAAAGTCCCATATGATATTTTGAAAAATGCAAACCACATGCAGAGCCCACATAGAAATATGTTAACCAGAAGTCCTACCTGAACTTGCAAACAGCCAGCATCAACTGTCCAGGGTATGATTGAACCATACTGGACACTTCAACCTAGTTCATTCTCCAGATGAATGATGTAGGTCAAGCTGGGAAGCAGCTGAATCACCAGCTGAGACTGATCAATCCACAGCATCATGAGAAATAGTAATATTGTGTTGTTATAATCTACTAAGAAATAGATAACCTGAAAATTTCATGGTCATGAAATTCAAATTATATTTCTACATTATACCTCTTTTCTGGCTTTAACATCCACATTTAACTCCCATCTTGATGTTTTTATGTATATAAAATAAAGACACCTTAAACTCAATATTTCCCAAGATTCTTAACTTTTTAAATCTTGTCCGTCTTTGGTGTCAGCTATTTCAGTAAATGACACCATAATCTATACAGTTGTATAATAGAGAAACCTAGGTATGATAATACCTTGAAATTGCTAACACTTGACACTTCCCTATTTCTCATATCCTGTACCCAAACTATCAAGCAAAACTATCAATGTTTCCCATCTTTAATAACTCTCAATTTCTCTATTTTTCTTCTTTTCACTTGCCACTGCCTATTCCAGGCTGAACTGGTTTATTTCTTGAAATATCTAAAATATCTACTTTTAAACCTATAGATCCTTTCAGCACATAGCTACTAGAGTTATTTTTTGCTAAGTGTCAAATTCTAATCCTGTAATTGTCATCTTAAAATGCTTCAATGGTTTCTCATTGCTCCAAAAGTAAAACATAAAATTCTTATTGGGCATGCAAAGATGCATGATATGATTTCTTCTGAGTATTCCTTGTTGAAGTTCTTTATGTAAAATATACTTATCCATATTATAGGTAGGATACAACATGAAACTCAACTGGAAGTCTTCATTATCTTGATTTATTCATCCACATAAAAATCCTGAAGGTCCACCTTATTCTAGGTACTTTTACATAGTTTTCCATTTAATCTCCACAAAACTACTGAAAATAAATGCTATTTTTTTTGTAACTTTTACATTAGAAAAAGTGTTACTTGGAGAGACTAAGTAACCTTTTCAAGTAAAACAAGATTGAAATTACTCTGAAAAAATTCATTCTTACTTTCTTCCCAAGATCTCTGTGAATGTATTTTAACTGACAAATGAGAATACAAGAAGATTAAAGAACTGAGCTTTTACTTTAACAGTTTCCAAAAGTCAAATTCAGGGTTATCTCACTACATCTTAAAGAATTACTATCATATTCAATGTATTAGTTCACACATTTTTTGTTTAAATCTTACTTTTCCAATCATACATTTTAAAATACATTCTTCATAAGCAATACTCAATGCTTACTTGTAGATTTATTTGTTTTCAGACTTATGAAATTAGTCTTAAAAAGTCTGAATATTTTCTGGTCAAATTCACTAGGGACTCAGGGTCTGAATAAGTTGTTGAACATTAAACTAGTAGTTAGCAATTTCCAGAGCTATGATGGGACTTGGTTGGCTCTTCCCTTTCTGATTCCCAAAAGACAGGCTGATTGCCTCATTTTTATTTAATTTTTTGATTTATGGTGATTAATGCATCATTTAAAAATACATGCCTAAGAAGCAAAATTCAGTGACAGGTTTCAGATTTGCAATTCCAGTAAAATTCATAATACATAGGACTTCAATAATGATGGAGAATCTATGGCAATATCAATTCTCTTAGCTTATTTGTCAATCACAATTGTGCTGATTTTTCAAAGTAATTCTAATATATTGAGTAATGGGTATACATATCAAAACATAGTCATTCACATTAGTACTAGTCCAGTAGAAATATTTTAAGAGCCACCTAAGTGATTTTAAATTTTTTAGAAGCTACACAAGTAAAAAGAAACAAATAAAAATAATATAATATATATTTTAGTTAATCTGATATATCCAAAAGTGCTGCCATTTAACCATGTAATCAACATAAAAAATGTTAAAAAGACATTTTAGACCATTTTTCCTGTACGCCTTTAGAATATTACTCTTAGAGTAAATCTTTCAGTTTGGAAATTTGTACTCTGAATTGTCATCAGAAACATTAAATGTGTCTTTAGATTTTATAAAATTTACATAAGAAAAGTTAGATTTGCAAATTCAAGTGGTACCAGTCATAAGATTTTATTTATAAGATTTAAATTAGTAAATTAATTTTAAAATTCTAGATCAATAGTCACTATAACCTCATTACAATTGCTCAACATCTGTATGAAGTTAGAGACTTTATGTTGGATATTGTAGCAATTTTCTGTTGATTATCTTCATAGACTTGATGGTTTTTGTAGTTTACTGATTAAGAAATTACCTGTATTTTAAAAACGTATTCTGATATTATAGTTTACATGTCTTGTGCCAGCATGATCATACAAGGAAGATCTTTTAAAGCGAGACAAATTTTTTTCCTTCTTAGTTAAGTTATTCTCTAGCCTTTACTTAAGACTTTGGTCAGTCAGATGCAACCACTAGAGCTCAAGGTTGCAGACACATTTCTGAGAAAGTTAAATTCTTTGTCAAAATCTGATTATTTAAATAGGTTGTCTATTTTTGCAATGTGTATAAGTGTAGGACAGAAATTTCTATGTTTTCCTCAATCTTTATCTGATATAATGTAGTGAAGTGCCTTATCCATGTCTGTATCCCTATCTATCTTTCTATATGCATACATATATGAAATTTGCAGATGAAGAGCAGTAAGAAAAGATTTTTATTCAATAGCATGTTTGCTTCCAGACAAGATGGAGTTGACAGCCACCAGATTTACCTGCCTTTCAGAAGTATCTAAAATAAATGGACAGAATATAGTAGGGGAAAAAATTCTTAGGCTATTTGGTGTCAGTGATCTATTAAAAATGGGAAGCAAAAGAGATGAGCCTTATGAATGCCCTAGTTTATTGACTGGAGAGAGTTTCTAATCTGTGTCTTAGGGAAAGGAACCATGAAGCCCATCACTTTCTCTGAGAGCATGAGAATGATTTTTTTTTTTTTTTTTCCAGGGGGGGGGAGGCGCTAGAGTTTGCAGGGTGAAATGCCATAGAGAAAGGCATCTCCTTGAGAAAGAACTCCAGAAACCACACAGCCGACCCTCCGCGTTGGGTCTTCAGCATTCTATACTGATGGGTACATGAGTATGAGGGAGACTACACCAATTTCAGAGAGAGAACCAACTGAAAGAATTAGAGAGAAAACTTTGGCATTCACCCATAACTGGAGATGTCTGTTTATACCAGCCAGAATGGAGAGCCTCTAAAGACAAAGAACATCATAAGAACACTCAAGATGACTTGGTCTCAATTGTGGAGTAAATTATATCTAGAGTAAGTACTGCTCTGTTTCTATAACAAAGATAAAGAACAAGTCCCTAGAAGGAACAAAATATTTCTAAATAATTAAATCAAAGTTCAATAATATGTATAGGAACCTCCAAATATCCAGATGTTAACAAGGTAAAATTCACAGTATGGCAAAAAGTCAAAAATTTCCGTGTGTGCAGCAAAACAGGAAAAATCAAAACTGAAGTGATAAATCAGTAAATGAAAACTCAGAACTGACATGGGTGTTAGATTTAGGAGAATATGATGTTAAAAGTTATAATAACTGTCTTCCATATGTTCAAAAATAAATTGCAGACACAGAAGATATATAAGAAACTCAAATTGAACAATGATATAAAATAATGTTACCTAACAGTTCACATTTTCCCCAAGACAAATTCTCTACAAACAGCAGATTAGATGTTGCAGAGAAAAATAATAGTGAACCTGAAGACAAACAATAGAAACTATCCATAAGTTAAGAGAGAGAAGAGAGGATTTAAAAAATGAAGAAGGCATCAGTGAGCTGGGAGATGTATTGGTCAACTTTTTGTTGCTGTGACCAAATTACCAAAAAGAATAACTAAGGAGGGAAAGTTTATTTTTAGTTCCTGATTTTGTGCCCCAAAGACATGCCCCACTGACCTTCTTCCTTCAACCATATCCTACCTTCCTAGAGTTAACCCCAGTAATGTAGTTTTTCTAAATTCTAATCCATCAGATGGATCAATCTACTGAATATATTACAGCTCTCGCTATTTAATCATGAGCTTTCAAGTAATGCTTCATATCCAAACCATAATAGGGGGACAACTTCAAGTTGCCCTAATATATAATTTTATTCCACAAAAGAGGATGTGACTAAGAACAGAAATTAATTTGAAGAAATAATTGCAGAATTTGTCCAAAAAACACTAGGTATTTTTGCTATCAAACATTGAAAAGAGACTTCTACATACGGATTCAATCAAATATCTGGGCTTTTTTCACATTACTGATTAAGAGTAAGGACATTGGAATCAGGTAATCCTGAATTTAAATCTCGTTTCCACCACTGAGTAGACATGTGAATTTAATCATGTCATTGGCTCATGATGTTCCTTGGTTCAAATACCATCAACTAAAATACCATAAAAGTTATTTATAAAAAAATGAAATTTATATGTATACATATATAAATTCTATTGAGCACTCATAAAACTTATTGCATATATTCTGTAATGGTGTACAAGTGCAATCTGTGTGATTGTTTTGTTCTGATATTTGCCTTCCATGCCCGCTACAGAATCTTTGTCATCTTCTCTTTTCTTTCAAGGACTCTTTACCTCTCCCTTCCGACTCAATCTCTAGATGACACTTTTAAAAATCTCATCTTCCTAAGCATTTAGCTTTTTTAGAGGGTTCTTAGAGTGTAAGAGCTGGGACTCAGTCACAGTGTTTAGTTTTATCAAGTAGTCTTCTCTCAGGTGAAGGGAAAGTAGGTTAGACAGGTTCAAGATTCATAATATATTTATAATAACTTTCTCTTACAGTGCAAGATCATACTTGTGCATCTTGACCTCACTGTCATACTCCATTTTTACTTTTTGAGAATCAAGAGTTTTGAGGAATCAGCTGGGATTTGATGAGTTGTGTGTATTTACCACAAGCCTAGTGGCTTAAAATAATACAAATGTATTATCTTACAGTTCCAGAGGTCGGAGTCTAAAGTACACTTTGTGGGCTAAACTCAAGTTATTGTCACAACTAAGTTCCTCTGGAGATTTTAGAGAGATGACATTTCCAGTTTCTAGAGGGTCAAATGCATTTGGAGCTCATGACCCTTTCCTCCATCTTCAGTGCTTATCTTCCAACTACTGCTTCCACTATCACATCTCCTTTCTCTCTGACCTTGATGACTTCCTCTTATAAGACCCAATGTAAGGCCTACCAATATAAAAAGGATAATCTTCCATCTTAAGAACTTTAATAAGATCTGCAAATGTTCCTTAAACCCTAGCAAGGTAACATTCTCAGTTTCTGAGGAAAAGGATATGGATGTCTTTGAGAGCCAGTATTCTGCTTACCACACAACAGCTTCCTAACTGTCATCAAAGAGTCCACAGATATAAGTAGGGCTACGGTTTAGTGGAACTTGTAAAAATAGTGATTTTTCCAGGTCAGAATGAGAAGACCGCAGCATGTATAAAGATTCTGAGCCCTGAGGTGGCAAAAACTTTGAATTATCTTAGAAACTAAATAAAGACCAATATGAATAATGTATGCATGAGAACTTGAATTCAAAGTACTACTCTCTGCAGACGTTGAAAAAGTTACTTAACACCTTTGAGTAAAGCTTTTCTTCCTTACACCTGGAATGTTAATATTTCATAGAGTCCTTGGAATGATTAAAAACCTATCTAAAGTGAAAGACTGGCAGTAATCACCAGGTAATCACTTGTGATTATAAGGTCAATGGAGAGTGGCTTTAGTACATCCTCAGGGTCTTTTTACATTTGTTAGTGACTGTGCGCCAGAACCTAAAACATTCAATTTAGCAAGAGAAATTCCCTGTTATTGATACTGCCATCTTCTCTTCCTCATGCTCAACACCTTAGTCAATCAAGGAAATTTAATGTTATTGAAGTCCTTTGAGGTAGAGCAAGCAAGCTCAGTCTGTGCACTCTGAATAGATACTTCATGTACATGGTTATGCTAGTTGCTGTAACTGGATGTCTATAATAAATCTAAATAAAAGAGTGAATTCTTTCATATGAGCTCATTTATCTCCACTTATCAAGCACAAATGGCAAATTAAAGCAACAACTTTTATTAGTTTCTCAAAAGTGTGAGATAAAGGATATTTATATGAGTATGTGTGACACCAAATTATATTCATACATCTCTAAAATCTACCTTCATTTGTTTTTCACTGATAAAAAGTCTTAACTGACAGATATGCCAACACACTAATTAGCTCTCTGTGGTAAAGTTTTCAATAAAATTCCATTTACAAGTTCTGTGTTTTATTATCAGATAGCCTGACAAAGCTATATTGTTTTAAAATGTTGAACACATTAGGAAATAGTGAATAAATTTTTTCTTTTTTACATTTTACATAATTTGAGATGGCTAAACAACAAATTTTGAATATTTTTCTATTTTTTTAATTTGTTTTTGTCAGATGTTTGCTTTTGGAGATTAAATAACAGCTTTGTCTTTTAGTTTCTACCTGAATACTATGATGAGTAATTTTTATGTTGACTTATAACATGAGAACAATGAATGTCCTATTAAATTCCAAGCACATTTTAGAAGCAGGAATTATATTAATTTTTATGAAAATATAATGCTTTGTGGAGTTGTAGAGGAAGAAAATTTTATTTCATTCTTGTTTTTAAAAAATCGTCATGTTTTTGTGTCCACACATTGTCTCATATGGCAATTAGTAATTTTTTTGTAAATAGACTAAAAGAAGAAAAATATAAATAACTGGAAGTTATCACAGAATAATAGAAAAGAGTACTAGGACTGTTAATGAGGAAAGCACCTTTTTTATATTCTGGTATCTAATGAGGTGAAAATTATATTCCCTTTGACTTCCAATGTGGCATGTAATGTGCTTTGATTGGTGAAATATGAACAAAAGTTAAACATTTTATTTGAAAATAATAGATAAGAGTTAGTTCATAAGAATTGATTTTTTTTCTGATATAGTAGTAACAGGCAAAATAAACTGTGTCACTAACGGGCTTAAACAAGCAGAAACCATTTGCTGACCAATAACAGACATGGAGAACAATGGGAAAAAAATCCTCAATTAATTCTAAACACTGAGTTTAAAGTGCTATGTTCATGTAGTGAAATCTACCTCAATCCAACTGAAACATATCTAGACTCACATTTAAAATTCTTCTATAATTTTCTAGCTATAATATTTTGAATATTAATTGATTTAAATCTATTTAAAATTTTAAAATTTAAGTCATTATTTTAAATTCCAGTAACTAAGTCTATTCAAAGCATTCTTCAGTGTTGCATATGTATTAACTTATTTATGGAAAGCTTACTAGGTAGATATTGCTACCTCCATTAAACACATGAAGAAATTGGAGTTCGAGAGAGTTTATGTGACTTGCTTATCATTCTAATTGTCAAAGAATACAGAGCTGAGTTTGAATTCAGATATGAATAATTTCAAGATTTGTCTGTTTAACACACTTTCATTCTATCCCTGTTTTGAAATTACATTTTACTATCTACTAAAAATAAGCTTAGATTACTTTCTCATAATGATTTGTGAAGAGTAAATGGAATAACAATGTGGGTAAAGTCCCCAAAACAGAATTAACTCAATATTATCATCATCCATTTCATCATTTCTTAAAGAAAAGATTGAATTTTTTGCAAGTGTTAATATAAAAGAGAAGAAAGGAAGAGATATATTTACTGTATTGTAGAATCATCTTGTTTCCAAAAATTTTGATTGTTTCTCCAAATTGAGTGATGTTAATCCCTCTTTTTTGAATATGGAAAAATCTAATTAGGATAACCACAAAAAGAAAAACATTAACAAGGAAAAAATGACTACCATTTTTTAAATCTGACATGGTAGGTTCATTATTTTATATAATATTAACTGGTGCTTAATCAATCTCCTCATACTTATAAAAATAAATAATTTTAAGTAGCACATAACTTATATCCTACTTTTTAAATGAAGGAGAGGATTAACGTAGTATAATTTGTATTTAATTATTCATTGGAAAGACATGAAGGGGGAAAGACTAGAGAATAAACAAAATTAGAAATTCTTCTAATTAGAAATTTTCAAAACTTCCTTGTTCTGAAAATTTATCATTTCCATTCTTCTAACTTAAATTCACCACAAAAAGTCCAAATACCAATACAAAATTCTCACACTAAAGTCAAAATCAAAATGTCCTAAGAATTTTACGAAAGGCAGAAATATATGGAATGAACTCAAAAAGTTATTTGTCTGTTGAGATATGATTTGTGTTCCTGGTCATTTTTACTTATTTCTGGCTTTTAAGTTGACTTGTTTTCTCCTTTAATTGGCTGTTCCTTTAGGCTAATTCCTCCCTTTGCTGACTTACATTATTGTTTTTCATTTCTTCCTCTTGGAATATTTTGCTGAGAATGTTTTATAATGCAGGCTTTCTATTTGTGAATTCTTTTAGCTTATGTTTATCATGGAATGATTTTATTTCATCATCAAATCTGATGGTAAGTTTTGCTGGGTTTAAGATTCTTGGTTGGCATCCATTTTCTTTCAGCCCTTGAAATATTTTGTTCCATGCCCTTCTTGTTTTTAGGGTCTGGGTTGAGAAATCTGCTGATATCCATATTGGTTTCCCCCGTTTGTAATGTAATCTGATGCTTTACTCTTGAAGCCTTTGAAATTCTATCTTTATTTTGTATGTTAGGTATTTTCATTATAATGTGCCTTGTGTGGATCTGTTGTGATTTTTTGCATTTGGTGCCCTATAAGCCTCTTTTATTTGATTTTCCTTTTCATTCATCAGATGTGGGAAATTTTCTGATATTATTTCATTGAACAGATTATTCATTCCTTTGGTTGTATCTCTGTGCCTTTCTCATCCCAATAATTCTTAAATTTGGCCTTTTCATGATGTCCCATAACTCTTGGAGGCTCCATTCATGATTCCTTACCATCTTCTATGTTTGGTTGACTTTGTGTTTAAGACTAAGTATTTTTGTCTTCATTGTCTGAGGTTCTGTCTTCCAAGTGATCTAGCCTGTTGGTTAAACTTTCTATTGAGTTTTTAATTTGGTTTATTGTTTCCTTCATTTCAGGATTTCTGTTTGGATTTTTCAGAATCTCTATCTCTTTATTGAAATGATCTTTTGCTTCCCACAATTGCTCTTTTAGATGTTTATTGGTATGATTATTCATTGCCTGCATTTGCTCTCTTATCTCATTGTTCACTCTCATCATTTTAATTATGTACATTCTGAACTCCCTTTCTGACATTTCTTTTGCCATGTTGTCATTGGGTTCTTTTGATATAGCATCTAGGTTTGTTTGGAACACTTTCTTCCCTTGTTTTCTCATGTTACTTTCCCCTCTAGTAGTTCAAATCCTAGGTATTGCAGCTTCCCCTTAAAGACTTGTAGTATCCCTGCTGATTTCCAATACCTCACCTTGAAGTGAGAGATCAATATTAGCAGCACACCATATAAACAATATGCATCCTTAATCCACTAGTCCCTATTAAGATATTAACTATGTTGTCTTAATTAACAGAGATGAGTTCAAATTATTACCTGCAGCATCACCAATAAGTTTGCAACAAGGACGGCAATTTATAATGGTGGACAAAAAGGATGAGGAGGGGTATAGGACATAACAATGAGATACGAAGTAAGTCTATAGATATACATGTCATAGGAATAGTGGAAGTGGAATTAAAAGAAATAGGTTGTTAGCATGAGAAAAGGGAGAATCTCCAAGGAAAAAGATTTATGAGGAAGATACAGTGATAAGAATATTAATAAGAGAAAAAAGTAGGAATATAGTAGGTATAATAGGAATAATCATAATAATACAGGTAATTTAAAACAAAGTTCTGCAATAAAATTATACTGTACCGTTCAAACCTCCTATTTTTCAATAGCCTGATGGCTGAGAGGTGCTTGATAATGCAGTGAACCAAGAAAGGTGCTGTCCCACTACCTCCAGGTCAGGAATAATAAATGCTTGTGGGCAAGGGTGACCTGGTGTTGAGAGACAGTCAGTTGCAGCATGGGCACTAGACTACGGGCCAGGGTGTGGGTCTGGGCACTAGACCAATGAAGGGGGAGCAGACCTGGGCTCAGTGCTGCAGATGCTGGGCCTGATGGGGCTGGCAGGCCTGTGCTCCTCGCTGGGAACTTGAGCTTGGGAGCTGGGGATTTGAGCAGTGGCAGGCCTGTGTTCCTCTGCTGTGGATTCCAGAGGTGCGCCCATGCCTGGTGCTGGAGATGCTGGGTTTGATGGTCCCGGCAGGCCTCTATTTCTATCTAAACAGTAATTAAAACATATTTCTACTTCTAAAAATAAGCAACCAGAATGGTTAAGTAAACTATACATTCATACCACAAAATGCTACTCAGCAACAAAAATAAACACATTAACTGAAATGAGCAACATCTTGAATGAAACTTCTAGGGAATTGTGCTGAATGGAAAAAACAATCTCAAATGTTAAATAAGCTGTATTTCATTTATATATATATTTTTAAATGATAAAATTTCAGATAAGGAGTACTGATTAGTGATTGACAGGGATTAGGCATGAGGAATGTGGTGGGGAATAGGAAGTATGGTTATAAATGAACAGCAAAGGAGGTATTTGTGATAGAAATGTTCTGTATCTTGACCATGATGGGGATACCCAAACAACACAAGTGATAAAATTGTATAGTTATAAGTACAGACACACACAAGCACAAATGAAACTAGGAAATATAAATAAGATTGGTTGGGTTACATCACTGTTGATATCCTGGTTGTGATTGTTTTCCTGTACTTTGCAAGACTTTAGCACTAGAAAATATTGCAGAGAGTTTACATCATAGCTCTCTATTTTATTTTTACTAACATGAACAAATTTAATTTTAAAAATTTATTTAGAAATAACAAAATCTCAATAACAATTTTTTTTTCTTTTTTTTAATTTACTTATTGATTCATTGAACACAAATGGAGTACAGCTATTGTTTCTTTGGTTGTACACAAAGTAGAGTCACACCATCTGTGCATTCATACATGTACACAGGGCAATGATGTCTGTCACACATTGTTATTATTCTTACCCCCCACCCCAACCCCAACCCTCCCTTCCCTCTATGCTATCTATCCTTCCTCCATTCTAGCCACTCTTCCCCCCGCATAATTCATCATCATTCATTTATCAGAGAGACCATTCGGCCTTTGTCAATAACAATTTTAAAAACTAAGATAACTGAGTTATCAACGATCTGGACTTTAAATGCATTTGTGATTTAGATGCCATTTACAACATCATCATCTCTGTTTACCATTTCTTTAATAATTATTAGTGTGAACAATTCTTATACTGTTTGGTTTCTTATAGATCTAATTGTATTATATCCTCAAAAAATCCAGGGTAAAGTCCTAAATCCTGGTGTCTTTGAACATGTCCTTATTTGGATCTTTTCAAATGTAATCAAGATAAAATGAAGTTTTTAAAATTTTGGTGTGGGCACTAATCCTATAATTAGTGTCTTTACAAAAGGAAGAAAGTTTGGACACAGTGACGTAGACAGATACACATAGAAATTCTGGTGATAATAAGACTGAGATAAATTGAGGCACCCCACAAGATGAGGGACATCAAGAACTGCCACCATGGGAATCTAGGAAAGGACAAGGAAAGACACACCCCTAGAGCATTCAAAGAGAATGTTGTTGTTGGGTGCAACTTAAGAACAGACCAATCACCACTAAGAAGTCCAAATTTGAGAGTCTTTATTAGCTGGTGGGCTTACTGTCTCATACAATCACTAAAATGGCTATTGGAAGGACGGCATAGGGCATAGGGTTGCAGGGACTTTCATACCATAAGAAAAGAATGTTGGTACATTAATCATAAGTGGCTGTTGTTATGAATTAAAACTGCAAACTAACATCATGACATCTAAAATCATAAGCAGAAGGGGAAGTGGGTCAAAATGACCTTAGTTGGGTACAACTTAAAGAATGGTTACTAACATCTAGACATCGTTCTCTGACAGGGTACATTGTCCAAGAAAAATAGAAACCAAAAAAGAGAACAATTTTTCGTTATATAAGAATTGCCATTTTGTGTTGCCAAACATGCTATCCTAAGCAACTGTTGATGGGTACAGAGGCGGGGTGTTCCCATGGGAGAAATATTTCCTATATGACATTGAGTCTCAGGGTAAAATGGAGTCTGGTTGGTCTTTGCCCATATAGCCTGGTTCATAACAAGCATTATCCTGCCAATATCTTGATTTTGGACTTCTATCTTTAAGAACTATAAAAGTATACATTTGGATTCTGCTAAGTCACCACACTTGTGATGTTTTTTTATGGCCACCTTAGGAATTTGAAAGGTAGTCATAGTCAATGTGTCCTAAATCTCTTAATAATAAAACAAATTAAACTAAAAGGAGTAATTCAGCTTTAAATTTTCTATTACTTCCTATTTATAATTTAAAAAGAGTTTTTTTCAATCCCAGAAAAAAATTCTGGCATTCAGACATGTCAGACATTATTTGATATAAATAATGGGAAAAAAAACATATTTTTCTTCTGTTCTTCTTTTAATTCATGTATTTGTTCTTAATTTCCTTACTCATATCTGTAGACACTGTTGGGTCCTATAGATATAAAAGGTTATTTTTACCACCTCTTATTTTATTTTACTTTTTCAGATTCATTTTCCCTGAGATTTCTAAATACATACAGAAATAGAGAGAAAGAGATGTTTGTTTAAAGTTTAAAAATTCTTTATTTGAATTTTCTCTATACTATGAAGTATAAATTTAAGAAAATGATGCTGTCAAAATATTTTATTTTATGTAGATTCAATCCAGTAAACTATCAACATCATTCAATATTAAAACATTTCAAAAAATATCCCTCACCAAAATCTGATAATTTCTTCATCATAATTCAAGCATTTGTCAAACTATCCTCAAACATTTCACTAGTATAATAACTGAGCATACATTGAAACTTATTTGTAAAGTGGTAGGTAATTTTGTTTGTGTACTGAATACTTCTTAAAATAATAATTCAGTATTAGCCTGCTGTTATAGTTTGGATCTGAGGTGTCACCAAAAAGCTCACATGTGAGACAATGCTAGAGAGGGTTCAGAGGAGAAATGATTGGGTTGTGAGAGTCTTACTCCAATCAGTGATTTAATCCCCTGGTAGGGATTAACTGAGTGGTAATCAAAGTGGTAGGGTGTGACTGGAGGAGGTGGGAATTAGGACATGGCTTTGCATATATATTTGTGCCTGTTGTGTGGAGACTCTCTACCTCCTGATGGTGTGAGCTGCTTCCCTCTGCCACACTCTTCCACCATGATGTTCAACCTACCTAGAGCCCTGAGGAATGGAGCCAGCCTTCTATGGACTAGGTTCTCTGAAACTGTGAACCCTCAAATAAACTTTTCTTCTTGTATAATTGTACAGATCAGACCCTTTTAATCACAGCAGCAAAAAAGCTGACTAAAACACCTGTCTTTTCTGAGTCTGCCTTTTCTGAGTTTCCTGCTTCCTTCCCTCTATCTTTCTCTGTCAGTCTCTCTTCTCATGTGCAATACACACAGCATAGACTTAGAGTTGTATTGACGAGTTTAAATTTTGTCTCTATCGTGTGATAACTAAGATAGTTTGATCAATTTCTTTAATATTTCTTTGTTCCCTCATTTATTAAGTGATATGGTAAGAGATTCTAAATTACAAGGTTTTTTTTTTTAGAATTAAATAAAGTAAATCACAGGTAACCATTTATCACAGTGACTGAAAAACAAGTAAACATTAAGCATTTGATAAAGTAAGTGGAATTTTGGGAATTTCTACCCTGACTTCTGTGTAGCCATTTTTTAACCCACAATTGCCATATATTCAACTGCTTATAATAAAGACTTACCAACAGATTCATTTTTACATGGAGACAACTTTTGAGCTTTTCACCTGAATCTATAAACCCATAGCAAAGGTAATACTTCTGAAATAGAAGGTTTTTATCCTAAAAGTCATGCGTGATAGATAAAGTAGTTTTTTTCCTGAAACGGCTAAGAAATAGAATACTTACAGTAGGGTTACAGAAAGATGAGATTAAAATTCCTCTGAAGCTGGTAGGAAAAAAAACATTAAAAAATGAGGTAGAATACTAAAAAGAGAGTTAAATTTGCCTGTTGATTGAGTTGCTGCACTCATCTTTCTCTCAGAATTAGTCTCAGAAATGATAGGGACTTCATGTAAGTTTAACATAATCTCAAAGGTTATTTTTACCTCATTTCCTGGAATATAAACCCCAGAGTGTATTCATATCCAAAATGCTGCTGGAATGGAAGGTAATAGAAGCAAGAATGGCCTAGATCAGAAGGGGGCAAATTGTTTCTACATAGGGTCACAGAGTTAATATTATAGACTTTGTGGTCTATCTAATCACTGTTATATATATATATATATTTTTTTTCAGTTTGCCCTTGTGTTGAGAAAACAACTATGGACAATTGAGAAATGAAGAAAATGTTCTCTATGCATAAAGAAATTTCACTTTATCTAATTTCAATGTTAGGAAATATTATTCTTCTTTTGATGATTTTCAACCATTTAAGAATTTTAAAAAACAATTTTAGGTCATGGAACATATAAAATATGGCAGACATCAAATTTGGCCCATGGGTCATTTCAGTGCTCTTGTTTAAACACAGAGAGACTCTAATAGAGTTCCTTTGGGTTTCCAAGAGCATCACAGAAGAACATAAAAATCTTTTCTTCCCTTGTGAAGAGAGAGAAGATAAATGAAAGTGATTAATAATGGGCCTTAATTTGGAAAACATGATATAATATATTTGTAGTGAAAACACAGGCTGAAATTGGGGCCATGTTCATCAGCAACAAACAGTGTGTACAAATGACGGATACTTGACCTATGTCTTAATTCCAAGGCTAAAAGAGAATGAAAATCACCATGGAAAACCTCTTTACGACATTCACCCCCTGGGACCATGTTGTTACCTAAGGTCCTCTTTAAAACAGGTCCTGACCAAGGGAAACATTATGGAAATTTGGGTGCTATTAGGTCAGGATGAGATTAACAAAGCAGTAGAAAGTGTATCAGTGCCAGAGAGCTTCACAGAACCAGAGACAATGCCCACATTTTCTATTACTTTTGATCTAGTAAAAGTCATTGGTCTTTAAGGGCCAATTTATTGTCCATTGACCTTCCAAAGTGTACCAATACTAATCCATACCAAATATTTCATTTAGCTACTTGATTCAGTTCTGCCCATATGTGCAATACAATGACACACCCAATCCACTGTTATGGTTTGGATATGTGGTTGTCTTCCAAATATTCACATGTGAGAGGTGCAATGATTAAATTCTGAGAATTGTAATCTAATCAGTGAAATTAATCCACTGATAAGTATTAACTGGATGGTAACTGCAGGCAGGTAGGGTGTGACTGGAGTAAGTGGTTCACTGGGAGTTTATATTTTGTCCCTGGTGAGCAGAACTCTCTCTGCTTCCACGTGGCCATGTCCTGAGCTGCTTTCCTCTGCCATGCCCTTCTACCAAAATGTTCTGTCTCACTTTGGGCCCAGAGCTCTGAAGTCACCTGTTTATGGACTGAGACTTCTGAAACTTTAAGCCAACATAAGTTTTTCCTTCTCTAATTGTTCTAATCAGATCTTTTGGTTACATAAATGAAAATGCTGTCTAAAATACCCACTAAATGAAGGTAGATAATTGAGTATGTGGCTGGAGCATGAAAGCAATGATCACTTCTTTCCACCATGACCCTATAAAGAAGTTTGAATATTCTCTCTCTTCTTTTTGGAATGAGTTTTTGATGGGTATAACTTCATTATTATTAGTCCCAACTCTTATTTTCTAATTATACTTTAAATACTATTGTCAGAGATATTTTAAAAATGTAAATATCATATCAGATGCCTGTGAAAAATCTCTTGACAATTTCTCATAGCCTTACCACCTATAGTTAATGTGCAGATTCCATAGCAATGAGATTCAATATTCCTTTTTTCTAATTTCTCTGGACTCTTAAATTCTTGGTATAACTGTTCTATGAATCAGACATCTCAGCTTAGGTAGTTTACCAATAATGTTGATTACTTTCTTAACTTTATGATTATTTTTCCCCAAGTTTGTTCTGTGCAACACATATACCATAATATACTATTAGTTTGTTTTTTTAAAGCTTTATAAGGTCAAACAATGCAGAATATGATAATCAAATAAAGTAAAAATTATTTCTCTACTATAAAAATTGGTCAGGTTCCAAAATATAAAGCATGTTGTCAGCCGGTAAGAGAAATACAGCACTGTTTAATCTACAGACTTTTTTTTATCATGGAACCAACATAGAATATGTATTGACTTTATCTTTTTTTAATTATTTGGTATTTTTACAGACTGTATTTTGATTCATTGTACACAAATGGGGTACATCTTTTCATTTCTATGGTTGTGCATGATGTAGATTCATATTGACGTTAATCTTATTTCATCTCTTTCATATCTTTTCTCATTCCAAAACCCAATAAACCCTCTTTAATTTTCTTAAAACATTGTGATAAAATGTTTCCATCTTTAGAACAATGTCTTCACTTGACTACCTGTACACAAAGCTACCTATGTCTAAGGGTGTAGCAAGATTACCTTGGCCTATGCTCAAGATAGTCCTTAGGAGTCACCAAGTTTGCTTATGTCCCACTATTCATGGTGCATCATTAAGATAATGTTGCTAAAATCAAAGTGGTTCAGAGTTCTGGTTTCAATATTTCTCAATCAATAGTTTCTAGAAAAAGTAATCACATATGTTTTCAAATGTTCACTAAAATCATGAACATTGGAATTCCTTTCTTCTTTATTTTAGGAAGAAATCTAGGTTATAAAGAGAAATATCTAGCTATATAGCAGTGCTAAAATATATATATATATTTTTTTGCATGTGTCCCTCCAAATTATGTTATAGAAGATTTAAGTAAGTCAAAAGGATAATTAGTTGAATAGAAAAACTTGAAGAATATTTCCACTTCAATCATTGTGTTAATTTTAAGTGTGGGTTCGGTTTAGAAATATTGAATGTTTGTGGGAAAATACCAGGCAGTTTTTGCTAAATATTGATACAAATAATTCACTTTGAGAGACCAGGTGGATCATCAGATTACAATTATTTTCCCCATGCCCTTGTGGCTTTCTTATTTCAGTTTACAACCATTCATATTTTTCAGGCCATGGGCAAAACTTTATTGAATTGACTAAAGGAATTTAAGGATTTTTTTCATTTGGTTTGATGTATTGTTAGTATTAACTTGTCAATGACTTTTGAGATTACCTTTTTTCTGTTTAAAATGGTTAGCAAGGAAAATGAAATGGATGGTTGTTTTATTTAGGAGAATCTGATGATTTGTTAGTAGATTTATTCTTCAGGATACATACTATGTTGCCAAGTTACAGCTCTAGAAAAATGAGAAAACTATTTTCATGACTTTTGTTCATTTAAATACTCTATCATGACATTGTGTTAATGTTATTTTCAAATGGAATGTCCTTGCTTTACACATGAAAAATGAGGAAAAGGGAATGATGTGATTGTTTAAACCTTTGAATCAATGCATATTCATTAGAATGGATGATATGGAACTCAAATGCACTGACTGCATTTATTTAAATATTCTCTTATGATTTCCATGAGTAATCGTTAAAGTAAATGTAGAAATATGCCATTATGCCAAGACATTTTGCATATGTGCTCTTCTCAGAATCTTAGGTTACATGTAACCTGTAGCAATTGTTAAGTCAGAATTTAAGTCAAAGCTTTGAAAAATCCAAGACAATGTGACAATGAAATTTTTCAATAGTCTATGAGTTTGGGGTTGCTATAAATATACAACACGTTTCTGAAGAAAGCAATTCATGATGTGTGATTATTTTCAGAATAGTTCATCAAATACTAGTATTGACATGAAAAATAATCATAAACTGCAGAGACAGCAAAAGGGCAGATGTTTAAATCAAGAATAGGAAATCTTAAATTCTATCTTTTCACAATTAATGGGAAGAAGTTCAGTACCTTTTCATCTGGAATATTTGTATTTGAGCAGCTTAAAAATCTAGCTAATATCAGGGAAGACTGCTTGGTCCAGGTTACTCTACTAATAGATACTTCATGCAAAACATCTGAATCACCAAGGGTAAATTACATTGCCTAATACATTTTTGATTCAAGTGTCTTAGGAGTACTGCATATGTATTCCTCATTTATTCCCAATAATTTACTAGATTTAAGGAAGACTGGTTACACTTTAACCAGTTCTTCTATGATGAGAAAATTTTACGAAGGGGCTTTTGTGTAGCTCAGTGGTTGCACACTTACCTAACATGCAAAAGGCGTTGGGTTTAATCCCCAGCACCAATAAACACAGAAAAAAAAATGGAAAAAATATCTTTGACAAACCTGTGATCAATGCCCAACTTGTTAAAAATGCAGAAATTATTTTATTATTATAATATTCTAAACTAGTAGGTTTGTGTTTTAGATATAATAAACATGTAATCTATTCAAACATTTATAAGTTTGAACATTTGCACATTAAATTATATCATGTTTATGAATCAAGACTTCAAGTTTCATAAATTTATCCTGTGCTAAACTGAAATTAATATTAGAAAACATCAAGTCAGCTGGGCATTGTGGTGCAGAAGCTCAGAAGGCTGACAGGAAGATCACAAGTTCAAAGCCAGCGTCAGCAACTTAACGAGGCCCCTTAGCACTTAGTGAGACCCTATCTCTAAATATAAAGGACTGGAGATGTGGTTCAGTGGTTAAGTGCCCCCCCCCCGGTTCAATTAAAGTATTAAGGTATTTATTCAAATAAATAAATACCCCAAGTCATATTATGAGGTACATAGGAAGTATCAAGAATGTAATGAAAGCACTGAGAATGGTTTTGTTTGTTTACATCTGCAAATAAAACTCTCAGTGAGAAGGTTAATTTTAAATTTTGACTCCTGGAGTAGTTTTAACAAATATGTATATACAATGGAAAAGTCAGGAACTTACTTCTTTTAAGTTCCAACTTCAAAGTACAGAGACTTGGGTATTGTATTTATTCTTTAAGATCTTGGGAGATCTATATTTCATATCAAAATAACATTTTTCTCGTTACAAAGAGACATTTGCCTAATATTTAAAGTAAGACATTATGATATTTCTGATGGCAGTTTTGAAATATCTTTATCCTTTGCCACTCAGAATGCTAAAGAAACAGTTGATAGATAGATAGATAGATAGATAGATAGATAGATAGACGATAGATAGATGATAGATAGACAAATGATACATAGATAGATAAAGGATATAGATAGATAGAGATGTCTTTACTGTAGACAAAGATACTTGATCCCATGCAAAGCATTGCCACTTCAGTTTTCTGAATACTCTCCAAAGAGAAGGAATGGAAAGGGAAAGTCCACCTGGAATGGTATTAGGTTCATTGAGCAGATTAGGCAAATAATAACAAGTTTGCCCTATTTTTGTATGAATTACTTCCACATTTATAGCCATTTTGGAAGGTATATCTGGAATATTTAGACTTGCTACTTTAGCCAACTAATCTTTATTTTTTACCAATTTTCTGGCAAATATAGCCACAATATATATCTTACAAATCGAGTGTTGCCATCAGTGTCAGTGGCTACCCTATCATAATAAATCAGTGTAAATGCAAAATAAGTATAAAATATTCATTAAAAATAATTTCAAAAACAAAAGGCAAAATTTCAAAAACTGAATTATTCTTTCTTTTCAATATCTTACTTTGATTTTGATGCAATTTTTAATTTTCATAAGTAATAATGTCAAACTTTATAAAGAGGAATCACATATATGTAATAGTGTACAGTTAAATAATAAACTTCAGACATATCAGAAAATAAAATTCTTTTCCAGAAATTTAGTAAAAGATTTACTTTTAAAAGTTGACATGTATTGGACTGGGGACATAGCTCAGTTGGTAGAGTGCTTGCCTCTCAAGCACGAAGTCTTGGGTTCAATCCCCAGCATAGCAAAAAAAAAAAAAAAAAAAAAAAAGAAGTTGACATTTATCATACTGCAATCTAAATTTTAATTAGTTAATATTAAAAAGTATTCTAAACTAGTTTTTAAATCTTACTCCTAAGAATGACATCAAATCATCAAATGCACTGAGCAGACGAGAAACAGAATATGAAAAATTGTGTAAATACCAAACTCTGTATGTTAGAACAAAACCAGTTATAGAAAGATATATGACATACATATGCATCATTGTTTATTTTTTGACTATGTTTCATAAATCCTATATAATATCTTACCTATTACAGATTTATATTTGTACTGTAACTATGAATAATGGTAGTACACAATAAATAAAATATGCTGGACATGAGAGTAAAATGCATATATAAGTCTCTGTTAAGGTAAGTGAACACAAAGATATCAATTCCTAACACATGAAATCCATACTGAAACATTTTTGTTGTTATTGTTTTCTTCCAGAATTGCTTTCAATCATTTATTTTCAAGTTAACATCAAAGAATATTCCTTCTTTGCATTTAAGGAAAAACACTTAAACTCTGGTGAGGTTTGGGCAGTCTACATGTAGCCCCACACCAGCCTTATAAACTGTAGTTTATCCATTCTACTGTCTCTTTGAAGCAGACATGGTTTGGACTGAGGCTGGTAATCAAAAAGAAATCTATTTTTTTGTTGTTAAAGTTTCTTTTTGGATGTTCAGAACCGAGTTCTGAATAGCATACATACCAAAAAATAAAAAAAATAAAAAACGCTGTTTGTTTTTGAACTCCTTTTGTTTCACTAAAGCCTGCCACACAGTCTATGCCACATCAGTTTCAAAAGAGTCAGTGATAGCAAATGGAGCAGCTCTAGTTTAATGGGCTGTTAGCTATCTATAGTGGGTTTTTCTTATCCATTTTATAAATACTGATAGACACTGCTGGGAAGAGATTGAAAATAGCATTTTACAGTTCCACTTGTCATGTCATGTCCATCCTTTACTTATACATAAAAAACATACTTTTAAAAATATTTATATATTTTGATTTGACTTTATCCATATATGCCTCCTCTCTCTGACCTTTCTGAAGAATTATTTCATTCCTTAAAGGTAATTCAAAAAATGAAATATAATGGGATGAGCTGGCCCCAACATTTATCTGGTAATTTCACTTAGAAACAATTGTGAAATAGTTCATAAGGTAGAACTTTAATCATAATTTTTTTTTAAGAAGATCAAATATACAAGAGAAGTTTAAAGAGGAAAATTCATTATTTCCTCTTTAATTGAATGATTTCTTCATTCAGTTGTTTCTCATTAAAACTTCACAAAATGCTATCAAATTTGTGTCAGTAGCTGACTAGTTTCAAGTTTCATTATGCCACTGAATTGTGACATTAATGTTCAAATTAATAGGATGGTATAATTTTTCATGGTCTTTAAGAAAATGTTTTTATGATAACATATAAAGGTAATGCAAAAATAATGAAAAAATAATGCTATAGATAATAATAATGCTATTAATAATAAATAAGCAATAGATTACCGAACTTCGCAATTATAAAAAAGAATCTCTTCTTTTGAGTAGCACACAAATTTTTGGTGACTTTGAAAATACATGGAATACATATTTTTATGAATTTTTTAACAAAAAAACTCAAGTAAACTATTCCAGATTATAAATAACAGCTCTAAGAATTCCTATGTGTGAAATTGAAAAAAGATGTGAAATAAATGTCAAGAGATACCTTTATATTGAAAACTACTAGAAATATCAGCAAGCTTATTTGTTAGCACAAAAATAATTTCAATTACTTCTCAAATTTAATCTTCATATTAAATGTTTCTTGATACTTATTTACTGATTGTGGATTTACTAAGCAATTTTTGTCATGAAATAAATTACATAAAACTAAATAGAAAAGATCCTTAAAAATTACTATCATTTGTAATCAAAAAACATTTGAATACAAAAGAATGTAACTTATATTTGAAATATTACCTTTTATTCTAAAATATTTATTTTTCTTTATTTTAGAATAAGCAGTTTCAGATGTGTAGAAAAACCATGTTGAAAAATGTTAATTCCTTTAGAAAATCAATTTTCACTGAAAGAAGGAAAGGGATATCATTATATTGAAAATAAAGGCCATGGATTTGTCTTCAGAATTCACAGAATTTACCTTCATGTGTCTATTAATGGCTAAGTTCACTAAAAGAAGGGTAAATTATAGACTTTCTTCATTAGTGATGTGAGAAAACAGAAGGCAGAATTAATTCACGATTCATATTTATTACTATCAGAGAACCAGAATTACCTATTAATTGCTTTGAAAATAACTGTGTTAACTTTTCTGCTTACTGAGACACAACAATCCTCAGATACGCAATTTATTCTTAAGTGTACCTTTTTTCCTGCTTGTGAAGGTTGAAGTTGTATGTTAAACCCAAGAGTGACAGAGAGCTTTTCTGGAGCAGTTATTTATTAAAGCTTTTCATACAACAGAATGTTGTGCATATTGAAATGTCTGTTGCCCATTTTTGCAGCCAAAATTCCTGTATTTGTGATTTGAATGCAGAAATACCCATAGTTGCTCTCAAAAGGATTTATTTAATCCATGTCCTGATATCATTAGCACTGACAGGGTTTAGGGTAACACTCAGGGAGATAAACAGTTTTGATATATTTCTTCAAAGAATGTGTTCTGTCAGTGAACGTGTCCAAAAGCATCAGGGCATATAAACATTCCTCAAGTGGGTTTACTTATCAAGTATAAAATGACTGGGCCAGCAGAGTACCAGGGTTTTGACAGCTTGTGGTTTGAAATTAAGCATGACCCTTTGTACTCTTAGACAGAATTTGTCTATTTTTTTATCTGTCTTGATTCAAAAGGGAAGCAGTCAATGCTAACTACGGCAAAGTGAGGGCAATTACAAATATAATTATAAAAATCTATTTAAAATAAAGATTGCAGCACTGCAAAAACACCTTTAAATACAGCATGGATAAATCAGCTTTTCTCTCATGACTTTTAAAGTGCTGCTAGAGGAAAAACCTAAAGATGAATCAAGTGGCAAGAAGTTTGAAACAGTTAGCTAATTTATTTTCTGAGCCATATTCCTTGGCTAAGTCAGCATGCATTTTGTTATTTCTATGAACATGTTAATCATAAAACTACCTATTATCCTTTAACTAAAGGGTCAATGGTTTTAAGTTTTTGGAAATAAATTTTTTTCACAATTTAAAAACACAGCTATGAATAGGAATCATCTTTTATGGCAAATGAAGTCATGGCAATTTGTTTTTGAGTAATTGTTCCACAGGATTGAACGTAAACATTTGTTAACAAACCCCGGCACCATATGAAGGACATGCATCCTTCAGAAAACTAAAGCTTTCTCCTACTCTTATTTTTCCCTTTCTCTGATGTGATGCAGTGCATTTGACTAAGTGAGTTGACACTGAGAAACCAAAATAATTAATATGAATAGTAACTTACACAAAGCTAAATGTTCTTTGAAAAAAAGACGACTATTGAAGCAGAACAAATTAGTCATCATAAAATTAAGAAAATATCAAAAATAATGATTGAAGTTTTCTAAATGTCTCTCCATGTGTGCAAACAACATCACTTACCTAATCATTGTTTTTTACCCTTTTGTAATTTTATTCAAATTATATAGATTGGATTTTTAAATCAACATGAACCTAATTTCATAGTAGTTCTTCAATGAAAACTAAATAAATACATTTAGGTTATAAGAAGAATAAAATATTAATCCTCATCCTACTACTCATAAGTTTATAATTATAGGATCATTGGCAAAGACCTCAACCTCTCTTAAATTTTCCATTAAATTTGTTAAGACAAGTTTCACCAGCAGATCATAGTTCAGAGCCCTAGTTCATAAAGGATTTCATACATATTTACTATTCTACACATGCTTATTTATATGACAAATTAAAAATCAAGCCTGCATCTTTTGGACTAGTTTAATTGTTAATTTATTAATAGTTATACATCTTTAAATCTCACCCAATATGTCCTAATTGTCCTTGAAAAGAATAATTTTGTTTTCCATTGCCACTATGTGTAGATAATGACACACATGCAACCAACCCCCAACTCATTTAGGCCCAGTTCTCTTCCTCCAGCCAAGGAAAGGCAGAAAGCTGATGGGGAATTTGTATAGCAAAATTCCTCAATCACTTTTATTACAGTGTGTAAGTTACCCTAGAAATTCCATTGTTCTCAGACCATTAAAAACCAGTTTTCGCTCATGTACAATTTAAAGTCAAAACCACAAATACACATATAGAAGCACACATTTAATATGATTTGAAAAAAAATACATGAATGGCAATCAGGACATGGGTACTGTTTCCAATAGTTTTGACCTTATAGCACGCTATTTATTTTTTATGACTACCAGCCAGGTAGATGATTTCTGGAATCTTTGTTGGGACAGTCCCTGAGAATGACTGATGTTCCTGACCACTTTTTGATCAAGAATTTCTGTGTAAATGTATGCTATATTTAGTACATTGTCTAAGTTGCAAGTGGAGTTACAAAGATTCAATATGCTTACAATATTTCTAAACTTTTAAAATAAAGAACAAAGGAAAAGCTTGGCTGCTGATCATTTCCTTTATTTGATCTTCACTATCATTTGGATAGCATAGATTTGATAAGTACAACATTATTTCTAGCCACAATAAGTCATCATGAATATGGCCACTTATAGGAAAAAATGGCCATGTAAATACTAGTAATACAAATACATTAGAAAATATACCCCACATCCCCCAAGGTCAAATGAATCTAAATGTGCAAAGGTAATGTCTATGACCTTGAAGGAACATGCATGAAGTGATAAAACATGTGTCAAATATGATAAACTAACCTACAATATTGATTATTCCCCTTATTTCCTTTAAAGGACAGTTTTAAAGCAAACCTACTAATCTTTTCTTACTTTAGTGTATATCATCAAGGCAAAGGGTCAAGGCTTTAACTTCATTTTGAAAGAGGGAACACCTTGTGATAAGGAGCTGAAGAGAAAAGGTCATTTTTCCTAAGGCAAAATAACAAAAGTTTAAGGGCCATCAAAATTTTTGGAGGATATGGGGTTTCTTTAAGAATTTGACAGCCAGGACCCTTGACATTTATCTTTTTTCCTTTCTACTGGCCCTACCTCCGCAGGAGGAAAGGAAGATGAAAAGGCTCATAAGCCTCATAAGTGATCTTTATTGACCTGTGACTTTTGTATAACTATGGCCTCTGGCGTGCGACTGCAGTATGCATTTCTTGTATAAACAGGTAAGGGAACTGAGAACTAGCCTGAAGGAATATGTGCGTGCATGTGTGAGTGTGTGTGTGTGTGTGTGTGTGTGTTCAGAACTAAAGGAATTTGAATGAAAAGTGGAAAGAACTGGGGGAAGGAAGGAAGGAAGGAAAGGGTAAACGTTTTGCATTTTTCCTGTTAAGAAAAAAAAAATGTATCCTATTATTTATAGTTTACTCATCTCATTTTCTATCCATACCCATGCTTCCTTAATTTTCCTTCAGATACCCCACTAATTTTATCTTACAATGATATTCTTTCAAAAAAAATATAGTCATCAAATTGGGAATAAATTGAAAAACAGATCCCAGTTGGGAAAACTTTCTCAGATGTGATAAACATGTTAGCTGAGGACACAACACTCTGTAATTCTGTATGAAAATGAGTGAATTGTGTCTCAGATCTTTCAAAAACACCCCACTAGAGCACGGCATACATTTGAGAAAGGGAAGGGGGATTCTTTTCCTTTACCTGAGCCAAACTCCTTTTGAAAAATAGATCACTTAAAATATAGTCATTAAAACTTTCTATAAATTACATTTTTTACTCAAAAAAGGAAACACGATAGAAGATGTACTTTAATGACAGATTCATTTCCCTGTAGAAAACTACTTAAATATAGTAATAAAAACTGCAAAGTTATTTCATCCATATTTCCTTTAGCCTTTCAGGGCATCCTCTCAGATTTGTTCAGAGAGAGTCATTTTACACATACATAAGCAGACCCTGTCAAATTTAAAATAAAAGATGAAAGGGAAAATCATCTGTAACATCATCAATACTCCCTGCTGTAAAACCCTCCTCAATCTCTGTTTTTTTTCCTCTTAGTTCACAGAAATGCTTCATATAAAAATATGAAAAAGACAACCTCGCCCTGTGCTTCCACCTGATGGTTGCTCTTTCACATCGATTTCACCTGATCGTTTCATCCCAGGAGCTGCGGGACCAGACCCCAGCACAGTGTCAGCAGCAGCAGCCTCTCAGCCAGATCCGCCTAAGGGGGAAGCGGTGGGGTGTTTGTGAGCCTAGTGAGGGCTGGTTTGCTCTGGTTCAAAAATCAAACTCTGTACAGAAGCTGACACCAGCTCTCAATAAAATGTCCTATCTAGTAGCCATCTTGAAGGTGAAAAAGTTTTCCTGGGGAGCCTACTTTCTGAGAAAATGAGACCTAAACTGAACTCATAAAAAAAAAAATAATAGTAACAATAATACTGGTAACATGCTGAGTTGGTTCACATTTAGTATTGGATCTTAGGCTATACTTGTCTTATTTTCTAAAAAATATTTTGTGGTCTTTGGAATTTAATGTGGAAAGAGAATGACTAAAAGTGATTAGACTCTAAAGGATATAACCTACATGGATGGATACGGATCTCTTATACAATAACAAACACCCTACTTTTTTGCCAAAAGCAACTCTCCCCACATGCCTGAGGCAAGTAGAGTTTATGCCAGGCAAGTTCTGAATGTCGATTTTAATATTTGTAGTCTTCCTTAAACAAGGTTAGTGTAAAAAAAAAAAAAAAAAAAGGAGGGCAAAAGCAGTTCAGTAAATGTGACACTGCTTTTCAAAGTAATATGGTTTCATGTCTTTATAATTGATAGCAAGTATGGTGGAAAAGGGTCATTACAAGGCATAGATTTAGATTTACATGTTCCCTTTGTAGAGTCCAAAAGTCACTTTTCTCAGGTTGCTTCTCAACATGAAAGATGTGTATAGGTACCTACTGAATCCTCCTGACTTTCATAATGATCAATTCTGACTGTTTTGTTCACCAAATAACTATGTAGATAATAAGTCCTCAATAACTTCTTGATACCTATGGTCTAGAATGTAAATTCCAAATCAAGGACAAAATAAATTCATGAATCTAAATATGGATAGAAAAATCTGGTTATGACTATATCTGTCAGGTTTATGGTTGGGGAAAATAAATGTCAGTACTCAAAAAACAAACAAACAAAACAGACATTGGCCTAAATGAGATATGCTACAGTTTAAGTATGAGGTATCCCCAGAAGCTCACATGAGACAATGCAAGAATTTTCAGAGGCAAAATTATTAGATTGTGAGAGTTGTAACCTAGTGGATTAACTGAGCAGTAATTGCAGAAAGGTAGGATGTGACTGGAGGAAGTAGGTCACTGGGGGTATGCCCTTGGGGTTTATAGTTTGTCCCTGGTTTATAGCAGTCTTTCTTTCTGCTTCCTGCTTGCCATGTTTTGAGCAGCTTTCCCCTGCCACACATTTCTTCCATGATGTTCTGCCTCACTTTGGGCCCAAAGCTATGGAGTTGACTGACCATAGAAAGAAACCCTGAAACTATGACCTAAAATAAGCTTTTAAACTTTTTCTCCTCTAAATTGTTCGTGTTAGGCCTTTTGGTCACAGCAATGAAAAAGCTGACTAAAGAAAAATAGAAATTTGTTTCACTAGTTTATAAACAATGATGGCTTTTTAGGTTGTGACTAGCATGATAACAATATTCTACCGAGTCCGCAGGAATCTAGGTCTCTTTAAACTCATGCATTCATCATCTCTAGGATGGGTCCTTTCTCCTATTGTCCAAGCTGGTATGCATATAAGATACACAAGACAAGAGAGAGCATTTGTAAAACAAAACAAACAAACAAAAAAACACACAAAACAAACATGTGCAATACCCCCGGCAAACGCCTAAGAAAGCTTCCCTGAAGTTGCACCAGAGCACCCTCACTTAAAACACCCCAGTTAAGAAGTTAATCACAGGACTGTATCTAGCAACAAATTGCCAAAGATTGATTAAAAACAACCACCAAAATAATCTACTATTTTGGAAGAAGGAAGAACAGATATTGAAGGACAAGAATTCCTGGAGGATCACCAAAGTGATTTTACCCAGTTGGTGAAGTAATGCACTTTCTTCCACTGGAAATGATCACCTTCACTGCAAAGTACTCCTCTTCATTTCTTTTCTTGACTGAGAACAGACTGCAAGAAAGTGATACAGTGGGCATGATAATAGAACTCAAGAGTGAGAATTTAAAATCAGATGAGCTACTCCTAATACCACACTGAATTCCTCTGAATTCCTCCTCAGGTAGAGCCTGGAGTTGGGAAAGTGGGGGGAAAAATGACGGCAGGGGACTAAATGGACTTTTGAGCCCATTGCATGCCCTCATTTGCATTATGTTCACTATAGAGTGTGTGAAGAGTTTTGTTTGTATATTAAAATCTGTTTTTCTTTTAAAGCATTATCAACTTTGGAAGTATCTGGATTTCTTTCAGAAAAATTTCTGAATATCATGAAAAATGTATAATCATTTGAATATTCTGTCCAATTATAGTTCCATAATCAATATTGATTTAATATTTGCATTCTATTACTTTTGTGGAAAAAATATGCTTGTATTCAATTGTCAAAGAAATGTTGAAAGAATCTACCAAGTTATTGATCTGCTTCTAACCAAAAATGTATGAGATTTGTAATTTGTTCCAATATTCCAAATTTCTTACAGTTTCAAATCTTATTTTTTATTTCAATTAAGTAAAAATGGAGTAGGCCAGTATTTCACTAAGTTAAATATTTTTTTCAGTAGTGCACTATCACACGTGCATTGGTCTGCAAAGTATATGGTTAGTATCATCAGGGAAAGAAGTCAAATTCTGGCCTCACATTCCATGAAAGCTGTAAACTAAATCACTTTGATCTTCTTCATTTTCTTCACTTTGATTCTCACAGAGTATTTACATCCTCTGATGTTTATATGACCTCATGAACCCTTGGGAGTTTCAATAGACAGCCAGTTAAAACATGCAGTATGTTTTTAAAAACCAAACATACTTTAATAAGTCTGCTAAGAGCTGATAGCATTTCCCAGACTATACCAAGCATTAATTATCCTTCTTCTTTCCTAAGTCAAAGATTATAAGAAAAGGAAAGGGCACAACCTTACTCCATCTCTACAGCAAAGATTGCAACAACAATAAAAAATATCAAAATGTGTTTGTTAAAATGTCGAGGTTAACATTTGATGGCTTCCCCAAATGCCTCACTTGGCAACACATTTGTTTATACTGATCATAAACAAATTCAATTTAGATACTGGTATTTGACTGACTTGGTATGTATTTAAAAGAATAAAGTTTGAGGTGGAAGTAGACTCAGTGTAAACACAGAAAATTCTATTATGCAAACACTAGTTGCAAATGTTCCAATTCTTTAAATTTGGTGACATTTCAGTGTTTCAGTTTGGCTTGGTATTAGATAGATAGTAGCATTAATCAAAACCAAGAAAAAACTTGAGGATAATTTAATTGATGACAAGTTAATTTTGGTGCAAATCTCATTTTTACAAGTTAAAAAAAAGTATAAACATAATCCAAGCATTAAGTAGACATGTAGCACCAAAACAATATTGCTGATGTGCAAAGACTATAAAAAAAGTTCTTCAGGAAAAAAGTCAAGAAAGCCCCACAATGAAAAGGTTGCTGTGTAATATCTACCTACTACCTACAATCTATTATCCATCTGTCTACTACAGATCAGAAAAGATTAAAACACTATAAATGTTTTGACTACTTGAAGAATTTCTTCAGAAACATGAGAAAGAAGAAAAGTGATCTCCATATCTTAAGTTAGATCACCCACAAAAAGGAAGACATTGATTTATCATTATATCAAAACAAGACTATATCTTTTCTTTCAGTTGAAATATATGCAGCAAAATCACATTTTCAAAAAATTTTAATATTTTTAATAATTAGATTTTTCAAAGAAATGAGTATGGCAATAACCAGACACTTAACTTGAACTCTGCTTTGTGGTACAAATAGGGCCTTGAATAACATTCTGCTGTCAGTGAGTCCCTTGTTAGGTATCTGTTGATATATATAACATTCATTTGTTACAGGTCTATTGTTGGTTAACTGAGGTTGATGATTCTTCTATTTCAATCATATTGGAGGAGAGAACAGTAATCTTGGGCCTCAGTGGAACATCAGGATGGCTCATGCACATGACTGGTAGTTGATGGTATGTATCATGTGGAACTGGGTCTTTGCTGAGTGCCTATGTGTAGGTTGTCTGTCTTCCAATAGTGAATAGTCCAAGAGATTCACTCAAAATGTTGCCATTATTTTAAGGCTTAAGTTTGAAATTTGTTCATGGTCCCCATTGCATTGGGCAACCAAGTCACTAAGCCACCTAGATTCCAAGGGAGAGGATTAGACTCTATCTATTGATGAGGGAAATAACAAGATCTCATTGCAGAAACACATATAGGATAGAAATTTTCACTGAAGACATTTTTGAACAATATAATTTACCAAAGCTTTCAAAGAATTAAACATTCATAACCACGGGCAGTCATTTTTACAAGATTTTCTGAAACAAATATCTAAATTAAAATTTGTTAAAGTATTACTATTTTTGTCTTTTTTCTAGCACATATGACAAATACTTTTATTTATGTTTCTTTGCCTATATTTTTATGAGTTCAGTGAAAATAATGATTGTTGATATCTATATAATCAATAGCCTATATGTAATAATTGAGAAATTTAACAAAACAATAGCATGCATCCTTTTTTCTTCTAGAAAATTATTCTCACTTCTTATTCTTCTAACACATATATATATATATATATATATATATATATTTTTACAGACTGAACCCCAACTTGGAATTTTGAATGAAAACAGCCTTCACTGGCTACAGGCCTGCCAATCAAAATACTCAGTAACTTTTAGTAGAGATAATAACAACAGAAAAACATCAATAATAAATACTATTCAACTATTTTTCTTATACCAACACCATGCCAAGTTTCATATATGTATTTCTGCATTTAATCTTCATCACAGTGCTGAGATTTATTCTGCTATTCCCTTTTAAAATGTGAAGATAAGAGCCACAGGACACAATCTTTTGGGAGGATGGACAGCATTGTATTTTTCTGTATTATGCCTATGTTTTTCTATAAATATTTGGTGAACAGTTTTGTTAAACAAGCAGAAGGCCATTCGACTGAGTCTGTCTCCATATCTTGAGCTCCTAGATAACAAACTGTCAGTTAATATGTAAACAAAATTCAACCTAAGTTAAAAGTATTTTTTGCAACAAATATCTAGGATTCAGCCAATCATGAACAGCCAATCTTTAGCCAACAACACGGAACCAAATGATCCTACTATCCCAAATAGGGCAAATACATGTCTGCATCCAATGACGTCATTTCTCTACTTCACATCTGTGTTCACCCTGTAGAAAGCTCACTGCTCACACTGCCGAGTGGAGCTCTATTCCTCTTTTCTTTCTGAGTGCTTCCTAAATCATGAATCATTCTTTTCTCAAGAATCTCTGCCAAATTTAATTTTCATAAAGTATTTCTTTTAACAAATAGAAGGAAAAAAGATGGTGAGCAAGGAAAAGAGAAATCTATTATATACAGGGCAAACTAAGTTAAGCTGAAATTTAAAATAATCCAGTTCTTGGTGTAGGTGCTTTAGAGAACAGGACTTATGTGCTTTTGTCATATAAGGAAGGGCAATCCCAGCAATAAACAAGAATAAAAGAAGAGGGAAATGAGAAGAGAAGGAAATAAAAGAAAATAAGTCTACATTGTTAATTACTGAGCTTGCTATACAGTATCATAGAAAAATAAAAATGAATGTCAAGTCTTGCAGCATATCTCTAAAAAAAGGCCTTGCACAGATAATGTATGGGATCAATTCTTTGGAGAGTCAGGGAGGAAAAGGAGGAATGTTTTCTGTTTCCTTTTCCTGTCCCTGGCTTTCATTGGTCAGAGTTCCCTTTTACTTCCTAGATCTCACTGGTTGTATCTTCCAACAGACCCATTAGCACATTTCAAGTTGAAATAGGCAGAAGTGACAGTGGAGCTTCTGAGGGCAGGTCAGTCTTGTACAATCAATGTAGGTGCAAAAAAAGTCAGCCATCTATTTGGGAAAGGGTGAGGTGTTGGATGAATTGACAAAAGCATGGCTGGGGTTCTTCTCTGAGCAAGAGGCTGAGTCAGTGGGACAGGCAGATTCCAGGGAGGTACATGAACTGAGTAAGTATAACTTTAAGTAGTCAGAACAATTTCCTTGCTATGGCTTAGAGCCCAAGGATTAGAAGCAGTGTTGCATATGATAGCTACTAATAAGGGTTGTATATATAGCTGTTTTCTGAACTTACAGTTAGACTAGCACTATATTTGATTAGCACTAACTCCATGGCCAGGTCATAAAATCACCAGGAATGCAGTGCCAGCACATAGTAGGTATTAGACAAATATTTCCTAACTAATAAACAAAAAATGAACTTAATCACAGTAATCAGTGCATCAGGTTCTCCAGAGAACACCTCTCACCCTCCTCTCCACATATATAAAACAAGGAATTGTTTTGGGAGAGGATGGAGGAGGATCATTTCTTAGTCTTCCAGTCAGTCAGCTGAATACCCAAAGAAGCCTAGGAAGAAGTTCCAGCATAAATCCAAAAGCATGTAACCAGGAGAGCCACACTGTAATATCAGCATGAGACAGAAAGAAGTTGACATTCTAGTTGAAAGGCAGTTAGGAAGGAGGTATTCCCTCTTACTCAGGGGAGAGCCTGCTTTTCTGTTGAATTCAGGCCTTCAACTAATCTCATGAAGAGGGTTAGGGTTAGGGTTAGAGCCATCTGCTTTATTGAGTCTAAAATTCAAATGTTAATGTCATTCAGAAACACTCTCACAGACACACCCCAAATAGCATTTCATCACAAGAATCCTTGATACCCCATGGGCATTGGCTACATTACAATGGTCATTCAGATACATGTGTATCTGGTCATTTAATGTTTATATGCATAGTTGGTGCTTGTTATTCATGCTAGTTATAGAACATAAAATCACCAGGAACACTAAATTAGAGAATTCTGAATTGTTGTTTCTAGATGAAATACCAAGTATTTACAACATAAGAGCTAAAACAAAACAAAACAAAACAAGCTAAGGGCAGAGTACACTTGTCCCTCATTGGATCAAAGCTGGAAATAGTAAACTCAGTATATGTGTTGGATGACCAAATTTTTGCCACTTCCGCACATGTACTTAGTGATTGAAAAACACCAAGAGTATTGCTTTTTTGATTACAAATAAATTCTAGCAAATAGGTAAATTTACAAATATGAAATGATCAACATGCATACATATATTCTAGTACAAATATTTTCAATTAGAAATCTGTTCTGCTTCACACCTAATCTGTATTTGAAAGGAAGCTTGAGTAACAGTCTTCTAATTATTTTGTCACACTTTTACTTTTTTCCTCTTAATTCCAAGCTCTATTACTCTTTACTCAACTTTATTGAATAACTCAATTTTCATTCATGACCACTCCTTCAATTAAGAAAATCAATGAGTTTTAACCTTATCTTTGTGAGGAACTATGGTCTAGACTACTGGTCAATTAAATTACAATTTCTTAGACTGGGTCTAGGCATCATTATTTTTTTAAATACTGATTAAAAAACTCTCTAGATGATTCTAACATGCAGCCAGATTTAGGAACTATGCTTAAATACCAAAATTAATACTATATTACCTACATGAATTCCTGTGGTAGTCTATAGTTATTGTTTTCATGAATAAAATGAGTGTTATATCCCCTGCCTCATAAAATGTTGCATGGATTAAGATAACATAAATTAAATGTGGGATACAGAATAAAGCATTTAATAAATGTAGGGTTTTTTCCCTTTCCATATAGAAAGCTTGACATATCTTCTTTCTTCCTCTAAAGATCCACCTAATGTCCATAATTTTTCTTAAAGTGAAAGAATAGTGAGATTACTCCCTTTCTTTACAAAATAGCATGCATTTTACCTTAGAAAGATATCAAGATTCACAGATGGGTTCCAGCCTTACCTCATACTCTACTGCTTCATTTATCCTACTCTCTGCTCAGGTTGAGCTGATTGTAGTTCTCCATATGTGCCCCACATAGTCCCAGCTCTGGTCATGTTTGGTGAAGATATTTCTACAGTCTGGAATGTCCACCATTCTACTGTTATTCTTGTAAAAATCTGACCTATATTTTAAGGAGAATTCAAAATCACTTCAACCCAAAGTTGATGTCCTTGTACTGTCTCCTCACCTTTGGTTATTTATCCTTCTAGTATTATGATACGGAATGCCATACTCTGAATGTTGAAATTCTTCCTGGAAGATCAACATCCCTTAATCATAATATTAAAGATTAAAATCCCAAATGTTGAAATTCTTAAAGCCACAATCCCCAAAACTACAATTCCATTGGGGGGAAGGGGACAAAAAAGGCCATATGTAAAAGCTGGAAATCTGGACTCTAGGGAAGGGATCAGTTTATTTTCATTTTGTACACAGGATAGATGCCTTGTGTGAGATGGAATAAAAACTTGGTAAGGCACCATTTTGTATGTGACTATGGCAGTGTTTCTAGAAGAGATGAGTGTGTGAGTCTGAGTAGACTAGGTGGCAAAGAAAGATTCGTTCTCAAGAGCAGTTGTCCAGGGGCCTAGAGAGAATGAAGACAAAATTGCTTTCTCTCTCTTAGAACCAGGGTGTTGTCTTCTGCTATCTTGAATGTGGGCAGTACAAGCTTACTGGCCTTTGACTCTACTGACACCCACCACCATGTCCCCAGGCTTTTGGTTTCAGACTCAAGAGTTTACACCATCATCTTTCCTTGTTTCAATGCCTTCAGACTTGGGTTGAGCCATGCTACCAAACTCCCAGAGTCTCCAATTTGTAGCTAGCCTTCATGGAACTTCTCAGTCACCATAGCCACAAGAGCCAATTTCCTTAAGAAATCTCCTTTCATATGTTTGTGTTCCGATCTTGCTCATTTTGTTCCTCTGGAGAATTTAATTAAAGCAGACTTGCCAGTGGGGAGAGTGAATATTATTCTTTCTTCCTGTACGTCTTACAATACAGTAAAAGAGATCCGCGAAATCATCCCCTTGTAAAAAGGTTGTGATCAAGTGTACAAAGACACTTAATGTGAAAGATAAAAGTATAAAAACAAATTGTTACCGGTGATGCAAAAACAGAAAATCAAAGCAAGTACTTATAAAATCTGCAGACCACAACTACTCCCCAGATATGTGCAATGATGCAATGAGTGTTCTAAAGATCACAGGAGTGAAAATGCAAGCAAAAAATTCAAGAAATCACTCCTGAAGAGTTACTCCATCATGTACTGCTTCTGCCCCTTCACACATAGTGTTATACTTGCTTTCAAAAAAATGCCCTTTGTCAAAGAATAAAAAAAATTGATAAGCATAGCAACCTATTGAACCAAAGGCACTTGCTGATACAGAGGTTCGTCCAGTGCTATAAAACACAATTCATGATGAACAGATCTTGGTTAGTGATTTGACATCCAAAGAAGATACATTTATATTTACCACTAAATCTAACAGAAAACTAGTGCATGCTTCACTTTGTCTAAAGGATGGCACTTACTAACCTGCTCAACACCCCCCAGTTTTTTGTGTCAACTCTGTAATTCATGCCTTTGTTGCATCCCAAAATTCTAGAACTCATCTGCTCATTTATGTATTAATGAAAGGAAATAAGGAAGCATATTAAAAAATACTGTTTTAAAGATTTAAAAAGAAAATGGGTTTCACTAAATCCCCAAATCATAGAACAAATCAAATCAACTACTTTCAAGACTGAGACAGGAGGATCACAAGTTTGAGATCAGACTCAGTAATTTAATGGGACCCTGTCTCAAAATAAAAACTGAAAAGAATTTGCAATGTAACTAAGTGGTAGATGCTCCTGGATTCAATTCTAGTACAAAAAAACCCTAGTACAAAAAAAAAAAAATGACCTGTGACTTTTGTGGCATTCCTTCCGACTAATAAAATTATAGGAGATTTTAATGTATAAGTACCTGAAGAAGCCAGTGAAGTTACTCATTGGTTCAAAAGTAATTAAGTCCATGGTCAGATAAGGAGGCAAAAAGACACTTAGGCAATGGTGATTCTTTGTTGTTGTTTTTATTTATTTATTTGTTTTTGTTCATTTGCTTGTTTCCAGTACCAGGGATTGAACCTAGGGTCACTTAACCACTAAGTCAAATCCCCAGCCTTTTCTATTTTTATTTTGAGACAGGGTCTCACTAATTTGCTAAGTCTGGCTTTAAACTTGGAATATTCTGCCTCAGCCTCCAGAGCCACTGGGATTACAGGCACCTGATACCATGCCAGGCAATGGTGCCGTTTTTTTCCACCACATCTCTGGTCTGTGTGAGTGAATTCAGAATATATTTCTTCATACAGAAAACAGCATAGAAGTATGTCACAGGAGGTAGAAAATTTTAATATGGAAGGCTTTGTTGTATATAAAATTATAGAAGAATTTTTTAGAAAGCAGAATCATGTAAAATATAAATGTGAATGTATTCTTCAAGGAGAGTTACCTCCCCACATAAAAGCAATTATTCGTTGTATACAAGACTTCAAAATAACTGTTAAATGATCATAAAGGTTGATCAGCTCTATGGACTAACTCCATGCAATTTTCTATAACCTCTCTGTAATACACTTTATCATTGTCAAAACTTTTTTATAGATGTTTTTCTTCTTTTCTTTATATTGTGCCACTACTTTAAATTATCAGTGTTTTTTTTTATAAATTGCTATGCTATGCATTTCATTTTTGCATCATTTCTAACACTGTAGCTATAAGTTATGAAAAGACTTTTTGAAAGTTCTAATTCATTTTGTGCTTTTCTTTTAAAATTTGATTCCATGAAAGTTATTCCAAAGTTGATTTGTGTGTAGCATTGTGCATGTGTGTAAAAATGTTAAAACTTCTTTGAAAAATGAAGAGATGTCTTTTTTGTACTGCATTTGTGAAAGATAAATTTTCTGTAGGTCTCATCTCTTTGAGTGGCTGCATGCATGGTGGCAAATCTTTGTGATTTTTTGATAGATCTCATCAAAAACTCAGGTTATCCATGTGGTATTTTAGATGACTGTAGTTATGAAGTTGGGTGCATGTCATTACCAAACTGGTTGCACACATTTATGCATCTCACTTTTTGAACTACTTCTTTATGAATATGATTCTTCTGTTCATAATTATTATATCGATGTAGCAGTTATTAGTAAGTCTTTATGCTTGCAAAAATACATGTTATTATTGCCTCTTTTAATTGGATAGTGGCCTATAAAGTGTTCTGTCATGTTTTTATGTTTCTCAATTAAATTCATTTTAGAAATAAAAATGATAATGCTTTTCTAAAGAATTTTCTAAATTATTTTTCCAAGAATCATGTTTTTGTGATTTTGATCATTCAGGATATTGGACATTTTAGAACATTCAAGAAATCCCTTACCATTCTACAGTCCTTCAGAAAAACTAGCTCAGTGTCCTCCGTACTCTGGAGGTGTCCTATGGGTTCCTGCATCTTGATACCACAGATTCCTCACTTACAAATCAAAAATAAACTCAGCATTGGAATATACATTCTTTAAAGTTGGGAACATTTTTATATTTGGCTCTTGTTTTCAACCTATGCCTTTGAATATGCTGAAGCAGAGAAAAGACAGATTTTCTCTTCTTTGATTTTAACTACATAGTAAAGGGAATGGTTTAACCTCTGTTACAGTGGAATCTACATGAGAGAACACCCAGGCCAAAGATGACTCAGGGTTAAATTAGTTGACATGCCCACTTAAGCCTGATTGTCTTTCTGAAAGAACACACCACTTATAAACGAGAAGAGTCCTTTTAATGAAAAAGGCTGTTCTCTTACACAGGTAATCCAGAAAATATTTGTAAGAGGAATTACAAAATAGAATTAATGTATTATGTATTATGTCATAACTATATTATGTTAGTTGCTTCAATATGCACAGAATACCACTTTAGGTGATCACCCCTTAATATCTACATTATCAAACATTTATTTATCTAGGTAGTGTTAAGAAAATTAAGTTCTACAATATAAAAGGCAAAGTCAAAATGGATTGGTTGTAATAGTTATAATTTTTTCTTAAATTTACTCAATTGGTCTTTTAAATGATAGAAAATTAATGTAGTCAGAATTTGAGCTTAATTAAAACAAGTAATTTTTTTCCAAACTACTTTTAATATAAAAATATTACATATTTAAAATAAATTCCATATCATTTTATGTATTATGAAATATTATATATAAAGACATAAGCTCTAAATATTATTATTATTCACACATATATTAAAATTTCCTAGAAATCCTGACATAAGATTTTTAATGTCCTTTTTTCAGCCCTTACTATTTTTATGTCAATATTTGAAAACCTGGAAAGATCAATAAACTATAAGAAATATTATTTTTTCCAGAAATATTTTTTGAAATATTTGAGAGTAGACTTCCAAAATAATATTCGAGGGCATAAATTAAAAAGATAGTAAAACATGAGAAAAATAATTTGTTACATAGTAATTGCTATGTGAAATTGGCTTAGATATTGAGTATATATGCAAAATTTTTGTAAAGTATTTTGCATAGTTTTCAGAGATTTATAATTTAGAGCAGTCATAGATATAATTAATCCCTGAATGATATTTTAAGGGAAAATGGTTTTTGTTCTTATTGTGGACAAAAACGTTAGTCCTGCTTGATATTTAAAAGTTGTCTTCCTACCAAAAGCAAACACTTCTAGTGTATTTTAATACATTATTTATACTTGCATGAATTTAATCAATTGTTTTTAATTGCCATTTACTATTTTTGTCTTCCTCACCTTAAATCTCAATTATTAAAATTCAGAAAAGTGTTGAGTATATAAACCTATTTATATTACTGACCTTTCATCTTTTAATTATTATAATTTTCCTTTTGACCTGACCTGGTAAGGAAGGATTAAGAATAAAATGAGAAAACCTATATAAATTACTAAGACTAGTAACAAATTATTACATGTTATTATTTTTAAATATTAAAATTTAAATATTATTAAATACTACAAATAGTTATTTAATAAATATTTATTATTTAATAAATATTAAATATTATTAAATACTGTACATGTATACACCCAATCTTAATCACAATAAACAATATCATTTCTTGTAAAAAAACTTTAAGTTACCAGAATCAAACACATCTCTAGTTATATTTTCACCTTATACTTTCCTTATAAATAGCAGTTTTCCTAATAGAGGAGCTGTTTCAGAGCATGAATCCAGTGAAATTGTTCCATCATTATATTGTGACAATCTATAGTGTATTTATTTGATGTTTTATACTTCTACTCAATATCCTGAATTGTGGTCAAGAAGCAGCAAGCATGAGTATTTGTGTGTGTGTGTGTGTGTGTGTGTGTGTGTGTGTGTGTGTTTTAATCAGCTTTTTATCTCTGTGAGAAAAATACCTGGTAAGAACAACTCAGAGGAGGAAAAGATTATTTCAGCTCATGGTTTCAGAGGTCTCAGACCATGGTCAGCTGATTCCATTGCTCTGGACCCAAGGTGAGACAGAAGAGCATGGCAGAAGGGTGTGTCAGAGAAAGTTGTTCAAATCATGGAAGTCAGGAAGCAGAAAGAAATTAAGAGAGAAAAAAAAGAGAGAGAGAAGGAGAGGGAAAGGAAGAAGGAGAAGGAGAGAGAAAGAGACAGACAGACGGAGAGAGAGACAGAGAAAGGACAGCCAGGGACAAGATACAGTTCCCAAGTCATGTTCCCAGTAACCTAGTTCCTCCCGTGATGCCTCACCTGTCCTATAGTTTATATGATCTCACAGCAAATCTAATCAAATTATTAATCTATCACATGGCCCAATCCACTCATGAGGTAAGATCTATCATGATCTAATCATCACCTAAAAGCTCCATATCTGAACCTTTCTACATTGGAGACCATGCCTTCAATACATGAAATTCTAGGGGAACATTACAAATTCAAACCATAACAATCCTGCTTTCTTCCATGTTGACTATGTTAGATTAATCAGTTCTCATGTTGCCAACATTTAATGGAAAAGATATGGGGAAGATATAATAAATTTTAAGAGAGCTGTATAGTGACTGAGACTTGTGTTGTATTATTGATATGTCTTAGGAAGGTCTCATTTACTAGGTAGTAGTCAAAGTGGGCTATGGTAATTAAAAGGAAACAATCACAAACTTATTTAGGTGGTGAATGCAGTAGTAACTATTACTACCCTAAGGCTGAAATGAGCTTATTTTTAAATATATTAGTTTCTTCTTCATTTTTCCTTTATATTTCATTGTTTTTCATTTTTTAACTTGCTACCTTCATTGTTCTCTCTTCATTTAATTTTTTTGATGTTTCATCAGTATTACCATTAAAGTCTGGGACCTTATAGTTGGTTCAGTTTTAGACTTTTTAGAACTTTTGAATTTTTAAGTAATAGAGTGCATGCATTAAAATCCTAAAAATAATGACTTAGTAAATAAATGTTTAGCAGTTACAGTTGTTATTGTATCCTCTATTAGGTCAAAACAGGTAAGCATACGTTTACTATAATATAAAACTATTGAATTTCATAAAGATTAAGAAAACACTTGCTCAAAAGACCTGGAATTCCTAAAATTATCACCTGCCTGTTCATTTACCATCTATAAATATTAACATCTGTGTATTTATGGGCAACATTTTCATGTAATCACTGATACTTACACTTCCATTAATTGAAGTTACAATGGAAAAGTAATGTTCAAATGTAATTTGTGAAAATATATCTGAGAGTTTCATCAGTTGTTATATTTTAAGTAAGTTTTTCTTCCCTATCACTAAGAATTAACTACACAATTTTTAAAATTGCATAAATGTTTATAAACTGAAAGCCTTTATCACTTGCTAAGCAATACAATCAATAACCACAAAAATAAACATAATCAAATAACATAAAAACATATTGTGACCAGGAATGGTTTGAAATATGATGGATTGTGGTAAGAAGAATGTTTCAATAGTAATTGTATGACAGGAAAATCTTTGCCTATGGCCATCATTCTCCAAAGACCAATAGTCATGTCAAGTAACTCTGTTCTGAAAATTAATTCATTTAAATGTTCCTGGGAGACATTCCAAAAATCAAAAACAGATGGTCAATGAAAGCATTAATTTTTTCTGGTGATAAATTGACTAATTAATAATAACAACAACTTCAGTAAAATCCATAATGACAATAATAATGGCTGCTTCCATTAAAATTCTCCATGTTTTGGGCATACTTCTACACACTGGATAAAGGTTAACATTAATTCAATTTAATCTCCATAAAATCTCTAAGACAATATCACTAATAATAATCAATAATAAAATGCTTTTATTCCAATTTTACAGATGAAGAAATTTAGGGAAAGAGAGTACAATTTTTTTTCCAGGCAGCAAAAAGAGAAAACATCTGAGTCCATGTTATGAGACCATCCATAGAACCCTCCCACTTACATAATTCTAACACATGTACCAATTTCAAACAGGAAATAACTAATCCATGAGGTGGCAAAATTCTACAAAATTTGGACCAAATTATACAAAAAATTATGTACTACACTGGTAAACACTCTAAAATCTTTCCTTAATAGGTACATAGAAAATGAGTAATGAAGAAAGGTAATACAATTGGTAAACAAGGATATGTCCAAACAGGAGAAATTCTGTTTCCTGTAGATCAAAATATAAATAAATAAAAGTTTTGCCATTTATTTATTATTGTTCTACCTCAAGGCTTGTTTTTTCTTTTTCCAAATATAGCTCTTTAAAAAAAAAACCTTGGAGGATTCAAGATGGCGGGCTAGAGGAAGGCTGCATTCCTACTTGCTCCGTGGATTCCTACTTGCTCGGGATTCAAACAGCAGGAATATGGCTCTCAATGAGATTTTATATTCAAATCACATATAAGGGATCTCCAGTTGCCGCTCCGGAACCAACTCTGCCGGGCTGGGCTCGGCTCGGCCGCAGGGAGCTACCACCCGGGAGCGCCGGACCCTGCAGCTGCTTCAGAGTCACCGACCTGGGCCTGCGCCAGCCAGCAAGTGAGTGCGGGACACCAGAAGCGGCTTCAGAGCCACTGGCCAGGCTCCGGCACCAGCCAGCAAGCCATTCTGTAGCTTCCCTGGCAGAGAGAGACCATCTTCAGCTGCCTGAGCCCTCGAAGCTGAGCTCAGGCCTTCCGGCGGGGCCACAGTGCTGCCTCCCCTGGTTGCCTCTGCCCAGAAGCATTGATCATTCCCAACCTGGAGGTAGTGGGACAGCAGCTATCTTGGGTCACCACTTGATCAAGCACCTCTCAAACATCTGGTGAGTTACTGGAAATTTGCAGGGACACCTTAAGGCTTTACAGGGAAATTGCAATCCCTCTGATTTGCACTACTAGAGGGAAGATACATGAGCAGCATGAGAAGACAAGGGAAGGAAGTGTCCCAAACAAACCTAGATGATACATCAAGAGATCCCAAGGAGAGCATAGTAGAAGGAATGACAGAAAGGGAGTTTAGAATGTTCATAATTAAAATGATCCGAGAAGAGAATGATGTGACGAGAGAGCAGATTCAGGCTATGAATATCAGCTAATAGAGCAATTGCAGGAAGCAAAAAATCATTTCAATAAAGAGACAGACGTTCTGAGAGAAAAACAAACAGAAATCCTTGAAGGAAACAAGGAAATGAAGGAAACAATCAACCAAGTTAAAAACTCAAAAGAAAGCATAATCAACAGAATAGATCACTTGGAAGACAGAACCTCAGACAATGAAGACAAAATATTTAATCCTGAAAACAAAGTCGAACAAACAGAGAGGATGGTTAGGAATCATGAACAAAAACTCCAAGAAATATGGGACATCATGAAAAGACCAAATTTAAGAGTTATTGGGTTTGAGGAAGGCACAGAGATACAAACCAAGGGTATGAATAATCTGCTCAATGAAATAATATCAGAAAATTTCCCAAATATGATGAATGAGGTGGAAAATCAATTACAAGAGGCTTACAGGACACCAAAAGCACAGAATTTCAACAGATCCACACCAAGGCACATTATAATGAAAATACCTAACATACAAAACAAAGATAGAATTTTAAAGACTGCGAGAGAAAAGCATCAGATTACCCACAGGGGGAAACCGATACAGATAACAGCAGATTTCTCAGCCCAGAACCTAAAAGCAAGAAGGGCCTGGAACAACATATTTCAAGCTCTGAAAGAAAACGGATGCCAACAGAGAATCTTATACCCAGCAAAACTTACCTTCAGATTTGATGATGAAATAAAAGCCTTCCATGATAAACAAAAGCTTAAAGAATTCACAAAGAGAAAGCTTGCACTACAGACCATTCTCAACAAAATATTCGAAGAGGAAGAAACAAAAAATAACAATCTCAGTCAGCATGGGGAGGAACTACCCTAGAGAAAGAGTCAATCAAAGGAGAAACAAAGTTAAGCTAAAAATCCCAAAAAAGCTAAAATGACAGGAAATGCAAGTCATATCTCAATAATAATCCTGAATGTAAATGGCCTAAACTCATCAATCAAAAGGCATAGACTGGCAGACTGGATTAAAAAGAAAGACCCAACAATATGCTGCCTTCAAGAGACTCATCTCAGAAAAACATGCCCACAGACTAAAGGTGAAAGGCTGGGAAAAAACATACTATGCACATGGACTGAGTAAAAATGCTGGGGTTTCCATTCTCATTTCAGATAAAGCAGACTTCAAGCCAAAGGTAGTCAGAAGGGATAAAGAAGGACATTTCATACTGCTTAAAGGAAGCATAAATCAGCAAGACATAACAATCATAAATATTTATGCACCAAACAATGGTGCAACCATGTATGTCAATCAGACCCTTCTCAATTTCAGGAATCAAATAGACCAAAACACAATAATACTGGGAGACTTTAACACTCCTCTCTCACCGTTGGACAGATCCTCCAAGCAAAAATTGAAAAAAGAAACCATAGGACTCAATGACACAATCGCTAATTTGGACTTAACAGACATATATAGAATATTCCATCCATCAAAAAGCGAATGCACTTTCTTCTCAGCAACTCATGGTTCCTTCTCTAAAATAGACCATATGTTATGCCACAAAGCTACTCTTAGCAAATACAAAAACATAGAGATACTACCTTGTATACTATCAGATCATAATGGAATGAAATTAGATATCAATGATGAAGTTAGAAACAGAAACTACTCCAAGACCTGGAGATTAAATAATATGCTATTGAATGATACATGGAGAACAGAAGACATTAGGGGGAAATTAAAAGATTCTTAGGGGTCAACGAGAACAAAGATACAATATATCAAAATCTCTGGGATACTATGAAAGCAGTGCTAAGAGGAAAATTCATTGCATGGAGTGCATTTAATAAAAGAATGAAAAGTCAACAAATCACTGACCTCACATTACAGCTCACAGCCCTAGAAAAAGAGGAACAGACCATCACCAAAAGTAGTGGAAGACAGGAAATAATCAAAATCAGAGCTGAAATCAACGAAATTGAAACAAAAGAAACAATTCAAAAAATTGACAAAACAAAAAGTTGGTTCTTTGAAAAAATAAACAAAATTGATAAACCCTTAGCCACGCTAATGAAGAGAAGGAGAGAGAAACTCCAAATTCCTTAGAAAACTTGGAATGGATCCACCATTTGACCCTGCTATCCCACTCCTTGGCCTATACCCAAAGGACTTAAAATCAGATTGCTACAGTGATGCAGCCACATCAAGGTTCATAGCTGCTCAATTCACAATAGCTAGATTATGCAATCAACCTAGATGCCCTTCAGTAGATGAATGGATAAAGAAACTTTGGTATATATACACAATGGAATATTACTCAGCCATAAAGAAGAATAAAATTATGGAATTTGTAGGTAAATGGATGATGTTGGAGACTGTTATGCTAAGTGAGATCAGCCAATCCCCAAAATCCAAAGGCTGAATGGTCTCTCTGATAAATGAATGGTGATGCATAATGTGGGGGGGAAGGGTGGCAAGAATGGAGGAAGGATAGATAGCATAGAGGGAAGGGAGGGGTGGGGTCGGGGTGGGGGGTAAAAATAATAACAGAGTGTGTGACAGATACCATTGCCCTGTGTACATGCATGAAGGCACAGATGGTGTGACTCTACTTTGTGTCCAACCAGTGAAACAATAGCTGTACTCCATTTGTGTTCAATGAATCAATAAGTAAATAAAAAAAAAATAAAATAAATAAAAAAAACCTCGCATTATATGGTTTCATTTATATATACTGAATTGGAATCTCTGAGCATCAGTGTCAGGACTGGACATTTTCTCTAAGCAGTCCAACTAGTACTTTTATTCAGCTTCCCCTTAATTCTTCCAAAACAAATTATATTCATTATTAGAAGCCTACCCATCATTTTATGTAATAGTTTGTCCTAGAAAAATGTGGATAATTACAAAAACTTTAATTCATGCCTAATCATGTATTTTTTTAAAAAATCCTTCTATAATATAAGAATTTAGGTGAGGTTATGTAATATAGAAAAAATCCAGAAATTAAATAAAAAATCTTGTGTTTAAGACAATAGAGCTCTGCTTTCTTATTAGGGTATGATTCTAAGCAATTCAATGTATGTCCATGAAATTCAATTTTCTTATACTTAAAAAAAATATAAGCTTAACACATTGCTATTTTGAATATCATAAAGAAGCAATGTATGTTAAAATGCTTTCTAACCTTAAAGTGCTTTTACATATTAGTTATTAACAATGAATTGGCTTTGGGTTGTTAACTTGTCTTTTGACATGTACATAATTTTATTATGACAATAATGGATAACAACATAGTAGAGTTCTGTTCCTTTAATCAGTGAACTAACAAGACAAAAGTTTCATTTTCCTTTTCACCCAAATGATTTCTTTCCAAAATAAAACTTCGGCTCTTCAAATGAACAGAATATAACCAAAGGGAAGGGGCGGGGGGGACTTCACCTGTTTAAAAAAAAAATCACCAGTGTTTGACTTCAAAGGAATATCTTTGATTTGAGGTATAGAGAGAAATGAAAATTGCCTCTAGTTTTTATGCCACATGAAAAAAGAGGCAAAAAAGGGAGTGCCATTTCTCTTTAGCTTCCAAGAGCAGATCTTACACCGTCCACAATTTTTAGTGTCCTCTGAAGTCACTAGGAGTTCTGTATTGGAAGTTCTTAGAGGGGCAGGTAGAGACAAGTATCTGACTTTTGTCTCTCCCCATTACAAATTTTGTGTACACTACAAAGTGGGGGACATGATTTACATCCAAATTATAAAGTGGGGGACATGATTTACGTACAAATTATACTTGCCTGCATTTTCATAATGATGTAGTGATTCAGTTATATTCTGTTGCAATGACCAATAATTTTTCTTTGCCACAGTCCCTTTGATGCTCATTAGAAACAAGAGTAGATGGTCACAGTAACTTTTCTTTTCATTGTTTCATCACTCTGGTAAGGATATCTGAGTCCTTGCATATATTGTGATTACATGCTTTTCCTTCTTCTGATCCATCTTTGTCCCTTCTTTTAGAATGTATGAATATAATTTCTTCATCATTCATTCTGCTGAATGTGATTTCAATTATCATGTCAATAGTAATATATGAATTCCTTCATCCTTAAAAGAAATGCTTGTTTCAGCAACACATTTTCCCCCCAGAAGTTTAATATTAATGAGAGAACTTGAGTTTTTTCCACACCAAGCTGACAGTTTGTGTCACAGATTTCTATGTCAAATTTTCAAGAAATATAGCAGTGGAAGACAGCAGTACGTAGCTCAGGGCAATAATAAGTCATAAATGGGCAGCAACAATGTTGGTCTAAAGAGTTGATCAGTGTTATGCTTTGGAAAAACATGACCTTCATTTCCTAGGTATCTTGCTATCAGTTTCTGAAATGAATAAAGCAAATGTTGACCAATGATAAAGCAGAAATAGATAATCCCCTCTCTTTTCACACATGCTTAAGGAAAATCTATGAAAAATGATGATAGAAAATGACCCACAATTCTAATTACATCTCTAATCAGGACAAGTATATTTTTTACAAGTATAAAAACAAGTTGATTTGCATATATCTGCCATTACAGAGTCATCCAGCAACAAATGGTTAGTGTTATCCATTCAGGATAAAAAATGAAATAATATTTTTATTAAATTTCAACCAATTTATTTTTCCACATTTCCATTCATTATCAAATTAATGAACATTCATGTAGAGAAGAGTATCTCATTGCTTTGGATATTTATGAATACTTGACCAAAAGTATGGCAATTTAAGAAATCCTGCAGTTTATATAATCTGGGACTTTAATTTCACTATCAAAGTTAAGTTTGTTATAAAATTTCTGCTTTATTGATAAATTCCATGAATAACACATTCAGTGTGTTGCTAAAAGATATGTAAAAATACGCTGGAGGAGACTATTTTCCTCTCTCAATATCTCTTTTGTCATTTACTTAAATCAATAACAATCTGATTTTCGTAACCTACTCTCCAAATATAATGCACTCTAATGATGATGCATTGCTATTCGTTCAGGGAATGTGACTTTCCTTTCCTACTTGTCACACTAATCACTAATCACACTAATCACTTCTTAAAAGGGCCACTTGTTTGAATGTAAAGTAAAATTTCATTTGTCAAAACCACATCATGGAGAGGACTACTCCCAGGGCTCTGATCTGGCATTCAGAGATGTCATCATGCTCCCAGGGCTCCCAGGCCTCAGAGTTGTAGACTTATTACACCAAGGGCCATGCACATGCCTTATTTTAATAGAGCTTTGATTTTTCAATTGTCTTCTGGAAGATGTTACATCAGTTAACTAATAGCTTACTGGGCTTTGCTTTGTTGTTTGGTTGTTTTTAGACTGTGATGAATTTATTATACCTAAAAAGTTGTCACCTGGATAGTGTAATTGTAAGAGGAAACAATGCACTGAAAAAAGACTGAGCTTCATCTACTACTAATTATAACCCATGAGACAGAATCCTGCTTTTATAGAATGAATGAATGTACTTCGTAGAGGGAATGGAATTGTCTTTAAAATTGATGAAGTTTTCTGCCACAGCTACAGGAATGCAGGATATTCTCACTTATGTAAAAAAAAAATGTTTATATTAAGTAGAACTGGAATGGCTATTTACAGATATAGATATATAGATCCACAGACTTGTAACCTATCTAGTATTTGTCTGTTTGTACTCTTATTGCACTTAGACAAAGAGAGCAATCACAGTAGTTCATAAAAGTAAGGCAAATTGTGACAAAGTGTGATGGTTAATCTGGTTTGTAAACCTGACAGATTGAGAGATGCCTAGGTTTGAGAGACTCCTCGGTGTCTCTACAGGAGTTTTCCAAGATGATCAGCATGTGGGACAGCAACCTGAAGGTTAGACCTCCTCTAAATGTGAGCAGCACTATTCAATAGATGGGGGGGACCAGATGGAACATAAGGTAGAAGAAGGAAATTGTGGCACAGGAGAAATAATTCTTGAGTCAGTGCCTTGATTGCTATTGCTATCACCTGAGGACAATGGACTCCAGTTCCTTCATTCTTCCAACATAGACTCTGGCCAGAGATTTTCCAGAAAGTTCCCAGACCTTTAGTTTCAGATTGGGGCTGCACCATTGGTCCCTCTAGTTCTGAAGCTCTAGCTTCTGGGACTGAAGAGCTACTGGTTCCTCCAGTTCTCTGGCAAGCAGATGACTATTGTCAGAATATCCAGCTTTTGACTGTGTATGCTAATCTAATAAATCCATGTTTTAAATCATATATATCCTTATTCTATTGGTTCTGTTCCTCTAGATAACCCTAGCCAACACAGTGTTCATGTCTGGAGTGGTTATAGAGAAACAGAATTGCAAGGATTAATATCCTTAGTTGTTTTTTTGCATTTCTGGATTTGGTTCTCTAAATTGGTTAGACCTATAGTCCCTAAAGTCTCTTCTTCTGGTAATTTGGAGGCACTGATAATTCATTACGTGACCCGTTTAAAGAAATATACAATGTGAATGCATTTCATGTTCTTAATTAGCCATTTGTGAGAGGCAAGGAGTTTTGTGACTCTATACAGGATTTTTTTTAACATTTCTTGAAAACTAAGGAATGAAATGATGTTGATTAGTCACCTACGGCTTCACTAGAAAAAGAGACATGAGAAAGATGAGCTTAAAGATTCAATTTCTCAGCTCCAGATGCACAGGCAGTCTAACGTCGTCCTGGTATGCTCTAATAGCAGGTAGAATCTCTTTTTTATAGTTATAGGGCTGAAGTTGCAGGAAACCAAACTTAAGCCTTTGTCCTGTAATTGGCTGAATTGCAGCACAAGTTTAACTAAACTTAAATCAGACCTCAAAGACTGTCTACAGTTAATGGAAAAGCACTTCTTAAAAAGGGGGGATTGTGTAAATTTGGATGAAGACATCTGAGAGGACCCTATAGAGATTGAAGATATTGAGCTCCTACATTCTTTTGATTTTATTTTGCCATTGGAAGTGGCCTTCCCACCCTTGGTGGCACAGGCATTCCCACCCACACCCTCTGTGGTATTGACCTCTCCACCTCTCCCAGAGTGAACTTATCCTGTATTGCCTGTGAAAACAGTAATGACCTTCAAGGGCGTATTTACCAAGAAAGACAATGCTGATACTCCTTGCCACCCATCCTCACCATCCACTTTCACCTCTAGGCCTATAAGTAGATGCAAGCCTAAGCAATCCCCTAGAGGTGAAGTACACACTGTGACCCACAAGGAGATATGCTACACTCCAAAGGGATTTCTTGAGTTTTCAATTTGTACAAGCAGAGATCTGGGAATATGTATGGAAATAGATTTTAAGGGTAGGGGATAATGGTAGAAAGAACATAATATTAGATCAGGCTGAATTTATTGTTATGGGCCTATTAAGCAGAGATTTTAGATTTAATGTAATACCTAACAGTATTAAGAAAAGACACTACTAGACTATTTGTTTGGTTGACTGAAATAAAGATCAAAAGATGACCTACTGTGAATGAAAAACTGGAAATGCCTGTTATAATTTGATTTACTGTTGATAGTGGTCTTCCTAGGCTGAGAGAGATTGGAATGTTGGAGTTTAAGACCTTCTTTTCCACATTTGAAGGGTTCAGAAGATGTGCCCTTCATCACTGCTTTAAAAGACAAATGTGCGAGAGGAGCTACAGATTTTGTTTGCCCCACTGGTATGCAGTCTTGCTTTGGTTCCATCACTTCTTTCTGTATTCCTATTTCTTTCATTTTGAATGGGAATATTTGCTCTGTGACATTGGATATTGGATATATATAACTTGATTTTGATTTTTACAGGAGCTCACTGCTAAGAGTTTGCATAAGACTCACAGAAGACTAAGAACTTGAACTTTTAAGCAGTGCTGGAACTATTAAGATGATGGGAATTCTTGAAAATGGACTGAATATTTTTGCATTATGAGATGGACATGAGCTTTGGGGGATTAAGGCAAATGTTATAGTTTGAGTGTGGTCACTCCAAAAGTACCTGTGTTGAAAGCATGATCTCCAGTGTAACAAGGTTAAGAGGAGGGGCTTTTAGGCAATGATTGGACCATGAGGGCTCTGACCTCATTAGTGGATTAATACATCTGAGGGATTAATAATTTGAATGAATTTACTAAGAGATGGTAATAAGGATAGGCAGGTGGGACATGGCTAGAAAGTCACTGAGGGCATGCCCTTGGAAACTAAATCTTGTCTGGCTCCCCTCTGCCTGTCTGTCTGTCTGTCTGTCTGTATCTCTCTCTCTCTCTCTCTCTCTCTCTCTCTCCCTCTCTCTTACTCTATGCTCCTTTCCACCTGCCATGAGCCGAGCAGTCTTCCTCTGCCATACTCTTCCACCATGATATTCTGCTGCCTCACCTTAGGCCCAGAACAATGGAGTCAGCTGACCATAGACTGAGACATGTAACACTGTGATCTCAAAATAAACTTTTCCTCCTCTATGTTGATCTTGACAGGTATTTTGCTCACAATAATGAAAATATGAGTAGTATATAAAGTTTAGTTTTAATTACTCAGAATACAAAATTAATGTATTTTAATGACCTTTTTGGGAAAATATAAAATATATCAAAATAGTGCTTTTTAACATGTGAATTTTATAATGTGGAATTTTAACATATGCATTTTATAGCCTGAAAATTTTTGCAACTAACATAATATTTTAAAAAATTAATTCTATATTCAAAATCAATTTTTGTGCTATTGATTGGCAAGAATGTAGAAAAAAAGTTATTTACTAAACAGGTTATACATTTTCACTTTTGCTTTCATGAGCATTGTTGCTCAGGCTACAAATTCTTGATTTCCCAACTCTGTGCATATTGTCTTCATTATTTTGCTTTTGATAACTTGGAAAAAAAAACTATATTCAGATGATGAAAAGGTTCACATATAAAACTAGATAGTTCCCCACAGAATTTTTACCTAGAGTAGGATTTAGAAAATCTACCGAGCATTTTTTGTTTTTTCATTTCTAAGTAACTAGAAAAATAGGTGATTCATCTGTATATAACACTGTGAGTTTTTAGCACACTCACTGTCAAAGAGTGAACTTTTCACACTTGTACATGAGTTAAGAACCTACTCTAACAAAATGGTTGGATTAAAATCCAACCAATATACATATGTGTATGAAGGAGAGAGAAGGATTGGGTGAAATGCTTTCCATAGCGTAAGGAGATGTTTGGCAATGAAATCTAGAATAATCGACATATTTCTCATTTACTAGACTTTGCTACTAAAGAGTAGAAAATATCTCAGGTGTTCAAAATGTAATAGAAATTATAGTCAAATACAGATATTCCCCACTTACAATAGTTTGACCTAATTCTTTTCAACTTTAACATGGTGCAAGAGTGAATCCATACAACCATTCCGTTTTTCACTTTCAGTTCAGTACTCAGTAAATTACATGAGATATACAATATTTCATTATAACATAGATGCCGTGTTTAGGTGTTTTTGTCAAACTGTAGGTTTGGACAATGTTTAAAGTAGAATAGTCTAAGAAATGAAGTTGAGTATGTCAGATGTGCTAAATGTATTTTTGATTAATGATGTTTTTATTAACAATAGGAATATTGGAACATAATCATATAAAGTGAGCAGTTTTTTGAGCTAAGGAAGATAAGAACAACATGCTTTTTAAAAGAAGCTAATTGCTAGATTCCTCAATGTTAAGAGCTACAGACAGATAACATAGTAAGAAAACTTATTTTCTCCCTTCTTTCTAAATATTCAAGAAAACACATTTTTGTTTGTATTTATTTTGAAGATTTTTATTGTGCATTTGGATACATTCTGCTATATTATTGTTAGATATATCATTACATAAAAAGTACATTGTTTGGAGTTCATAGTGAGCATAGCACTTTCTAGATTAGATCAATGCTGAATCCAAATATAGCAAAAATCAACTGAACCTGGGCATTGATTTGACATCAACCTTGGCTTTTGATATTTCTTTCTGTGATCTGCCTACTTCTAAAAATTCTACTCTTTAATCACCATAGGAAAACATGAGTTGGAAAGACTCATTCAAATTTAAGGAACTTTGGATTTTAGCTCTCATATTGGCAAAATAAGTACCACAATTGTCTGGTTAATGATTATGTCTATATGTGAGTATTATCATTTTTTTTTGCTTGAGAAATAATATAATTCCAATTGAAAAAAATGAATGATTTTTAAAATAGATTCCCTTATTTCAAAGCTCAAATGAGATAAGGACAAAGAAAAGAAGCCACTATTAAAACAACAGTCTGATCCAAATAATAGAAAAATAGTCTCTCATATTCAAAAATAGTTTAGAATTGAGTCCTTTGTGATTCATTGTGTATTGCTTGCATTTATTTAGTGCAAGCAATGACATTTTAGTAATAAGTCTTAATGCCTAAAAGTTTCATAATAATTCAAAGCTGCTTCTAAACAATAAATAATTAATTTACTTATCACTATGTACATGATTTTTTTTTAAAAGTCCCACTAGATCAACAAACAAGCCAAAAGACTAAGAATAGCAGAATGATGATTAGATTTTAGATGTTATGGATAGATATAAATAGATTTTTAACTCCTTATGTCAGAAGGAAAAGCAACGGTGAATATACTTCAGTACATGAATTGTACTTTTAAATGAGACAAAGGAAATAATGTTTGCATAGTCAGTTGGTAATATCTGAGTAGTATTTAGTAGGACCAGTAGAAGTTTTTTTGATGTCTCTGACACATGGCTTACATTTCTTTTCATTATCTGTTCAATGACAAACACAATTTTAATATGATTATCTCACATAAACAACCTTCATAATAATGAAAGAAAATGTTTATTTTACTCATGAATTTACATAGTACATTGCTTATTATACTGAAACCTGAGCACTGTTGAACTTCACAAAGGTTTCATTTATCCACTGCATTAAAAATTGTGTAATGAGCAAAAGAAGATAGACATATTTTACAGAGAGCTGAATTTTTTTTAGTTGAAATTTCAAGAAATGCAAAATTTAAAAAAACTAAATTAGAACAGTTTTTAAGTAAATAAAATCTCTAAACATTTTGTTACACTTATCCTCTTTGTTGATAAATCTTATATCAAATGAATGCTTCAATCTATTCAAGACATTTTCCATTAACTGAAATAATTAAATTGACCCACATGAGTCCTTCTGAACTCATTATTCATGACAAAAAATGGTAAATTATTGATGCAGATATATGAAAGATATCAATGTGTCTCGGTCATTATCAACTATGCAGTTCTGGACAAACAGAACACATTTCTGTTCTCTGTGTTCTCACTTTTTAGTTCTTTGGCCATGTGGTCTGCTCTTGAAACATACTAGGATTATGTGTCCATTTTTGTAGATTCATGAAGAAGGACCACCAGACCTTTCAGGAGCAGTAGCCACTGCCCTGTTTCATGCGATACGACTTCTTGTGTAGAACCCTAGGGATATTTGAAACTATTTATTTATTTATTTAACACAGTACTGCTAGGAAGAACAATACTGTAGTTTCCCTATTCCACCTACGAATTCCCATGGTCCTGTTACAAGATAATTTTAAAAAGATTTAACAACTGTTTCAGCACTGACACCAACCAATTAGAGCCAAAATTAGACTCTCCAGCACTCTGGTGCTTTACCAAGAGAATATTAGAAATCATGCAAAGTTCCTCCTTGTGTTAGAGACTGGGAATTGTAGGTTTCCATGATGTTTGAAAGAAACATATATTCCTCAATTTTCTGTCAAAATCAAAAGTCCTACATGAATTTTCACCTTAAGAAAACCCCAGAATGTGAGAATAGGAAATCATATCTTTTCCAGAAAGAAAGAACCCAAAATCATTGCCTTATCTCCCAATTGATTTTACAATCACATAATCCAGAATGGTAAAACAGGACATAAATGTTCATAGCCATTACAGGTGTGAAACATAGTGTCATCTTTATTTTTCTCTTTTGACTTGCCACTTGGTCCAGGTTATGTGGATTGGGTGTAGCTCAGTGGTAGAGCATGTTCTTAGTATGTGTGAGGCACTGATAGAATCTCCACACCTTCCTAAATGGGACACATTTTTAAAGTAGCAAGATTCTGTTTCTCTATTGCCTTGATGGCATAATTTGTTTAAAACATAAGTTACAACTATTTATAGAAGCAAATTAGAGTCACAGTCTCAAGTAAAAATGCCAAAATTTGGCACAAGGCTGTCAATTTACAATTAATGTATTTCAGCACTCTCCAAAGCACTCAGTGGTGAATATTATAGATTCAAGAAAAAAAAATTAAACCATAATTCTGAATGTTGGTAAGATCTTTGGTATAACCCCAACTCATTGTTTAACACAAAAGTAAGGTTTAAGTGGTTTTGTTGAAGCATTATTCAAATTTTTAAGAAGAGCATTTATAATAACCAAGCCCCAAATTCATTGATGTTTATTTTAAAAGTAATATTTTGATAAATTAAATTTTATTGGATGAGTCATATTCTTTGATGCATAAGAACTTTTTTATAACTAATTCCAAACATTTCTCCTAGTTTTTACTGATACTATGGGCAACCTGGAATGGATTGAGGTGTTCAATTTTCATCTCCCCACATTGTTGGATAAGTGTTACCAAGGTTCCCACTCATCTCTTTTCTTATAGTTTAAGGTTGTTCTTGTTGTTCATAATTCTACACTTGAAATGATACATGTTTATAACTTTTTGGGAAGGAGAAGGTGAAAGCAGAATGCAGTTGCTGATTTTTTCAGACCATACCATCATCTCTACCTCTGTGAACTATATTTATTGCCAATCATTGTGTGATGACTCTCTTATATGCAATGATATTATCCCTAAATCACTTCATTCTTGAAAGGATGGAGATAGCCTTCAAAGAAAAAACGAAACATTTATCTGCTACCAACATGTTCCAGCTGTTTTAAAAGAAGATTTCAGGTGTTTGGACTATCAGTCTTGCTCTTTTCACAATCATTGCATTAATGTAATAAACAGAATAATTTCATTATTGTTATTTTTCATTATTTCTTTGAATATTCATGATATAGCTATCAAAATCACTGAAGTATTTCTCTTGATGCTTTGAGTCTCATTTGAAACTGAATTCACCCTTCATTTTTAGACAGACCTGAATGAGGAGCCTGGATATCTGGTTGTGCCTTAAGCAGTTATAGTTATGGCGTTACAGCTCCATAACCTGAAAAAATAATCTTTGGAAAAAGAGAATTGTTGATGTGCCATACTTGACTTAGCATGTTAAATGACCACTTAGAAGAATGTTAACTTGTGCTTGAAGATGTTCTCATACTTTCATGGGATGGTTCATTCACAAAAAGAAGTGACAGTTGAGGAGCTCCCTAGTTTACACAAGCTGGTAGTAAAGTATAAGAAATTCAGAATTCCTAGTACTTCAAACAGAACTAGGTGAATGTAGAGATTTAAGGAGATCTTAGTGGGTCAAAATAGTAAAAGAAAAGCATATGTCAGAAGCTGAATGGACCACAAATTCGTGATTGCATATTCATATTCATTGTGAATCTCTCAAGATTTTTAAAAAGTGGTGTCATTTAAGTTTTCAACCAAAACATGGGAAAAAAATTAACCTCAAAGGAAATTCATTATTTCTTAACAAATTTTCACTAAAATTTAGAGGTACTTGGCTCTTATAGTAAAATATCACAGTGCAAGCTGATTTTCTAGGAAGGAGTTAGGGTAAATTCAGTAAACAACATTTAGACCTTTTAATGAGTTAAACTGCACTAGGTATACAAAGAAGTTGTAGGGTTTTTATTTTCCTTCAGAGTTTCTTGTTGAGCAGAGGATTCAGATAAATCAGCAGTGTCAATGCTATGAAATGAATGCTACCATGTGGCTATACTAATGACACTGTTCCCCCTAAACGGATGAATCAGCAGTGTGACATCACTCTTGCTGGTTCTCTTAATTTTAATCTGTGGACTGTGAATCATGGTCTAGTGAGAAAACTTGAACTTTTCACAACTTAAGTATACAGCACATACTTAGCCATGGATTGTAATGTCACTTCTGCATTCTTACAAAGACAAAAATAAGCAAAAACCTGGTAAATAAGAGGATAGGGCATGGTTGGCTGAATCAGAGTTTGGCAAATAGAACGATCATGATTAGGAAACTGAATAGAGAGATTAAATAGCCATCTGCTAAGGTAATATTTAAAACATACTTGTTTTATGTTTAATGTATATTAACAAGACCAGGAGATAGATACTATGCTTGAATTCACAACCCAAAGAATATGTTAGAGGCAGAGTTTCAAGTTGCTTTTAAAAAAAAAAAAATTCACTTCTTTATTTTTCTACTGTTCTGCATTTCTTTTCAGGAGGTATATTCAAGGGTATCACACTGTTTGATTGGCATCCTCTAGCACGAGGTGATTGCTTCTAGTGAGGCTGAGGCACCAGGTGGCAGGAATCACAAGCATTACCATAACTTTCTCTTGATATCTGATTTTTGGAACCTACAACTGCTTCAATATACTCTAGTTCAGTGATACTTAAAGTGAGACTTTGTAGCGTCACCTGGGAACTTGTTAGAAATCTAAATGATCAAGTCCCACCCGTGGGGTATGAGAATCTTTGCTGTAGGGACTCTGAAATTTGTGTTTCAACATGATCTCACGGTGATTTTCATGTTACATTTAAGAAACATGGCTACCAAAGGGTGGAGGGCTGAAGAATTTATTCTATAATTTGGGAAAGTCCTTGTTTTCAAAATTAATCATCCATCCTCTATTTTCTGATATTTTACTTTTTCATGGGTACATTATTCCGACTTCATTAATCATATAATAATCCTACCATGTCTAAAGATCATATATAGAGAGATATAGAAACAGATAGATATGCGTGTGTACATATATATGTATATGTATATATATATATATATATACATAGAGAGAGAGAGAGAGAGAGAGAGAGAGAGAGAATGTTTAGAATTTCCCAAATTTGTAGTAGACTACCACTAATTTTAAAAAGAAAAGCTTTATGCAATCCTCATCCAATTTAGGTCAGATTTGCATAAAAGCCCTCAAAAATAATTTCTTTAAACTCCTATTTCTTTCCTGTGAAACACATGCATGTGTATGCACTGGAGAAAGGCCACAAGAGTGCAGTTACCTCAATTCATTTTTGGAAACAATAAAGGTATGACATTATTCATATATATAAATACCCATGAAGGACAATGAACATCAGCAAAAAGGTGAGGTGCCCCAAATCACTCAAACCTCTGTATGCTTCCTTTAGGAATCAGGAACACAGAAGACCTAACCTAAGCAAGGAAAGAACAAAAAGCCCCATGACAAGACAATCTCATTAGGCTAGGGGAACCTACTCACATTCATCCATTCATCCAAAAAATGATTTGTCAATCCTTAGTATGTTCCAGGCACCACGCTAATTTACAGAGAGGAAGCAGTGAAGTAAATAGAAATAATTCTTTCTTCTTAGACCTCAGAACCTTGTCACAGAGGCATATGTTTTACAAAAACAAAATAAAATTATTACCACTCTTCCCTGCCAAAACCAAAATAAAAAGAATTTCTAAAAAAGAATTTAAAAAATAAAAGAAAGAAAAAGAAAATGCAATGCAAAGGAGGTGATACGAACTTAAATCCCTGCTCTACCATTTACGGGCTTTTGAACTTTGGACACATAATATCTCTAAGCTTCAGTGTCTATAAAAAAAGAAGATAATAATAGACTATAGCATGAGGATTATTATAAAGATTGAATGAGATACATTACGTCAAATTGCTGATTTATTGCCTGGTCCACTATAGGGATTTGATGTGGTTATTTTTTATTACATAAGTAAGAACACCAAACTAATGAAAGAAAATTGCAAAGTATTATGATCATAAGTAATCAGAAAATCTACTCAACATTAGAGGGCCAGCTGGGCATAGTGGCACATGCCTGTAATCCCAGCAGCTTGTGAGGCTGAGGCAGGAGGATCATGCATTCAAAGCCAGCCTCATCAACCTAGGGAGGTCCTGAGCAACTTGATGAGACCCTGTTTCAAAATAATAAGGGATGAGATGTGGCTCAGTGGTTAAGTGCACCTAGGTTCAATTTCCAGTACCAAAAACCAAAAAGAAAGAACAAAAAGAAACCTTCCCAGACTGATAGTAAACCCTGGAATTAAACTCAGACACCCTTTCCTATCTACTCAGGCTTTCTGTAAAGAGTATGAGTTTCTGTAAACAGTATAGAGTTGAGGCTTCCAGGGACACCATATGAGATTGCCAACATTGATTTTTTTCAATTCAGACATGAGTTTTGTAATATTTATTAATTCACCTCAGTTTTGAAAGAGAATAGTAAGGTAAGGGACTGCCTAACTTGCATTTTCAGTATCTCTCCTGGTTTTGTTGGCTAGAAATGTTATTTTCATATGACCATTTTTATGTTTAGTTGAACAGCATTGAAACTATCCAGATTTCTTGCTGTTTGGCAAATGTTCTAATTGGTTATGTTTTGCTACCCTGGGCACACTATTAGACAAAATTGCAACAAAAGACATCAATAAAGAGCGGAAGGCTTCAGATTGTTAAAATCAGGAATGTTATTAATACTATTAAAATGCTAATTGCTATTAAGTGGAGATTCAGTTGCAATTCTGAAGGAGGAAATGCTTAGGCTGCAGGATCTGATGCATGGATTGTTTGTTCCCTAAAGGGGAGAAAATTCACTTTTGTTTAATTTATATGAACAAGAAGGCATTCCAAGGAGGTACACTGAAGTGAGTGCAGACCTCCTGGGGTCAAAGCCACCTTCAGCTTCACCCCCACTCTAGGTGGTCCTTAATTGCCACCACAGCCTGCCTGGCTGTAACTTATTGTTTGCACTGCATATGACCTTGGATACAAACTAGAGCACTATGAATTAATCCCTGTAATATTTCGTGTTTAACATCTGTGTTGTCACCAGCCATTATTCAGAGGACAAAAAACAAATAACCATATCTATCTCATACTACATTTTTTTAAAAAATCTGTTATTTTGCACAGATTCTTTAAGTGGAACACCTATAAAAGAGTGAATCTATTTGCTCCTTATTTTCTGTATTAAAAATACACAGAATTTAGAGGAGAACACTGAAATAACATGAAACTTGCAAAAATTGGTATCCCCCAATACCTTGATTTCCCCTCCCTGTATTGAATAATCTTTCTTTTTCTTTTGCAGTGTATTTTAAAATACGGGAGGATTCCAAAGCATATTTATTAAAGCAAAATGATTTCATTTATCTGTTATGCCTTTATTTGTTGATGAAATGTGGAAGCAGGGAGAAATGTTTCAGCAACAACTGAAATATCTAGAAATAACACAGAACTATGTACTTTGTTATGAGGAGAATACCTGCAAAAGGAAGTGAGTTAATAAAAATTCAATTACTCACATGGGAACTTTTCCAAGACCCTAGGGTTAACAGCAAGATTAAACTCTCACTTTCACTTTCTATACACACACGTACAAACAGACACACACATGCACACACAGACACACACATATATACACACACCTCATTTTGTTAATGTTTATCAATGTTTAAACTATTCATTTTATATGACTGCAGGGGATAAAAATTACAGCTAAAATTCGTTTTCATATTATCAAGCTGGGAATTAGGTTCCCATAAATTCAGATAATTAACAATAATAACAACGACCATCACAAACATTATGAAGAAAGTGGCAAGGTGTACTAGAAACTACACTGAACACCTGAAGGCAGATCCTAACATTTGACCATCGAATTAGGCAATAAGCAGTCACTGCAGAGGGCAGTAGCTTACCTGAGAGGCAGGTGATTGGTCTTTGATTTCACACCTCTTCCTTATTTGTCTTAGACCTCATGGAAAAGAATGATCATCTTGTGGAGCTACTGGGGTATTTGACCATATAAAGAAATCGAATTACAGATGATTGTTAAAAGAACATTTTACTCTAATACCATAAAAAACATAATAATTAAAATAGGGGTAAAACAGTAAACATGACTCTATGCTATATCATATATAGAGCTTGATATATTTTTATAATTTTCAAGAGAACTGAACTTGTGTGGAGAAAACAACTTCAGAATGAGAATCACATTCTGTTTGGGGGTTGCACAAAGGGCTCTCTCTTAGATGTAAACTGGTACTTGATTATGGGAAGCAAGGAGTGAGCAGCAAAAGAAATGGTAAAAAAAAAGAATGGTAAGACTTCTGAAGGATTGGCCCTCGTTAAAAATTCATGGGCAAATCCTGCTGGAAAGGGAGTTAATGGTTTAATGAATAAATTATTATCCAAACACCAGGAGGTTAAAGGCCAACAGAATGGGCTTCAACAATAATGTTTTAAGTGCTCCTACACTTGACACATAATATTTAATTTTTTGCCAGTTTTTTTTTGGGGGGTGGGGGAGGGCTGGTGAGAATGGGATACTAAATGGACTATAGACCCATTAGAGAGTATTTTTGAATATTGGAATTAATTTCTAGGTGACTTTGAGGTTTACTAGTATGACATTCTCATGCAATATAGTACAGGAAAAGGAATACAGGGAAAATATTCTTCTTTGAAGTAAATGTGTTTAATGACAGTCTTGGTCAAGGTAAAAGGCTTTCTCTGAAACAGGACGTACCATCTTTTCAATTCCTACTTGCTTATTTTTAAAACCCCAATTATTTGAGCATCATGAGTTGCTTCATCTTTTATCTGTCATTCATTCAGACTATGACCACACATGACACTTTCTTACCTGGAAAAAGATTTCAATTATATTGCAAATTAAATATTGTTAGATAAGTCATATTACTTGATGCATAAGAAGTGGAGGGAGTGGAATGTGGACAGAAAACAAATTTCATAGCAGTGCCATATAGCTTGAATAATGTTGAAGTTGGTGAGAAAACAAATTGGGATAAAGCATGATTATGATAACAAACTATAATTTTCATTTTCTAATTTTTGCTTTATGTTTTCAAAACATTTTTTGCTGTTCTTGTCAAAGGCAGTCAGTTACCTTATTGTAGTATTTATCTATGTAAGTCCTTTAGTCTTAGTAATCAACCTTTCTATTTTTGTCATAGATTATTGATTTTAAAGGGAGTATTTTATCCAATATTCCCGTTGTAACTGCATAAAATATTTATTAAGAGATAACAAATTCCCTTCTTCTTTCCTCATTGTTTCTCTGAGATCTTCTATGCTCCCTTGCCTCTTCCTCGAACACTTTCTTAGCTCCTACTAGATTCCGCCATCACGCCTTTTTTATTTCCTATCATAATTCCTATCATAATTCATTATCTTTGAGCCAGTTTTTCAAATTATGTTCCCTTAGACTTAATGGGATTAAGAAAAGAACAGTAACTAAGGCTTCTAACCTCTTAATGAAAGCTTTCTTAGCTTTACAAATCCTGGGCCAAATCTCTGAAATTACTGCTTGAAGAGATCTGATTCTTAAAGCACTTTTATCCACACTTGACTCTCCTGGGGCATTTGTTTTTTTTTTCCATTTCAACTCACTTAATTGCATCTGGCCCCAGTCAGACTGCCCTGAAGAGAATAAGACTATGCCTATAATATGCACTGTTGTTATCTCAGTATTTAGCACAGCCTCCAAAAACATAGGTAAACAACAAATAGTTGTTAAATTAATCCTTACTCTGCATAACAAAAGGCAGAATCAATCTCTAGCATGTTAAATCCTGCTTAGTTAGAGAGGAACAATTTAGAACAATAACAATGATGCTGCTTAACATTTCTCAAATCTTCCCTGCATTCCTCAGATTTTTCAAAACAATTTATATAGATTAACTCATTTAAGCATCATAATAAATGCTTAGATGCTTAAAGTTATCTAACTTAAAGAGTTAGATACTATTTTAATCTCCATTTATACATAAGATAACTAACTGAGCATTGCAAGTTTGAATGCATTGCTTAAGTTAAACACCAGGAATAGAGGTAGAAGTGATGATATTTAACATTTCATTATCTTTCTGAGGCCACTGATATTTTATTTTAAAAGAAACTACTAAGTTCTCTAAATTACCAATCCTTCCTTTCATTTCCTACAGTATCTTTTATACAATAACAATTCCTATAAGATATTTTGTATTTTTCTTCTTAATTTTCTGAAAGATAAATTTGAAGCAATGTGCTATCTTAATCACTTTCAAGTTATCAGAAAATGTATGCCCCCAGTAATTCATTAGAAAACTATTTTCTCTTGGTTAGCTTTTTCTCAAGATAAGTTGATAAACGCATATATTATACATATTATTTTCTTGAATCTCTTCTGCTAAGTTTTGTATGTAATTATTTTGGAAGGCTTCAGACACATCCTTGCAAATGGCCTGATCTTAACTGGGTCTTTGCACAGGTCTTCCTTTTCTCCACTGACTTTTGGTTACCTCCAGTTATTGAACAGCTCCTCACAATGACTTGTTCTCTTTCTTAGAGAAAATATAATCTGTTGTGCTTTAATTAACGAGGTTATCTGGAGCTATTCCTATCTTCTTCACTAATGAAATTCTGCCTCACATTACTTCTAATTATCCATAACTTACTTTCCTGACATGTAACTCACTTGTAAACCTGTGTACTTTGATCTCATTTTTCACGATTCAAATTTAAGTAAAATGTGGTTCATGTAGCAAGTACATTTTATTACATATTTTCTAATCAGTTTTACTTTTTCAATAATTGGTAGATTGAATAGCATTGTATACCCACATAAGAACCCCCAATTTCTGTGTGACAAGACTGTTACTGACATTTAGGAATTTGCATCTATGTACTTTATTTTCTTTTTCTCTCCTCCTCCAAGAATCTCAATACCTGACTTGAAAAATAAAAAGAATTTTTAAAAATTTTATTAAATGACAGCAAGATGTTAGCTGCCAGTCATCAATAGAATAGGACCTCTTGGTCAGGGTGACTCCTTGTTTCACAGCATCATTTGGAAGTGAATGTACTTTGGAAAGTTTCCTCTATGACACTGAGAGTTTGGAAGTTCATGTACACATTCTTGGTATTAATGCAGGCTGTCTTTCTAATGCTAAAGTATTCCAGTTGAGAAATTGAAGATTTATGTTATCCTCTACATGGTATGGATTGATTGATTCATTCAAGATACTTCAAAAATTGAAAATCATATTTGTAGTTTTGGGGGAAAATGATGCTTCTTACATATAAACATTATGTTTTCTGATCAGGAAAATATGCAAAATTGTGTGAACTAAATGCCAACATGTTAAAGCTATTTCTGATTTTCAAGAAACAAAGCATCTAATATCCCTACCACCTTTAATTATAAAGGTAAAATACTGTAAAAATCAAAATGCACCTACAAAACCCACTGAACTATGTCTTGGCTCAAAATTTGCTTTTATTCATGGGAATATCCCTTATGCACGTAGATTTCTCCTCATGTGTTTGTCTTATAATTAAAGAATTTGTTTTGAGAAAATATAGATTCAGTTGTAACTGTAAGAAATAATACAGATAGATCTCAGCTTATCCTTTAGTCAGTTTTCCCAGTGGTAACATCTAGAAAAGTTTTCAACGTCACAACCGATAAATGTACCATTCTTATATCGATTTCCCATTTTATATACACTCCTTAGTGTGTTTGTATACAGCATATGCCTGTCTATTTTTTTTAGTTTTGTTACATGTGTAGATTTGGGTATCCACCATAACAGTCAATATACAAATGATATTGTTGGGGGCCGAGAAAACAATACCTCAGAATGAAGGCCTCAGAAGCAGACCTAGGCAGGGTTTCTCTCTTTCTCCTGCCATCCTTTTCTCCCTCATTCTATTCTGAGACCAGCCATTGAAACTACAATTCCAGAGAATTCCAGAGAAACCAGAGGTCTTCTCCCCTTAGGTCAGCCATAAAACTGAAAAATGTCATTCTTCTCTTGTAAGATCTGGTCATAAAGAAATTTTCTGATCTACTTTGACTGAAAGTAGATCATAAGACCCCTATTTCAGAAGGGGTCCTGGTACATACCCAGGAGTAATAAACACAGCACAGATAAATCAAGAAAAATCTGGACAGACCTTGCTAGGTTCCCCCGCAACCCACCACCCAGTCTATTACCCTTTCTGTCAATCATATTTCTAACTTAAGCATAAAAGTGGATAGTTCACCCTAGGCTTTTAGGTCTTCAATCTGTAGGCTCTCATGTCATGTAAACCTACAGTCAAATAAATTTCTTATGCTTTTCTCTTGTTAACCAGTCTTTTGAATCAATAAATCAGCCACGATTATTTATAAAGGGGAGGGAAGAAATCAATCACACAGGGACTTTCCAATCAGCACAGGGACTTCTTGTGGTGTCCATTTTGGAACCCATCCAACCCCAACAAGTGTAGCCTCTTATTTGCTTCTGTATCTAAAATTTTGTCATTCAAGAATGCTATATAAATGAAATCATAAAGAATAAAACATATTTTTAGATTAGCTTTTGCAGTCTGTAGATTCCCTTGAGATTCATCAAGGTTATCTGTATCAATAGTTCTTTCTTTTGTGATACTAAGTAGTATTTCTTGGTATAAATGAAGCATTCATCCATTGAGGAATATCTGGTTGTCTCTAGTTTGGGCTGTTGTATAAAAACCTGCTAGACACATTCATGCCAAAAAAATTTGCCTAAATATCATTTCTCATTTCTCTGAGATAAATGCCCATTACTGCAATTGCTGAGTCAATTGCAATTCCATGTTTGGTCTTAGAGGAACATGACAAATTATCATTTTAGATCCCTACCAATGTGTGAGTGATCCAAATTCTTCACCAGTTCTTGGTATTGTCATTGTTTTTTATTTTACATATTCTGATAGTTGTGGAGCAATATCTCAATTCAGTTTTGGCTTATAACAGCTATATACTATGGAATATTTTTCCATGTGCTTACTTTCTACCTCTGTATCCTTTTCAGTGAATCTGTTTATGCTCTTTCTTCTAGTTCCTTTGCACCATGAAAAACTCTAAAGTTTAGGAATTGCATTTTAAATGAGTCCTAAATACCAATGTGAACTTTTAGGTAGTTGAAGTTTGAATGTATGGAAGGATTTAGAGGATGATAGGGAGCAAAGATTTGAAACAAAAAGAACAAAATTAAAATCAAAACCTATGATTAATGTTTGTTTTTCTTGCTTTGTATTTGAACAAGTTGAATTCACTGTTACATTAGTACTATTATTTCCATTCACCTTCCCATGGGAAATTTACTATTCTTCTGGATACTGTGCTACTATGATTTAATTAGCTGGTACTTATTGAATGTCCATAATGTGGTAAGATGTATAGAAAACAAGGAATTAGATGCAGACAGTGCTAATTAATCAATAAAAATCTTTCATATTTTAATAAAATCTCTTCTTTCCCTGGAATTCTTTTACTAAACAACACTCTCTGTCCTATCAACTACTTTAATGAAAGATCTCATATTCTTGAACTAACCCTACTGTCTATTTAATACTTTCCTCTATCCACATCCATTGGTGGTTATTTCTCTCACATATCTCTCATAACATGGGCCTGGAGGCAAGGTAGGCATGTTCCTTGCTGTTAATTGCCATATCCAGTCCATTTTATCTCTATTCTCCTTAAACGTCTCAAATTTGAAAACTTATGCCATCAAAATATATTGGTCTTTTATCCATTCTTTCTGTAGTAATTTGATATCCCTAAGGTACATGAAAATTCTTAGGCTCTTGGTTCATTTTCATTTTTTCCAACATTATTGTTGTCATAACTTTGTAGTTGCACTATCACCTTGATAATTCATCCTGGTCTCTTAGTCTTCCAACTCACCCTAGTTACTCTTTCCAATGTCATTCCTTTTTGAGAAAACTAAAATTCGTCTAAAATTCTAAATTTAAGTATAGCGTACTACTATTACCTCTGAGCTCTTCAGTCGTACTCTATAATACCCAATTCAAAAATTTCTTACCCTCCACCAGGATCTAAAATCCTATTATTTTTCACTGTCCTTTACTGACCAATACCCTCTTTTTATTACTTACCTGGCTCAAATACCATTGTCAGTTAACATGGCTGTTATTATCTTGCTCACATCTGTAACACCCATAACTTCATTGTCTCTCTCCTATTTTACCATAGGCATCTGGCCAAAAAAATTCTAATTAAACCACACTCTTTGTCTATTTAACATATAATCATAGGTATCTGACTATAGAAAAATCAAACATGCAAGCATGTTTTCTGCTCTCATTTTTCTCTTTTCTTTTTTATCATCACCAACCTCATGTTGACCATCAGTAGTGACAGTCATGTCATGCACTCATAGTCAATTGTTTTTCCAACCTAGATGATTATTTTATATATTCTCTCTCCTTAATTCCAACTTGTTCAGATCTCCTTTTCTATTGTTATGGTTTGGTTATGTGGTGTCTCCTAAAATCTTCTGTGTTTCTGCAAGAGTATTCAGAGGTAAATGATTAGACTTTGAGAGCAATAACCTCATCAGTCCATCCTAGTTTGAATGGACTGACCAGATGGTAACTGTAGGAACAAAGGACATGACTGGAAGTGGTGGGTTGTTGGGGTTTCTGCTATGCCCCACGTGGATGAGAAAAGGGTTAACTGCTGGCGGACAATGTTGATTATAAATCAATCACTCACTCATAAACTTATGTAATCAATAAACACACAAGAGCCAATATTCTTTTTAAATGAGAAGGGATGTGATGGGATCAGGCCATACCAGATCTGGCCTCTAACAACATGGAATAGCCCAACTCTCCTTTATTTATAGTCACACAGGTAAAGGGGCCCAGACTTGGGGAGGCTTCTTCTGTGATGAACAGGATGGGGTGGAGTTAGGGGAGTCATTTGCTTAGGGAAACTATCATATAACCAGGCAGAGAACCATTCCCACACAGCACCACATACTCCCTGGCAATCTGGGATAGTCCTCAGTGGTAGCCAGTTCCTAGAAGTCAGGCCTCTGTGTCCCGTGGCTCAACCTCATCTGATTCTGCTAGATAAGGATGGATCCCCACAATGGGTCACTGGGAATGTGCCTGGAAGGGTGTATTTTCCCTGCATGCTCTTCATATCTCTTTACCCTTCCCTTCCCTTCCCTCCCTTCCCCTCCCCTCCCCTCCCCTCCCCTCCCCTCTCCTTTCTCCTCCTCCTCCTCCTCCTCCTCCTCTTCCTCCTTCTTCTTCTTCCTCTCTCTCTCTCCCCTCCTCCCCCCACCCACCCACCTCTTTCCTGGCTATCATGAGCTGAGCATCCTTCCTCTGCCACATACTTTCACCATGATTTGCTGCCTCACCTAGAGCCCAGAATAATGAAGTCAGCCACCCATGGCTAAATCTCTGAAACCATGAGCTTCAGACAAACTTCTTCTCTAAATTGTACTAAATCAAGAGTGTATTCACTTTTTGTCCCCACATTGATTCAGCCTGATGTATCCCACTTTCATTCCTCCCAGATGACTACAGCACTCTGTTTTTAGGTGCCTCTATTTTCCCCTTGATCCATTCCCTGTGTTCTGTTCTCAGCATAGAGGTTCAGTGACCCCCACCCTTCCTTGCTCAAAGTCGTAAGGGTTTCTATCTTGAGTAAAAGACAATTCCTTGAGTGACATGGTGTCACCTCCATTACTTCTGGGATCACCTTCTTCTCATTTCCTACTTACGCACTCTTCCACAGGGCCTTTGACTTACCTGTTCTGCCTTCTGTCTTTCTCACATTCAGATAGGATCATCTGTGGCTATCATCTGTGGCTGTTTCTCTTTCTGTCTAGAATGGTGCTCTCCTAGAGGGCTCACTTCCTCTTCCACCACAGGGAAGAAGAAAACAGCAAAATAAAATTGAGAAACACTTATTTTTTAAATAATTTAAGCTTAAATTATTATAACTATTTCTTAATATACGGAATAATTTTCAATATCAGTCAGCATAGAATATTGAAGATAAATGTTTGATGTGATAATGTAGACCGTCTTGCTGGATTTCTACTCCAGTCTCCTTCCAGTGTGTTTATTTACTTTTGTGCTGTGCAAGCTAAAAAGATTTATTTTTTTTAGTTGCCATGCTCACTTTTCCTTATAACTAGAGTCTTGAGAGTAAGACTTCAATTTGGAGGTTCATGGAATGAGAACCAGGGGAGAAAATGGAAAGTGTCCACTTTGCTGCTGGTGACTGTGACAGAGGTGTCTAATTCTGGAGGGGCAGATATAGTGACAATTTCCCAACCCTATAGTTAGCCTTCTGATTCTACAACTTGCTAATCTTGGTGGTCTCTTTGGTGGTCAGGTTCTGGTGTGTGGCTATGTGGGTAATAGTCTGTTATAAATCCCTTTCTCTTTAAACTAGAACAGATTTTGTTTTCTGTAATACCTCTGTCTGAAATGGTGTGATTTTCAATTTTTTCTTTAAAGTGCAGAAAGCTACACTGTTTGGCTTTTGAAATATGTCTTAATCCTTATGTTCTGAGTATGATATAGAACTTTTGGGAATACACCAGCACAGAAAACATCATTGTTTACTTATGTTATTTAAACTAGCCCTCTTCCCAGATACAGAGAGTGGATTTCCACTAAAGCAGAAATGCATTTGATTGGTTCAAGTTTATAAAGGATTAAAAAATATTATATTTTTTTTAACCTCTTTTGTTTTCTGATTTAAGAAAAAATGGATCAAAATCTAAGGACCATCAGGGACACACGACATGTGAAATAGGTCTCAGTGAGTTTATCATCAGAAAGGTAAGCCTGACCTTTGAAGGAAGAATTAAGATTCTGTGTCCTATTTGTCTAGCAACATGAAGCATTGAGGGTTCTACAATATGATGGAATCTTTCATCCCTGTAAGTCATTTCAAATAGGCATGTGCTGCTTGCCACTTAACAGAGGAGAAATTAAGTCATTGTATGCTTATATAATTCTTCTTCTTTTTTTATTTTTTTGGGAACCAGGGATTGAACTCAGGGACACTCGGCCACTGAGCCACCTCCCCAGCCCTATTTTGTATTTTTATTTAGAGACAGGGTCTCACTGAGTTGCTTAGGGCCTCGCTAAGTTGCTGAGGCTGGCTTTGAACTCACGATCCTCCTGCCTCAGCCTCCCGAGTCGCTGGGATTACAGGCGTGCGCCACCACGCCCGGCTATATAATTCTTATGGAGCAATACAACATGTCTTATTGATCAACATTTTGACAATGTCAAAAGTATCTTCACATATATGTGAGAAACATATTTTTGAGCAGCTCATTTGGTCTATCATTTATTTTGACAATGGATACAAATAGAGTCACACATGTACATCTGAACAAAAATACAAATACATAAACATCTCATATCTCCCTTAGAATTTTAATGAGAACCTATTTGCTCTGAAGTTTATTGTGTAATAGAATTAAGATGAGAAACAAACTTTTTCTACGTTTTTTTTTTTTTGGAACTGGGGATTGAACTCAAGGGCACTCAGCCACTGAGCCACGTCCCCAGCCCTATTTTCTCACTGAGTTGCTTAGAGCCTCTCTAAGTTGCTGAGGCTGGCTTTGAACTCGCGATCCTCCTGACTCAGCCTCTCGAGTCAGTGGGATTACAGGCATGGGCCACCCGCGCCCCTAGAAACAAACTTTTAATGAAGCTTTAATTGTGTTTTGCAAAGGACATACATTCTTTTCTCTTTTGGCTTGCTGATTTATTGTCTAGGTTTACCATCTGAAGTATCAAGATAAAATTTGGCATCCTAGAAATTATATATAAAAATGATATTGCTGTAATCTCTGATTAGAACATATCATTTAGTAGAATCACATGTCAATATGACATGGGAATATAATATATAAAGAAAGCTCAATATGATATGATCATTAAACATTTAATGAAGTTTTAGGTTGCAAAGTCCAAATTATAATATTTAAAATAGAAGATAGCCATTTTATTATAGTTGAATCATACATTTAATTCTTAATGCTTAGTTTTGATACACATGCAAGTCCCCTAGCACATCCAAGGATAAGATGATCAGTATGTCTGAGGGACCTGAAAGCTTGCTTTGCCAGGAAGAAGGAAGACAGCATCAGGAAATTGTTGCTAGATACGGGTGTAATTTGACACATTTATTCTCAATTTAAAGAAGAACTTTCTCTTAGAGATGTCAAGATGTAAAATATACTTAATCAAAAGATACCAAGCTATCTGTCAGAGAGCTATTCAAGGAAAATTTATTTGACAGGTGGGTTGAAACGATTCAGAGGAAAGCTCAACCTCTGAAATCTGGTGGACCAAATGAACTTTAATTCCCCTTTCAACATCAAAATACTATGCTTTTGAAATGCACATTAAAATAACCATACAAGTCAATAAATGCCAGTCACCAAATAACTCATAAGTGCTAAGGAAGATTAGAGGTGGAAGAAATAAATAACTTCTTCTTTGGAGGGAAAAAGCCTCAAAGAAGTAATGGGATTTAAATTGGACCTTTAGGGGAGGAAAAGAAGAGAACATGTTGAAAGCATTCCAATGAAGGGAAGACATCTGATCAAAGATAAGAAAAATCCAAATATGCCTGTAGACCAAGAAAAAGAACAATGATAAAGCATTCCATTTATATAGTTTATATCACTTTTCCAAATTCCTAACAAATATCAAATTTTACTCTTATAATGTTATAATACCATAAGATAATATTATTCCCTATGATACAAAAGGAAAATGAAATTAAGACTGTTCACAATAAAACTGCAACTAGTACTTTGTGTTCTGACTTATTTGCAAGGGTTCATTGTGCTCTGTCTGAAGGGGCATTCTATGAAGCAGGAGCAATGTTTTTAAATAGCAGATGTATATTTGAGTCATACAACTATGTACATGTTCTAAATGTTGAATGTTTAGTAATATGTATTTATTGTTCCACAAATGGATATTTTTTTCATGCAAAATATGTTTCTTTGAAGATATTCTTTGAATCCAGTTATTTCAAAGACAAATAAATTGTACACCAGTATGGCTTCCTTCATGCACATGTACAGCTATTATAGAATGTTGTGTTGAACTCAATGCAATTCATAGTGCACAGTTGTTATTGTTATATTTTAAGATGCTGTGCTGCTTCTTGATGTTCAGAGGTGGAGGACCCTGGAACATCCATCCCCTTATCCTCCTCGCCTGAGAAACTATCATCAAATTCCAGTTTAAATGTCACTTTTCTAGGGAAGAATTTTTCTCAGCTCTCCTCACAAATTGGGTCAAGTATCCCTCTTACATATTTTTATAGCACTCTCTAGTTCCCATTCCTAACACATATCACAATTGTATTAAAATAATTTACAGAGTCATGATTTCCTTCATGTACAATGCACAAAAACTACTAGGTTCTATCAGAGCAGGAAACTCTTTCCTCCACAACTCAAGCAATGAGAAAAACAACTAATACTGTAGATATTTAATAAAGACTTTTTAAGTAAGTGGACAAATGAATGAATGATAAAATGAGCATACACCAAAACTTTTGATCATCTTTTCATTAGGAATTATTCTGAAGCAATAAATTTCATTAAATTTTTTTTCATTTTTTTCCCCTCTGACATTTAGTAAAAATTCCACCCCCAGTACACAAATCTAAAAAAGTAAATATGTAGATACCCATCATTATTCTTTTTCTAAAACAACTCAAGAAATTGGGATATATCACAGAACATCAGATACTATTGGGTTAGAATTTTGTAACAATTACAGGATACAACTTCTGATATATTTTTAGAGTAGTGTATTTACACACACAGACACACATATACAGACACACCACCCACTTCTTAAACAGGAATCAGTATTTATTAAACTATAGCTGATATATTGTATGGGACCTTTCTGTGCCTAAAAACATAGGCATTAATTAATATAAAAGTAGAAATAAACACATTTACTTGCATTCTTTTAATCTTGCCTCCAGAGGATTTTGGCATAACCTACCTTTTTATTTTTTTAAGATAATTACTCCAAAAGGCTACCTTAATCAGGAAGAAGTCAAGTTTAGTATAATATTATTAAGCTATCTTTTTAAAGAATGAAGTTGCATGAAATTATCTTTAAGTGAAGTCACAGCACTTCATTTATTTACATACAATAAATTTTAAAACATACACATTACATGTAGTCAGATCTTTAACAACCTTTTTACAAAATATTACTTTTTAAATATTCCAGTGACGAATGTTTTGATTGTCTTGTTACATATCTACATGTTATTTTATCAAATTTACAAAAAGAATTCCACAAATAACAAGAAAAAAAATCACCTGTTGATAAAGTTAGTCAGTTTAGCTAGATGAATCATATATCATATGACTAGAATTTTACCTAGGATATATGCTCGAGAGACTTCTAGTCACCCTAATATGTATTCAAGTAGAAAAGATAAGTTAAAGCAACAACAACAAATAACATACTTTTTGGGAAAATCCAAGTGATTTTTGATGCTATTTAGACTAACAATAATCTCACTAGCAGTGATAGCTCACATATAATGATATTGAGTTACATGTACAAAATATCAATATGTCACATAATGTTTAAAACATTTTTAGGGAAGCAGTTTCTAAAAAATTCCAGTAGCGTACCATCTCACCCACAAGTATATTTATAAACCAACAAGAAAAATTTCAATGATATTTAAAATTAGTTTTAGGCATTCCACATAGTACTATCATTTTATCTCAACACAGAGACACTCATAGAGATATGAAACTAAGTTATAATATAATTTTCATGCTTATTACTAATTTATTAGTACAAATGAAAAGAGTATCAATGACAAAAATCTGCCAACCCAAGAATACTTGAACCACAGAGGGTTATGTTGGCAAGTGTTGGGTTTGTCAGTTTGCAAATTATAAAGGATTGAGTCCCAGACATTGTCCATATTACTGCATCATATCTATGAAACTTTAAAAGTCATTTTTGGTATTTAAATTGTGATTTATTAATGTCATTGGTCATTATTAACCTTATTGGAAGTCAACAGTGTCAGTCAATTAATCCCCATTAGGGAATTAACCAAGGAAAAAACTTGGAAATCTCAATCACTAACATAATAAGTTTTTATGACCACATTTGCTTACAGTAAAATACACTCTACTAATATGTAACTAGAGTAATATTGAAGCATAATGGTGCTATATGAGATATGGATGGCAGCCTAATTCATTGAGACATCAACATTATTATAGTGGCAGAGGTTTTTATGTGTTGTATGGTTATTGTGATGTAGCAGTTTAACTTGATTATGAAATCAGTAACAGTCTAGGAAAACGGTGACATTTTCCTAATAAAACCTCTCTGCTACACATGCATAGCGATAAACAGTGTGCAATTGAATTTATTCTATAATGTCATAATTAAGTTTGTGTTAAGGAGATAATGTGAAACAAAAGTACTTCAGAGCTCAATATTACACTCTTCATAATGAAACCAAATATTAATTCTTTCAGTTCATGCAGTTGCTATCTTGGTACTAACAATCCCAAGTCATTAAGATAGTAATCTAAAAATAGTCATTAACTACCATAGATGTAGGCTTTAATATTTATCAGAACAAAGGACTACTTGCAAAGTACATTTCATGTCACTTATGAATAATTGTTACTATGCTACAAAGCAATGGAAAATAATTTATTTCCATGAAAGAGAATTATAAATATATTTATTAATATATTCATAATGAAATTTAAATGAAATAGCACAGTATGCAAGAAGTTTCTGTTTGCTCTATTCATCCTCTGGAATATTTAATAAGAATTACTTGAACAACTTTTTAAAAAATATCAACACCTAAAGTAAGAACTCGCTATGATAATTTAAAAAATTATCTGAATGACATTTTTCAGGGGAAACAAAGAAATATGTTTTTGCATTTGTAAAGTAAATACCAAACATATTACATTTCTCCTGACAATAATATGTAAAATGTGATCTCGTTGTCTGCAGAAACTGAGGAGGTGATTGGCCATTTTTAAAACTGAATTGTAATACTGTGTTTCCTGTCATTAGATGTCATAGTTTTCAAAGTTGAGATTTTCTAAGATACTGCAGTGGAATGTACTTAACTATAGCATATCACAAACAACTCAATAGAATATGATAAATCCAATATTTAGAGTCAAAAGACAATGTAAAAGTTGAGTATTTCTCAAAGGATTTATACTTTTAAATTAGGACTAATGTAGCAAAGCAAATAAAATGAGAAAAAAAGCAAAAGCAGATGTAAAATTTTAAACAATTTCTAAAGTTTAATAGGGTAGATAGTCACCTTTTTCTCACTTTCTTTTCCCATTTTTAATTAAGAATTTTTAGATGACGGAAGCATTCCTGACCACTCTAAAATGGTGTAAAATACCATTGCATGGTTTTGGAACTAGATTCTTGAATTATGTTTGAAGCAGTGAAAAAAGGTGTGACATAGCATGGGAAGTGATGAGGGCTCATAGGATCAGATCAGGTTTTGCTGGACTGTCCCCCAAAATTGTAATTCAATGAGTTAAAGCTTATTACTAGTGTGTGTGTGTTGGTGGGGTCAGTCAGTGTAGGTAATGATCAATGGGTCAGATAGAGAAGATGGGGCTGGTTCAAAAGGAAAGGAAATAAAATGCCAGTACCTTAAGGTCATTTCCCACTTCTCCTCCAACCTGTTGCCAAGGTTGCCAGCCTCCAGGGTATTGCTCCTCCCTGTAGGGAGTTATAGGAGTTGTTAAAGAATATCCCGTGGGCAGTCCCCTTACTGCCCGCACCGCTAGGCAGCTTCATTCTCATGCTTGGATTACTCTACCTTTTGGTCCAACTTTTGGTCACTAGTCACAAAGGCAAGATAGGAGGAGGAGGAGACATGAGAACAAAGGCAACCTAAAGTGTGTAAGATTTCAGAGATAGCCAATACCTAGTACATTCTCTGCAAATCTCTTGGAACCTCATTCATTTCATTAAGTATTTATTTATTGGAATATCATGTGTTGCAAACTTCTTCCATTAAGTTGCTTAACTTTTTTGTGCCTCAATTACATAAACTTAAAAATTACAGAATTGATGAAAATTAATGATTAATGGCCTGTAAAGTGCTAAACAATGACTAGCACATTGTAAGTACACAATAAATGTTTAGCACTGTCACTCACCATCATATTATTATTATTATTATTATTATTATTATTATTACTATCAGCCAGTAATTGATTTATGTGTATCTGAGAATTTAATGCTTATCATGTCAAAAACAGTTTTGTTAGATTTGTCAAAATGTTTCTGAATCCACAAAGGTTAGGAACCACTCTTAGGAGTAATGCCAGTGGGAATTGTAGAATCAAGATCTCCAAAACGATTCTCCTCCATAAAAATGACAACACTGTAATAATCATTTTTTCAGAATTCTAGAAATTAACCTAAAATGTGCAACAATCTATGGGCAAGCATTCAAAAAACAGCTTAAAATATTGCATATGGTTGTACTTTAACTTGTCTTCTTTTCATTCCCCTCTTTCCAGCTCCAAGATACTTTTGAAAATAAATAGCTCACACTTGTGACAAAAATGAGCAGCCTCTCAGCCACTGGAAGCAATCAAACAGGTTTGGAGGTTCCTCAAAAGCCATTCTCAAAGAATTGTCATTTTTGACCTCTTCAGAAATTCCTTGAGAAACTCAAATCTCAGAACTTGCTTTTATTTGACCTGAATCAGAGTACTCCCCAAGCAATGAGCTAGTTCCCAAGGGCAATTGTCAAAAACAATCAGTAGTAATTGTTTCACAAAACATATGCCTGGGGCAATTATAACCTTTGAGCCCAACAAGAAGCTGAGCAAAAACTTAAAAAGGAAAGGCTGAGAGTTAATGAGACATTCTTAGCTGTATATGGAACATTCTGACACATTCCTGGGAATGTTGAGAGCCATGTTCATTCATGGGCCTGCACATGCACAAGAAAGATCTGAGAAGGCCCTATGTTCTCACCTCTGGCTGACCTTGAGGCTTCATGAAAGCAGATAATCAAGGTTAAAGCAGAATTGTCAACCTCCTGCCTAAGCAGTGAAGGCATGCCCCAACTCACAGGGAGCCCCTGGACAACAGCTACTGGTTAGTTTGCAGGCATTTAACAAAATCTCTAATAATTGACCAACAGTGAAGTTAATCAAATAGAAATTTCAATAACCACCCATTACAAATAATACAAACTTTAAGGAATCTCTTCAATGAACTCACTAAGCACATTACAAAAACAAATAGCAACGACAGCAATTTAGTGGATAAAAGGATAATCTGATTTCCATAGATGACATACTATATTACTTAAGGTGTTCAGTTAAAAAAAAAAAAAATGACATGCAACTAACACATGCAAAAAAGCAGTCAATAGAAACTCACTGAAGTAGCACAAGCATTGGACTTAGTAGGCAGATTTAAAATAAGTTACCTTAAATATGTCCAAAGAATTAGAGGAAACCATGCCAAAATAATAATAATAATTTCTCTTGCAGCCTTTGAAGCAATTCTTCAAATTGCTTCAATAAAATGATGCGATTTTTTTAAATGAAAAAATGTTGGAGTTGAGGAGTAAAATAATTATAAAGAATATTTGCTAGAGGGGCTCAAAAGCAGATTCAAGTTGACAGAAGAAATAATCAAGAACTTGAAGGTGGGGTTAATAAAGATTATCCAGAAATTGGGAAAAATATTTAGCAATAAAAAAAAAAAAGAAACAGAGCAGAGCCTCAGAAACCTGTGAGACAGCATCCAGAATACCAAACATATCTAGTAGGTGCTTCAGAAGTTGAAGAGAAAGGAAAACAAATAGAAAATAGATCTGAAGAAATAATGGCAAAAATATCCCTACATGCAATGAAACATATGAATCCACAAACCCAAAAATCTTAAAATGTAAGAATAAATTCAAACAGATCCACACCTAAACACATCATAACCAAACTGTCAAAAACAAATGATAAAAGTTGAATGTTGAAAACAGCAAGGGAGAAGCAACTCATTGTGAACAAGATTTCATCCTAATGTGATAAATGCCTTCTGATTGGGAAGAAATGATGCCCAAAGGTGACCAGATGAGAGGGGTGAAGCACCGGAAAATGACAGGGGAAGCCAATGAGGAGCTCTATATGCAGCAACAATATCCATAAAAATGGAAAAAGTAAAACATTCTAGGCAAATAAAAACTGAGAGGATTATTACTAGCAAATTTATACCACAAAAAGTATTAAAGGGAATTCTTTGGACTGAAATAAAAGACCACTTAACAGTTACTCTAAATCACTTAAAAAAATAAAAAACAAAAGACACTTCATGGAAAGGAATGAATTTTATTAAATCATGTATTTAGAAAGAAACTACTATTGAGACTGTGTATAAAGAACTGCTACAACTCAGTGGTAAAAAGACAGAACATCCAATTTAAAAATCTATAAAAGATTGAGGAATCTGCTGAGATCCAAATTTGTTTTGCCCTATGTGTAATCTGATATTTTTCTCTTGCAGCCTTTTAAATTCTATCCTTTTTCTGTATGCTAGGTGTTTTCCTTATAATGTGCCTTCATGTATTGGATTTCCCATTTCATTCTTCAGGTTTGTGAAATTTTCTGATATTATTTCATTGACAAGATTGTGCATTCCTTTGGTTTGTATCTCCATGTCTTCCTCTATCCTGATAAATCTTAAATTTAGTCTTTTCATTTTATTCCATAGTTCTTGGAAGTTCTGTTCATAGAGCCTTACCATCTTCTCTGTATGGTCAAATTTATTTTCAAGATTATATATTTTGTCTTCATTGTCAGAGGTTCTGTCTTTCAAGTAGTCTAGTCTGTTGGTGATGTTTTCCATTGAATTTTTTATTTGGTTTTTTGATTCCTTCATTTTAATGATTTCTGCTTGATTTATTTTCATACTCTCTATTAAAATGATCTTTCACCTCCTGAAATTTATCTCTGATTTCACTCCTTACATCATTCTTTATGTCATAAATCAGTTTAATTATGTACATTTGAACTCCTTCTCTAACATTTCTTTTACTGTGTGGTCAATGAATTCTATTATTAGAGCATGTTGGTTTGCTTAGGGCACTTCATTCCCTTGTTTTTTTCATATTGGTTGGGTGTCTCCCCATCTAACAGCGTCAAATCCTCAAAGCTGGGAGGTCCTGGAACATATACCAAGCTCTGGAAGAAAATAGATGCCAATCAAGAATTTTATATCCAGCAAAATTAAGCTACAGGTTTGAAGATGAAATAAAAACTTTCCAAGATTAACAAACTAGAAAGCCTGAACTACAGAACATAGCAAAATATTTCATGGGGAGGAAATGGAGAAAAGAAGTAAAAAACAGCAAAGGGAGAAACTACAATGAAGTAAAAGACAATCAAAGGAGAAACTAAGTCAAATTAAAAACCAGAAGTAAACCAAAATGAACAGGAACACAAATCTCAATCTCATCTCAATCTCATCTCAATCTCATCTCTGAATAATAATGCTGAATGCTAATGCCCCAACTCATCAATCACAGACTGGCAGATGAATTAGAAAATAAGACTCGACAATTTGTTGTCTCCAAGAGACTCACTTCATAGGCAAAGACAACGAAAGACTGAAGGTGAAAGGATAGGAAATAGTTTGGACAAATTGTGCTGGGAAAACTGGAAAAGCATATGTAGTGCAATGAAATTAAACCCTATCTCTCATCCTACATGAAACTCAACTGAAAGTAGATCAAGGACCTACACATTAGACCAGAGACTCTGAATCTAAAAGAAGAAAAACTAGGCCCAACTCTCCATCATGTTGGCTTAGGACCTGACTTCCTCAATAAGATTCCTAAAGTGCAAAAGGTAAAATCAACAATCAATAAATGGAATGGTATCAAACTAAAGTACTTCTTCACATCATACAATCAAGCATATGAATATAAAGCCTACAGAATGGGAGAAAACCTTTGAAACATGCCCCTCAGATAGATCATTAAACTCCAAGATATATAAAAAACTAAAAAAATTAAAAATTAAAAATAAAACACCAAAACAACAAACCAATCAGTCAATGGGCTGAGGCAATGAACAGCACTTCACAGAAAAAAATCAATCAACAATTACATTAAAAAATGTTCAACATCTCTAAAATTATAAAAATGCAAATCAAAATCAAAATTACTCTAGATTTCCTCTCACTCTAGTCAGAATGGCAATTATCAAGATTACAAGGAACAATAAATGTTGGTGAGGATGTGAGATGAAAGATATGCTCATACATTCCTGGTGGGAATGCAAACTGGTGCAACCATTATGGAAGCAGTATGAAGATTCCTCAGAAAACTTGGAATGGAACCACCATTTGACCCAGCTATCCCACTCCTTTGTTTATACCCCCAAAGACTTAAAATCAGCATATTACAGTGATGCAGCCACTTCAATGTTTATAGCAGCTCAACTCACAATAGCTAAACTATGGAACCAACCTAGGTGTCCTTCAATAGATGAATGGATAAAGAAAATGTGTTACATATACAAAATGGAATATTACTCAGCCTTAAAGAAGAATGGAATTATGGCATTTGTTGGTAAATGGATGGAGTTAGAGAATGTCATGGTAAGTGAAATAAGTCAATCCCCAAAACCCAAAGATGAAATGTTTTCTCTGATATGTGGATACTGATCCATAATAGGCAGTGTGGGTGGGAGTTAAGGAAGAATGGTGGAACTTTGTATTAGACAGAGGGGAGTGAGGGGTGGGCAGCCGAGGTGGTTCCGGGTAGGAAGGATGGTGAAATGAGAAAGACATTATTACCCTATGTACACATATGATTGCATAAACAGTGTGACTCTGCATTATGTACAGCCAGACAAATGAGAAGTTATGCTCCATTTATGTACAATGAGTTGAAATGCATTCTGCTGTCATGTTTAACTAATTAGAAAAAGAAAAACAAGAAAAAAGAACTAAGGAGAAAAGGAAGAAGAGGGCCCCTCTGAGGAGGTGGATGAGCTACCCTAGCTGTGCTGTGCTAATATTACCTTGAAATTTTAAGTAATGTACAGATAATCAAGCTAACAGGTCAAGAGAAGTTTGGACAAACAAGAACAAGGCTTTGTATCATAAATAAAACTTGAAATAAATTTTAAAAAAAAGGAAAATATGGTATCTATACACAATACACAACGGAATATTACTCAGCCTTAAAGAATAATGAAATTATGGCATTTGCAGATAAATGGGTAGAGCTGGAGAATACCAAGCTAAGCAAAATAACCCAATATCAAAAAACCAAAGGCCAAATGGTTTCTCAGACATAAGAATGCTCATTCACAATAAGGGGTGGGGTTTGGGAAAATAGAGGTACTCTGGAATAGGCAGAGGGGAATGAAGGGAAGGGAGGGTGTATGGGGGTAGGAAGAATAGTATGATAAATTGGATATTATTACCTTGTATACATGTATGATTACCCTACTGGTGTGATTCTACACCATGTACAACCAAAAGAATGAGAAGTTGTACTCTATTTATGTATAATGTGTCAAAATGCATTCTACTGTCATATGTAACTAATTAGAATAAATTTTTTAAAAATCTGTAAAAGATTTGGACGGATGTTTCTCCAAAGAAGATATACAAATGGCCAAAGGAAACCTAGAAAGATGTTCAGTATAGTCTTCATGTAACAGTGGTCCACTATATGCTTTGAATATAGCCCTTGCTGCTTTGCCAATGAGACTTATTTTTTTAATGGACATTTCTTTCTCTTCCTCCCTCCCTACACCTCCCTAATCCCTGACCCTCCCTAATCTTGAGGAAATACCATTGCTTTTCTTCCCCATCCTAGGAAGAATTATCTGTCTTTGATCACATGCCCATCACAGGAATGAAATCATTCAGACTTAGGAATGGCACCACATCTAAAAGAGGAAAAATCTCCCAAATTAACAAGTGAATTAAAACTCAGAACAAAGCACTTATGATATGTAGCCTTTGAATCACCTCTTTAAAAAATTCCCTGTTCCCTCTGATGGGTAGAAGCACAGTCTCTGTGACAGGAGTCCCCTGTTTCTTCTTTGTTAGCAAAGCAATACAAATTTCTTTTTCCTTTTTCTCAAAACAAAGTTCTTCTAATTGGATTGGCATCAGGGACAAGGACAGAGTTTTCTGTAACATTTAAGGAAATAGTAATCAAAATCACAACGAAACAGATCTTTGAATCCACTAAGATTGCTATAGCAAAAAAAAAAAAAAAAGATGAGGATGTAGGCAAGAACATGGAGAATTGAAACAAGCACACATGGCTGGTGAGAATGTAAATGGAGCAACTAGTTTGGAAAACAATTCTTCAGTTCCATGAAAAGCTAAAAATATAGTTACCCAGAAACTCTATTCCTACATATAAATACAAGAGAAGTTTAAACATTTGTACAAGAACTTGTACACAATTGTTCATAACAAGACTATTCATAATCAACAAAATCTGGACACAACACAGATTCTTCAATTGAAAAATAAACAATATGTGGTGTATCCATATAAGGAAGAATTATTGAGTCATGAAAAGTATCAAGTATGGATACACATATTATATGAAATGTTCAGAATAGGCAAGTCTACAGAGACAGGAGGTATACGTTGCTTTGCAGGTGCAGGGCGAGTACAATGGAGAGTGATGGCTGGTGCTCTTTTGGGGCTAAGTCCTGGAATTAGTGGTGATGGTTGCAGAACTTTGGGAATCGACTAAAATCACTGAATTGTAAACTTTAAAATGGTCAGTTAAATTCCAATTTAAAAAAGTAAAAAGAACCACTGCTATGAGACATGTTGGTTTGTTTTTTGTCATTAAGCAACAACAAACACTGAATGTTAATAAATATCATAAAGGAAGCATGTATTGAGAACATTGCTGGGTCTAAATACACATTTTTTTCTCCCCGCAGTTTATAGTATACTACAAAAGACAGACATATAAGATAATTATATTAAAAGTGTATCACATATTAGGAAGGAAAAGTACAAGTGGCTATGGGAATTGATGTCATCAAGTCCAATGGATGTGACAATTGCAAAGAACTTGAATCTTGAGTACACAGTGAGAGGTGAATCTGCAGAGTACGAAGATCATTAGTGAACTCGTTAAAATTATTTTATTTAATGAGAAAGGGGAAAGCCATTCTAGATTTCAGGGTGACAATAAAAGAGTATTGTAATCATGTTTATGCACATGAATTTGAGGAATCTGCAGGAAATATCTGAGAGAAAAGCAATGGTGAGAAAAGGGGGAACAAGCAGAGAGACCTGCAGTTGTCTAGAAGAAAAGCAGAAGAGTGCTGCATGGCTATAGTTATGCTGGCATTGGAGAAAAGCAGATGAATTCTGCAAAGACTTAGGTGGCAAAAGGGGCAGGACTTGGTGATGGACTGCATGTAGTGTTTGGTTAATAATATGCAGTTCCTGGAAACCTTTCTTGATTCATGACCAGATGGATCAGTTCCAACAAAAAGGACTGAGTTTATGGAGAATGATCTTGATTTCATTTTTTGGATTCCAAGTGTTATTGGTAAATATAAATAGCACTTAGAAGGTGCTCAAAACTATCTGCTATAGGCTTTTGTCAAATGACTGTCAAAATAGCAGCCTTGATCTAGGCATTGATGCAATTTTTGGTTGCAACCAGAGATCTTTTTGACACTTGAAAAGAGAAACAAAATTATTGAGAAAGTAGAAATTCTAATACAGAATGAAAGCTCTTTATAGCTAAACAGTTAGGTAAAGAATAACTACACAGATTTTAAAAAAGAAAAAAAAAACTATAGTGCTCTTGTAATTGAGTTTTCAAATCCTTCTCACCAATCCCTGGAGAAGCTCTTACATTAGTACAACTATAGGAAATGTTCCTATGCCATTCTTAAAATTTAGTATTGACTTTGTCTATGCCTAATGACTGTCTATATCACAATAATAAATATACTTCATATGGTCATGATGGCACCCAGCTACTGTGGAGGCTGATGCAAGAGGATTGCAAATTCAAGGCCATTCTGGACAACTTAGGAAGACCAAGTCTCGAAATAAAATTTCAAAACACTGGGGTTGCAGCTTGTGGCAGGGTGTTTGCCTAGCATGTGTGAGACCCTAGGTTCCATTTCCAGTATTGAATACAAAGAAAAAAAATCTTCATGCACAGTTGTTTAGTTCTAATTGCAAGAGAACATTTATATTTCTGTCTAGCAATTTTCAAAGATCATGTATCAATAGAATTGTGCTTTCAAATAAGCAGTTTGCCTTTATTGTGCTGTGAAACGTCCTTCCTGATGTGGCTTTCATTCAGTAAATAGTACTTGCATCCATGAGCCATGGCCCTCAGCTTTGTATCATTATCCTACCTCTGATATACACTATGTTGAATCAGTTGGATAGATTTTATCTAAATAAGCTTTGGATTTCCTATACCCCATAAAGACAAATAGTTTCTTCCTTTCTTCTTCTTTTTGAAAATTTAAATACACTAAAACAGTGGAAGGGAAAACTAAGTAATCTCATAAAAGAAAATGACATTTAAAATTCTGGTGTGTGTCCTTCCAAAAAGGATAATTACTGTATTATAAAGAATTTAGTGTAACATGTACAACTTCACACACAATTTTGGTTTTTTTCATTTTCTATCAACTATCAAAAACTAAAACCAGGGCTGGGGTTGTAGCTCAATGGTAGAGCACTTGTCTAGCACGTGTGAGGCACTGCGTTCGATTCTCAGCACCACATAAAAGTAAATAAATAAAATAAAGGTCCATCAACAACTAAAAAATATTAAAAAGAAACTAAAACTAATATCAAATAAAATAATGCTACATGTCATTAGTGCATTATTAGTCACTGAATAAATTTGTCATATTTTTCTTTTATAAACCAAGCTGTAGTAAGTATATATGTTCACAAATTTGAGCATGTTTGTTTCTCTATTTCATTATTAAAATGCCTGGAAAAGTAATTACTAATCCAATAGACATGTGCAAAATACATGTACATTCTACCACTGAGCTACATCTGAAACCTTATTTTATTTTATTTATTTGAAATAGAATATTACTAAGTTGCAGAGGTTGATTTCATCTCACTCCAGTCAGAATGGCAATTATCAAGAGTACAAGTAAGAATAAATGTTGGCAAGGATATGGGGAAAAGGGTACACTCATATGGTACAATCACACTGGGAAGCAGTATGGAGATACTTCACAAAACTAGGAATGGAATCATGATTTGATCCAGTTATCCCACTCCTTGGTAAATATTCAAAGGAGCTAAAATCAGCAAACTGCAATGACATAGCCACATCAGTGTTCGTAGCAAATGCAAAATAGCCAGCCTAGGTGGCCTTCAACAGATGAATGGATAGAGAAAATATGGTATATATACACAATGGAGTATTATTCAGCTATTAAGAAGAATGACTTTAATACATTTGCTGGTAAATGGATGGATCTAGAAACTGTCATGCTAAGTGGAAAAAGCCAGTCTCCAAAAGCCAAGGACTGAATGTTTTCTCTGATATGGGGAACTTAATCCACAGTAAGGGTGTGGGTTAAAAAAAAAAATTCTATTCAGTGGAGTAGACAAAGGGGATTAAAGAGAAGGGAGGAGGGTTGGAAAAAGTGGAAAGAATCTCACCTAAATTTCCTAAATACATATATGAGTATACTGCAGTGAAAATAATCATGGGAAAATGGCAGAAAGCTCAGTAGAGTAGAGGGAAGGGGGAAGGGATAAAGGGAGGGGAGGGGAAAGGGAAGTAATAAGAACTGAATTAGAATAAGGTGTAGTCCATGCTTTTATAATTATGTCAAAATGGATTCTACTGTAATGTGTAACTAAAAAGAACAAATTTTAAAAAAGTAAAGCATTGGAGAGAGAAGACTAATTTTTTATTATAAGATTCAAAATCTCTAATAGTAATAATGGCTTTTATTGTTTTCCTAATCAAAGGGTTTTTTTTTTTCTTCATTTTTAATGGTTTATACACAATTTTGAGAAGGAAAACTTAAAATTTTTAATTAAACCAAATCTAAAAAGAAAAAAAAAATAAGGAAGAAAGAGAGGCAGGTTCCCAGTAAGTTGCAGAGGTTGGCACCCAATTTATGATCCTCCTGATTCCTCCTCGACAGGTTCCAGCAATTAGAGACCACTATACCTACCCAGGTCTTTTGATCCATATTATAAAATTAGCTTAATACATAGTGTGTGAATTTACTCTATCCCTCAAACTGTATCTTTTTGACCACTTTCTTTCCCAACCAGAGGTTGGACTGAATATTTTCATTAATTAAAAGCACTCAGTACCTAATTTTCTTCCCTTCCAGGTATGTCTTAATAAAAATATTTTGAATATTAAGCTTCATTTCCTTTTCATAGGCAATGGAGAATGTCAAATGAAAAACAGTAATATTGGGCACCAGTGATTTCTTTTGGCTCTTGAAGGTAATAGATGAGTAATTGAAAATAAGAAGGATGACGGCTACTGGTTTATTATCTTTCTTGACAACCCTGTTCTTCAAACTGCCTAAGACCATCTATTTGGATGGTCAACTTTTGAAACTTTTGAAAATTTATGAGAAAATTGTTCAATTATTTTACCTTTTGGTAAATTAATATTATTAATGAAAAAATTGAGATTTTTAAATTCACGGCATTAGAAGTAAATATTTTGTCATATATTTAATAAATGTTTTTTGCAATAACATGTTTAGACATTAATATATTCTCTAGTTTTTTTGTTGATTGACATCATATTTATATTTCTTCAAAGCATAAATTTTGCTTTCTTATCAAATGGAATACTTTTTGTAATTTATTTTATATTTTGTCCTTATTCTTTTGAGTTTTAAGTTTTTTTGTCATAAAATATCTTTAATCATTAACATATTTATTTTTTTCTTTACATTTTATAGGATAAATTTTTCTCTGATGTTTCTTTGATTTCATTCAATTATTTTTAGTATGTGTACTTGTTAACTTTTAGGTTTTGAATTTTCTTGACTCAGGAATATCTAGAAGAATCCTTTTTATTTTCCAGTGGTTTTATTTTCATTTTGCTCTTTTGATTAATATTGTTTTCTCATTTGTTATTCATTTGGAATTCTAATTCAGCTATTACTTACCATACCTCATATGCAAAGGTAAAGATTTGCTGAGTAAAAGGAAGCATTTTAATTAACCTCTTTGGTTTATTACATAATTGGAAATTCATGCTCAACCAGTAAATCAGAATTCTATTTGCAAAAAAATTTAAGTTACAATATACAGTAGAAAGAAAAGGGATACACTTTATATGAAACTAAGATGATACTATTTCAATTCGTGTTGAATGCTTGAATTGAAACATCAATAAAAATTGTTCTTCTATTTTTGAGTCTTTTTCAGTTAAATGGTAGCTTCCCTTCCCTTCATGAGGTTTAAATGACAGACTAATGAAGTCTCAAGTTGATACTAAATAATTTATATAATTTCATGCAAACTTAAAAAAATGTTATGAAATCTGCATTTATGTGCCATGAAATCTTTGTTCATTGAGAGGAAAATATTTTGAATTTTATATTAGAGTTAACTTATCCATGGATTTTTTTTATGTATGGAAAGAAAAAAGTGAAATAAATATTTTGACTAAAGATCTCATAATTTATTCACTGCACAACAAGCACAGTTAACAAATTAATTATCTCCTTCTAATCTGTGAATTCTCTAAATTATTTCAGAAGTTGATTAAAATGATGCTAAAAGTATATTGCTACATTTTGGTGTTTAGTAGAAAAGAACATTACACAAAATTTCATAAATACTGTAGTATAAATATAGAATATTTACTTGACCTTAGGAACTTTTAAATTATATTTTTTTATTTTTAGTATTTTTTTAACAGTGCCAAGTATTGAACCCATGACATCACATATTCTAATCAAATGTTCTACCCCTGAGTTATATCTTCAGCCCAATTGGAAAAACTTTTGAGGACATTTAACATATTTTACTGCTCAGAGTTTGAATTTTCACTATCAAAATAAATTTCAACTTAAAGTAGACTTATAGTCCCTCTTTTTAAAATAGCTCTTTCTTTGAATTTTTGATATTGTAACATTTGCCACTTTGAAGAAGCAGTGTAGATTAGCACTGTGTTCAGCACAAGCAGATACTTTGGGAGCACAATGACACATGGCCACAAGCTGGTGGCTTACCTGTTTGTAGCAGTCCTATAGTGAACAGTTTCAAAGCATTGTTACTGATGTCCTAAAGCAAGCAATCTAGCCACACCCTGGCATCATCTATTTTTCCTTGTGATTCCTGTTTCTTTCATTGGGTGTGTAAGAGCATGTTCTTTAATTTCCATATGCTTGCTATTTTCAGTTTTCTTCTTCTACTAATTTCTAGTTATAATAGGAAAAGATAGTATAACTTCAGTCTTATTAAATTTATTCAGACACATTCGTCACCTACTGTGGTCTAGCCTAGAGAGTATTCCATGGATACTTGAGGAGAATGTATATTTTGCTGTTGTTATATGGGGTGTTCTATATGTTTCCCTCTGTCTAACTGGTCTATAGTGGTGTTCTTGTCCACTATTTACTTGTTAACATCCTGTCGGTTTTTCCATGCGTTATATAATGTGGATTTCAAAGTTTTCCACTATCAGGGTGTATCTGTCTGGTTATCTCTTTAATTTCGTCAATGTTCGCTTTATATATTTACATATTTATTTTCATCCTTTCATTTTCATTCTCTGTGCATTCTTATATCTAAAGCAAGCATTTTCTAGATGACATACATTTGGATCTACCGAGGATACTATGTGTTCTTACTTTCAATGGTTTCTACTAGAACGAGCAGAAATAACTGCAAAGTAATTTCAGCCTAAAATTATACTTATGTTCAAAGGTGGGAGTTTATCCTACACTAATCAATAGTGTTATTTCTGTAGTTTTAGCTATCACTATTCTACGACTACCACAGAAATCTATATAATTCTGTAAAATAGCCCCTTTTTTGTTATTCAGTAGATACTGTAATTCCTGCTTCAAGTGGTATTTTTTTATGACTAACCATTAATGATTGGTTGATTTAGCAAAGCGAAGGCCTTAAGGTAAGGTCTTCAAGAAATTCAAAGAATTTCTTTTGAGACACAGCTGTCTCAATATCTCCATAGAGGATTTGGTAGATCTTCCAGAATGTTTTTATAAAGAAAAAGCAAATTATTTTTCTAGAAAAGAAACTTCTAGAAAAATAAAATAATGTTTTAAAAGATAATGTGAGAGCACAGTCACATTTGTGTGAATGATAGATATTGTTTCCATGCTCAATGTCCATGTTAAATGAAGAATAGAAGGTTTTAGTTATCATGATGAATACTATGTGCCTACCAAACACTCACTCTCTCTGTCTCTCTGTCTCTCTCTCTCTCTGTCTGTCTTTGTCTTTTACTCACACACTGGAAATAAAGCCAAGTTGTGATTCTCAGCCTCATCTCCAATTAGGTATGGCTTAGTGACTCACTATGGACAATGAAATGAGATGGGAATGCACACTCACTTCTAAAATATCTTGCACAAATCTTCACATGCTCTATGTCCCTCACCTGATATTTGGATAGTGATGGCTACCGCAACTTCTGCAGATATGAGTGCATTGTGGCAGAGCCCAGGAATGAAGGAACTCAGATCCTCCTCAAACTGCATATATAAGAGCTCCTACCTCACTACAGATCATCTTCCCCAACATAAAACCCCAATAACTGTAACTACATGCAGCATTGTGATATAGAGGGAAATAACATTTAAGTGGTAAGCTGCAGAAATAAATCACTGTTGTGATTTATATTATCTTATTTACCTGACTGTGATTTTTGTATAAAGTTAAAAATCTTAAAAAGGCCTAAATAACTGCATAGGACCTGTCCTCATTTCTCTGTCCCCTTCAGGTTGCTCTTGCCAGACCCTCTGTGCCCATTTCTGTTTGCTACATTGTTTGTCTAGTTGGTTGATTTTGTTTTTACTTCAATGACTTTGTCTGGGTTCTTTAGTTGATAGTCGTTTTTCTTCCTTTTTTGTGCATGCAAAATCAAATTATCTGATAGATCACAATGTAAACCTTACTTCAATTTTAGTAGAAGATCACTTTCAATTCAATTCCTCTAAAGCCCAAGAGGTCAGTTTCCTATCAGACCTATTATTACAATGAAGTTTTTTTTTAATGGTTTTAAAAATAAGTAAATTTCAATTATGTAATTTTTATTAAACATATGGGTTCCACATTGTAATACAACTTCCCAACAATAGGGACTATCTTTGTATTTATTATTATTATATTCCCTATAGCATAATAATAAATAATACTTGAAAGCAAGGAAGAAAACCAGAAGGAAGCTGTGACTATTAGCCCTCTGCACACCTACACTGCAGCGCTGAACACAACATTTCTCCCTTTTATCATTCAACATTCATAGTTATATCTGCAAGGTCTATCAACAGATTCCATTAAGATGGCAAAACTCTATGCACAGATCACAGGATTGCTCTCCAAATAACTTCACTGGGGAATGAGCATATTTGCACACTCCAGATCCATCTAGAAATCTCATTATAAAGAGTTGCTGATATCTGTGGTAACCACTTACCCCATTTGGCCTGGAAGATTCCTGCATTTCCTATTATAGGCTTTAATAGCACACCTTCCACTCTCCAAAATTTTCTGATTTCTATAAATTATATGTCACCCCACTGATGTCAGATCTATTATTATGTAGGTATTTTGAGGAGATGATCATCTTCTATGGGTTCTCTGACAAAATTGTATTTAGAACCTATAGTGAGTCATAAAATACTAGTGAATACATTATTAGTTGATGTAGTTAAGCCTTTGGGAGACATTATAAAAATCAGTAAGCCACATTGTTATCAATAGGTTCCTTAAAACAATAATTACATGAAATATATACTTTAGGAAGTTGATGAAACTTCCCAAAGGACTAATTTGCTCTTCAGGCGTGATGTATACACTGGGAGGATCTGCAACAATAATTACTGTAACAGTCAATCAAAGAGGGAATTGGGCATTTGTTCTAATGTTACTACTTTGCTGAAGTGAGTATTCTCTCTGGACTATACCTTTTACAAACTCTAATGTAACATGAAAAACAACACTACTTCTATAATTTAAATATCCCAATGCATTTCATAGATATGAGAGTAACAATGCTGAAAAAGAATGAATATAACTATATTTAGAAAGTTGTAGAATGATAATACATTGCCATTTTGTATTTTATAGTAAATAAAGCATCGATTAAGACTTTAATAAAATAGCCATACTTTTAAAGGTTTTTAAAAAATGGCTTGAATTCATAGGCACCCCAAGGAAATAATTATCTAAATAGGCTTGAGGCTGAATTGCTAGGCTTGATAATTTGTGATTTATTTTTCTCTTATTTATTCATCCATTTCACTACTTGAACACTAGCAAGTTTATTTTGTGTCCAAATATGAAAATGCTAGAAGATATGAAGAAAAGGATAAGCAGACACTCAAGTTATTGTCATTTACCATGATAGAAGAGATAAGGAAAACAAAACCTCAAAAGTGTATAGGACATACTGAGGAGGAATGAGACTTGTATGGTAGGAAATCTTGCTAGAAGAGAAGTATCATAGTTCAGGTAGGAGTTGATGAGTTTGCATAAGTGTGGTTATCAGAAACAGCAGGAAAGAGCAGCAGAGAGCACATGGTTTCATGTTCAGGGGAAACTCTAATTAACCAGATACAGGATATAATGGGTTGTTGACAAAATTTCTACCTGTACAAATACCTAAGCCCTTTGCCATTTGATTTTGCAGCTACTTTCATCAAGAGGTAGCATCTATTTTTCCAAACTAACCCTGATATTAGCCAAATGACTTTCTCCTCTTCATTATCACAACAGCAAACTCAACACTACTGAAGATTTAAAAAAATTTTTCTCATTTCCACTTTCTTTCTTGGAACACTGCTATAGCATGAAAACTAACCCAGCAAAGATGTGCAAGGAGTAATATGGCAGCAGTCTGATTAGTCCCAATTGAGCCAAAAAAGGCAGCTGGCCCCCCGTTGAACTGTTATCAGCTTGAAATCACAGGGGTGAGATCAGCAAAGCCTGGTGTAGAGTAACCATTCAGATCACCCCGTGTCACCTGAGAAAAAGTAGGTGTGCATGATGCCACTGAGAAATTTTTTATGCAGCATTATTTTATCAATAGATAATTGATTCATTGGTATATAAAAGAAGGATGCAAATATGAATGTAAGGTTTTCAAATATTCTATTTATAATTTCTAATTTTTTTTGTACTGGTAATTGAACACAGGGGTGCTTTACAACTGAACCACGTCTGCAGCCATTTTTATTTCTTATTTTGAGACAGGGTCTGACAAAGTTGCTGAGGTCTCACTAAATTGCTGAACCTGACATTAAACTTGCCATCTTCCTGCCTCAGTCTCCCAAGTCACTGGGATTACAGGTTTGTGTTAATCACACCTGTCTTAATCTTACTATTATTAGTACATTCACATGTATTTTCTAACATGCAAATGAATTGTTTATCTCTGGAACATAAATATAATGGGAGAGTTGGATTACTGAATATTTGAAGTCTGAATTTCATTCCTTTAATTTAAGGATGTCATATATTATTCTGTAAATACCTTTTTTTGAGACCAACTTGTTTGATGACTTATTACCTATTCATGGAAAAAATAAGAATGGAAACAAAATAATTTATTGTTTTATTAATTGAAATGCCATATGATATGAACTGTAGCTGAAATCACTGTCAAAAAGAAACATTTCACCAATCCAAGTAATGTCCTCAATTCAAACTCAAAAAATATTAACTATGATTATTATATATTAGTAATATATGAAATATATATGAATGGTTATTAATTACTATTAAGTTTCAATCAGTTTATCCTCTTGGGCAATTATGTTTAAAGTCCTCAATGAGGAGAATGGTTTTTCATGGGGTATATTTTTAATTACTATGTTACAAATAAAAGGAAGTCTCAACTGTATAAAATAAATTACATTTGAATATTCATGGAACAGAAGTATTAAATAGCTATGTTTTTATTTTTCTTTGTTTATATTTAGTACTGGAATACTTTGTAGAAAAATTTCCTTCTATTCCAAAAGATCTATAGGACTACATGTAGTATATATATATGTAATTTAACAATAATCATAGATGCCAATTTAAGCAATAAATCTTTTTTTGCATAATTCCCCTATTGGAAATATGAAGTATTAAAGTATATTTTTCTAACTGTTAAAATAATAAAGTAGAAGTTGCATGTTGAGTGTATTGAGAAAGATCAAGTATGCTATGATAGGTTAGTTCAAGGGTGGCAATGTCAGTCATCTCTTATCCCAAATATTATCTCTTTCTATATTGTAATATTGTGACAGAGAGCATGAAGTCTGTGGGCTCTTTGTTTCATGAATTCAAAGAATGAGATTCCTGGATGGCAGTGGGTGAAAGCAAAGTATAAGAATTTATTAAAGCAAACTTTCTGCAGTTGGGAGGGGACTCTAGAGGGTTCCCAGTAAATGGTTGTTGTCTAGGGATTTATAAGGTTTAAGGAAATCAGGCCTGCCCAATCCTGGGTAAGACATTCAGTGTCCCCAAGGAATTCATGTAGTTTTTAGTCCAATCAACATATTGATCAGTTATTTTCCTTCTTTGGAGAAGCTATGGACCCCAGGTCACACGAGTCCCAAATTCCTACAGACTCCAGTCTGGGAGAAAACAATTAAGGAAGTTTCAGAATAAAAATTAAGAATTATAATTCCCTTTAAAATTTGATTTTTCTGTAGTCAAACACAAGAATTTTGAAACTTCAAATTTTGATTCACTTCCTCAAAGATGGGGCAATCAGGTTTTCTCTATATATCTTGATATTCTAAAATAGTAATTTTGTTTATTCTGTTAATTCTTGAGCCATGAAAAGTTGAACAAATGAAAACAAAGTTTTTCTTCCCCATAGTAGTGTTTTTTTTTTTTCCCTGAAATTATTTGTTTACATTTGTTTTGAGTTTAGACTCTCTTATTGAACAGTGTTTGAAAAGCATTGGCTTAAAAATGCTAGTAAAGAGATTTTCTTCACGTTGCACTTGGGGAAATTTTATGAAGAGTATAAAAGACTATAAATATTAATGATCTACCAGTCATCAATAAATAAAGATATTCTATTCTAAATATTAAATAATCATTAAGATATCTTTGAAACTGTGAGGAAATGCTCTAAAGTCCTACACTTCATTAGGAAAAATTAAAAATCACATGGATAGGATCCTGATTCAAATGAAGATCATTCACCAGCATAAACTGGTAAGGAACTTATGGAAAAACAACTGGGTTTCCTCACCAAAGATTGCTAGATTGAAAATTACGAAGCAGGACCAGGATCACAGGCATAAAAATTATATCGTGGATCTGAAGAGCCTGTGCTTAGGTCTCTCAAACTTCTGAGAAGACTGTCATGGGAAATAAATCACAGAATGAAAAAGTCTGTCTGGTGCAGTCATTGTTAAAGATAGTGCTCAACAAGATGAAGGGCATTCTTTTGATGCATGGAGCAAGCAAACAGAACACATGGACATCCAACCACCTTCTAGGCTAATTGACAGATTTGTTACTGTTCTCTCACCACACTCAACACATTTCAACTCCTTGTAAAACGCCAGTTCTCTTCCCCAGTGTAATTTGTGGTTCATTAACTTTCAGTTGGTTAGAAGTAAAAAATTACTGGAGGGTCAGGTAGGTTTATGCCAGTTTAAAAGAAACAATTATTAAGCAAAAATGGTCCTTAAGGACTTCGTTTTTATTGTTCAGTAAACCTCCTTGAATTAACTTTGAGCATGGTTTAAAAATGCACCAAGCATCTATTGAAAGGGAAAAATATAAAGAAACATGTCAATAAAATGTACCTGTAAAATCATAGGAAAAACCAAAATATAGCAAGACCTTTGCTATATTTTGACCTCATTAATGACTATATTTTCTGCTATAAATATACCTCTGCTTCAAATTCCCAAGCCAGATAAAGCAGTTACAAGTGATAACTAATTGTGCAAATTTGTTCTGTTGTTAAATCAATAAAATCAAATTGTATTTTTTGCCTTACAGTTAACAGAATGGTATTGAATAGATATATATGATTACAGGCCTGATAATGTTCGCCACTTGATTTTCACACCTATGGCTTAGAGTGTTAATGTTGACTGTTGATAGTTAAAAGATAAATCAAAGTCAAATTATGGAAAAAGGGCAGTGCAAGTACTGAATTCAATGAAGTTATGCCTGCGGGAGATAGGATCAAATGCAGCCTCCGCTAAGATTTAAAGGTCAAATCTGTGTGGCTTCATGTGAAATCCAGCTGTGAAAAGTGTGATGCATTAGTGGTGAACAAAGGAATAGGGTCTTTTCTTATTGTTGCATTTATCTCCTGGATTACCTTGATTGGCAGAAATACATAGGAGCAAAGGTTTCTGAAGTTTCCTTTTTTTCTCTCCTATTGACAAGAAATGAGATAAGGAAGATTAAGACCTCTACACCTCAACTGAACTGACAGTGTGATCACAGAGAAAATGCTACCAAAAATATTTGCTAAAATAAATACTTTCAATGATATGTAACAACTTAGATTCAACAATCTGAATTCTTTTTTTGGGGGAGGGGTATTGGGAGTTGAATTCAGGGGCACTCAACCACTGAGCCACATCCCCACCCCTAGTTTGTATTTTATTTAGACCCAGGGTCTCACTGAGTTGCTTAGTGCCTCACTTTTGCTGAGGCTGGCTTTGAACTCTCAATCCTTCTGCCTCAGCTTCCCAAGCACTGGGATTACAGGCGTACACCACCATGGCCAGCCAACAATTATTAAATTATGTAAAGCATTTTTTTGTACTATTGCAAGTTCTACATATGTATCATAGATGATCAGTGGTGACAGTGACAATGAATTAATACGTTCTATTTTTTCTAATTATTAAGTTCAGGCACATGGAGAACTATATCATTAAGAAATAAGATTGGAAAAAGAAACTGTATAAAAATTTAAAAATTATTTTAGATTTTGAAATGTCATTATGATTTAATTAGGAAATCAGTGTTGATAGTTATCATTTTTTCTATTAAACATTAAAAATTTCAGTGGATAAATATAGTTAGTTGATTTTTAGATCCTTGTAACAAATTAAGTATCTTTGATTTCTTTAGAAAGAATAAATCTTGGTCAGATAGTTTTAATAGGTTTGTTAATAAGTAAACAAATGTTTTAAAGAAATAAAGTTTTGTTTGCTTACTCCTTTTCAAAGTTGACTTTGGTATGCTAGATATCTTTGCACTGCTATATTCTTCCCAAGTAAGTAGCAGTCTGAAGGGAAGTATTAGCAAAACAAGATACAATAAAAACAAAATGCTTAAAATCTGACTACAATATTGCTTTCTATTACTTGCATTAGCAGTTTGATGCAATTACTCACACATATTACTACTATTAGAATTAACAACTGTGATGAAGCCATTCACATTTAGTTATTTACTCCTGTCCAATAAGAATGAATGGAAAACTTGCAAATCACTCTTTCAATAATACAGAAACTCTCTTAAGCTGTAGAGGAGGTTCAAAGTATGATACTGAATATGTAAATTATCTTTTGTTTTTGTAACAGTATTTATAAACTAATTGCATGTGATTGAAAGCTAGAGTTTACTCTCACACAACAAATTTTTAAAGTGCTTATTATATGCTAAGCACCGAGTGGAGGCCTTAATTTTCTAATAATACTTGTCTCACAATAAATTTAAGAGTCAAATACTATTATAATTGCCTCTTACAGATGGGGTTACATAAATTTGTCAAAAGTCACACAACTAGGCCAGGCGTGTACAACTGTAATCCCACCAGCTTGGGAGGCTGAAGCAGGAGAATCCCGAGTTCAAAGCTAACCTGAGCAAAAGCAAAGCACTAAGCAACTCGGTGAGACCCTGTCCCTAAATAAAATACAAAATGAGGAGGTGACTCAGTGGTTGAGTGCCTCTAAGTTCAATCTCTGTACCCCCTGTGCCCCCAAAATAGTCACATACCTGATATATGTTTGAGCTCTAATTTGAAACTCTGTTGTTTGACTTCTTGATTTCTTTACTCCATTATACCCCAGCTAGGTGCCCCTAATCACATATTTGGTCTTGAAAATATTAAGGATGTGAAAAGCATAAAAAAAAATGCTTTCATTATTGGTTCTCTTGTAATTTTATTGTAATGTTACATTGATCTTGGCCAATAGTTGACTAAGAACAGTGTAAAAATATTTCTGCTATAACTCATCAATGGGCTGAATCATTACTGACAGTGTTATTTCTTATATCATTGCCCATTTAGTTGTTCAATGAGGATTTATTTAGCTCTCATTAGATATGATTCTAGTACAACACTGATTTTTAGTCCATTACTAATACAGCATACAGTGATGAGAAAGACAGACAAGGGCCTTGCTCTGGAGGAAGCATGTTGCTTGCAGCTGGGGAGAAAATAAAGTGTAAATAATTAAATAAAGAAGGTTGTCCACGGATCTGGAAGAAAACAGTTCAAGCAGTAGAAGCAGTGTAGTATCAGTTGAGTTTGTTCTTCATCAGCAGTCCTCAGTATATATCCCAACACAATCAGCACCCACTTGCTAGATTTATTAATAGGGAAAGCTGCAAAGCATCTTTAAACTTCAGTTTCTTCATCTGTAAAATGGAAATCTAAAAATATAAATTCCATATGGTAAGTTTTGATGATAACATTAAGGATTTTCATAGCTAAACTGTTAACATTTAAAGAACATCTTAGAAACTCTTAGAATTTTTTTCTACTTTGTTTAACTTTTCCACTATTTTCAAACAATTTTTCAGTGATTTGTGCTTACTAGGCCTATGCAAATAGCGTTTAACATGCAACTGTTATACGCTGTACATTGGTGATAAAGCTGAAAAGGTGACATTGTTATGAAGAATCATAGAGAACAGGGAGGAAAAAAGATAATACGAATAAATAATTTCAGTATAATGTAGTAGTTTTCTTTTTCCAGAAATAAAATGATTACTTTCTTCTTTTTCATTCTGTTTAGGATTCTACATATAATAGTAATCAATTAGCTATGTGTCTAGAACAAATAGATTTCTGTAGTAAAACTCACTAAGTCAGGTATTAATAAAAGAAATGAGAGCTATATAACTACACTCACTGAAGTGAAGGGAAACATTGAACTATATCCAGATTATAGAATAATCCAATTTGAAAAACAATTTTAAACATGAAAATTAAAAACAAAAAGAGATAATAGCTATGTAGATAGAGTCTAAAGTTCATATTTTAATCAAAATAGCTAAATCAGGAACATATCATTGGCGTTTTTATTCTTGAAGTGTTTGCAAGATCTCAAAAGAAGAAATTGATAAAAAATGGAATAATCCCTTAAGATTTAGTTGCTCAGGGGAAAGAAAGACTAGCAAAGCAAAAGTAAAAAAAAAAAAAAGCTTTCTTATCTTTTTTTATAAATATTTTGAAATAGAAAAATTCTTTAAAATGTAGGCTCATGGCTTAAATTCTTTCTTGTCTCTCATTTTTAGGTTGCAGGATATACAAGACATGAGAATAATTTCTGTAGACCAAATTCCTTTTTATTTAATAAATTTCTCAGAAATCACAGGTAGTTTATGCACAGGAACCTCAAAAAACTATAGTAAATATAGTTTTGAGTGATAGAAAAGAAGTTGCATTATTTCATAATATTAATCAATATTCCTTAGATAATAATTTTGATTTCACTGTTTTGATTATAGCACTTATCATAGAAACCGATATGTTAGTGGGCAAATAATTAATATTATGTCACAATAAATTCATTTTGTGAATTTAATGGCTTGTATTCATTTTCTTAAATCACAGAGAACTGCCTTGTGTTTAAGACCTTGAGTGAAATAAAGTTATTAGAATAAGAATGCAATTTAGATCATTGAATATAGTTATGAGCATGCTTCAAAGCTATATTACAAAATAAAGAATGCTCCCGTTTTTAAACAGTAACAATTTAAAAAACTGAAAAGCGATATGGATTACATATTATAAATGTATTGATCAAATTTAAACCTGTATTATGTATAAACATGAACACTTCAGTATATGGGACTTCACCCAAGAAAGTGTAACTTTCTGGATAGGGACTTTTATTCATTAAATTTAAACTAACTGAGCCCCCATAACTTAAATATATTATAGTAGTTTATTTAATTTACATGTGAAAGGAGTATTTTCATCTCAAATTTAAATTGGCTATATTCTACTTTCAGTTAATTGCTATGGTTTGAACGCATCATCCAAAGTTAACCTGTTGGAAACTGAATCCTAAGGCAATAATGTTGAGAAATGGGACTCTTAGGACTCTTCTCTCTTAATGTATTAATGTATTAATGCGTTATTGTGGGAGTGGGTTCCTGATAAAACACTTCTCTTCTCTCTCTCTTATACATACCTTCTTGCCCTTCTGTCTTCCTCTGAAGGATGACACGGCAAGAAGGCCCTCTAGAGGCAGCCCCTTCAACTTGGACTTTCACTTATCTAAACCTTTGAGCCAAATACACTTGTATTGTTCATAAAAGTTTGCTTATACTCAGTCGTTGTTATTTTATTAGAGCAGCCCCATATATATGAAGAGAAAAAATTGGTATCAAGAGTGATGCTTTTGCTACAGTAAATACCTGAAAATGTGGAAGCAGCTTTGGAACTGGGTAATGGATAAAGGCAGAAAGAATTTGGTGGAGAAGTCTAGAAAAATATTAGATTGCTGTGAATGAAGCATTAAGGGAAAGGTTCAGAAGCAGATAGGAGCTACCCAGACATCAGAATGTTGGTAGAAGTTGGGATGGTAAAGTCTGTTTGGATCAGATCTCAGATGGAAATGAGAAACAGGTATTAGAAAACTGGATTAAAGGGCATTTTGTAATACAGTTACAAAAAACTTGGTGGAATTGGGTCAATTTCATAAGACATTATGGAGGGCAGATCTTAAGAGCAATGAACTAGAATATCTTGGAGAAGAAATAATTAAGCAACAAAGAGTTCAAGGTGCTTCATAGCTTCTTTTTGCTTTTTAACAGAAATCACAGAAAAAGTTTCAGGACATTAAAATGGATGAGGATTTTTCAGAAAACACCCCAGCACAAAAACAAAACCAAATATGCACAACCGGGATTATGCCCAACCAAAAAACTTTTGCATAGCAAAGGAAATAATTAGCAGAGTGAAAAACGATCTACAGAATGGGAAAACAAGTTTGTAAACTAAAATTCTGACAAATTAATATTCAGGATATATAAGAAACTCAAAAAACAAAAACAAAAAAATCTCATCAGCAAAAACAACCTGATTTTAAAATGAGCAATTGATCTAAATAGGCAATTTTTCAAAAGAAAACATATAGATGGCCAACAGGTATTTGACAAAGATGCTCAACATCACTAATTGTCAGGGAAATGTAAATCAAAACCACAATGAGACATTATCTTATTTCAATTTCAGTAACAATAGCCATTATCGAAAGATTAAAGATAACAAATGCTGGTGTGGATGTGGAGGAAAAGAAACACACTTTTAGGGAAAATGTAAATTAGTAAAGCCATTATGGAAAATAATATGGAGAGTTCTCAAAAAGATAAAAATAAAAACAATGACCTATCACTCCCACTCCTGTGTTTATTTCCAAAGGAAATAAAATCAGGTCAAAGAGACATCTGTATTCCCATGCTTATTGAAACACTGTTCACAATAGCAAAAAGGTGGGAACAACCTAAGTGTCCATCAATTGAAAAAAATGTGACACCCCATATATCATGTAATACTTTTCAGTCTTAAAAAAGAATGAAATCCTAGCATTCATGACAACATGAACATGAACTGGAGAACATGTTAAGTACAGAAAGACAAATATTTCATGATTTCACTCATATGTAGAATGTAAAACGTTAATCTCTTTGACGTTGGGAGTAGAATGGTGGTTACCAGAGGCTGAGAAAAAGGGAAAGAAGGGAGGGATGGGGAAGGTTGGTCAATGGGTACTAAGTTACAGTTAAATAGGGACAAGGAGCTCTGGTGTGCTATTACATAGTGGGATGACTATAAAATACAATTATAGATTGTACATTTCAAAATGCTGGAAGAACATATTTTGAACATTCTTACCATAAAGAAATGACACATGTTTGAGAAGATAGATGTGTTTAACCTTATGTAAGCCTGAGATAGTTAAATATCTCTCAAAACATCACACATTGACTCATTAGTATATACAAGTTTGTTTTCAGGTCAATTAGAAAATAAATTTAATCATCATAAAAAAGAATTTTTACCTGTGCCAGATTTCCTGGATTGGAATTTTACTTTTTATCACTTCCTTAGCTTTGTGACTGTGAGTAGGTTGTATATCGATTTTCTCCAGATTTTAAAAGGTGATAACGACAATATGTATTATAAAGTACTTGTTTTAGTTTGCACTCCTATAACAAAATAACATAGACTAGGTGACTTATAAACAACAGAAATTTATTTCAGCACAGTTCATGAGACTGGGAAGTCCAAAATCAAAGTGCTCACAGACTTGGTCTTAGTGAGGGCCTGCTTCTTGCTTATGGGCAGTCATGTTCTCTCTGTCTTCACATGACAGAGGAGTGAGCTCTGCCTGAGTTCTCTTCTATAAGGGCACTAGTTCCATTTATATAATGACTTCCCTCTTCTGATCTGATCACCTACAACGGCCCTGCCTCCTAATACCATAACATTGAAGGTTGGTAATTCCATGTAGGAATGTGCAGAGGGTGGGCAAAAACATTCAGTTTATAGCAATGTGAATTATGAAAATCCAAGTAAAATGATGCAAATAATTATAATTGTGCAATAAACATTTATTCTTCCTCTTACACATTCAAAAATAGTCATTGTCCACTTACTCTGTGTTGTAGCTTTTGGCCACCACTCATACACTTGTTAGAAAATCCTATCAAATGTATTATATCCACACATAAGGCATGAACGATCCAGAGAAGTTCAAGACAGCAGAGAAGGAAATGAGATAGATGTAAAAGCTACTCATTTTCCAAATGTTAAAAGATTAGTTCCTTTGAAGAAAAGTGAATGAAGCAATATATTTAGTAGAAAATTTCTTAGCATACTACCTGGCACTTAGTAAATGCCACTTAGTAGATTAAATGTTACAATAGACAGAATGACAGCCTCTCCAAAATGCCTTTGTCCTAATCTTTAGAGCCTGTTATGTTAGGTTTTAACAGCAATAGGAATTTAATGTTGCAGATGGAATTAAGGTTGCTGATCATGAGATGATTTTGAGTTACCCATGCGGGTCCAGTATAATCGTAACTGTGAAAGAGGGAAACAGAGGAGTGAAAATCAGAGGCAAATTTTAAAATGCTACATTGCTGATTTTGAAGACTGGGAAAGAACTTAAAATCAAGGAATATAGGTGACCTCTACGAGCTAGAAAAGGCTAAGGCATATATTTGTCTCTAGAACACCTTGATTTTTAGCATTTTTGACCTCTAGAGCAGCACAACAATAAGTATGTGTAGTTTTAAACCACTGAGTTGGTAGCACATAGTTACAGAAACAGTAGAAAATTAAGACTAGTATTGTCATCACTGTTGTTATAATTATGATGATGATAAATGTATTAAATGTACAAAGATTGTTGATTAGGGGAATCTTTGTGGTTGAATCAAGTAGTTGAATAAAGAAAAAAGAGAAACAGACTTAAATTGAAAGAAGAGGATTTATAATTTACTCTAAGGGGAAAAACTTCCCTACAGATAGAATTGCAAGAGTAGGATAATGGAGAATCTCTTTAGCTAAAGGAATATTCAATGCACAATAAGGTTCACAAGAATTTTTGACTGGGTGTTTTGCAATATTAATCAGACATGGTGAATGGGTTAGAGCTCATTTAAAATGCTGTAATTCTTACCTTAATGAACTTGAGGATGTTCCAAAATGATGATTAACAAAAAAGAATTTGGGCAAAATCTCCATAAGTATTTCTTTTAGGAAAAGGCAATAGCTTTGGAGCTCTTTCAAACAAAACGGTATCTATAGTTAAGGCACTTAGTGCACGGACTGGGAGCTATATGATACTGAATCCTAGTGCACAAAAATGGGAAATAGACAGCTAGCATGTATGTATTTAAGATTCTTATTAGGTATATAGTCTACTCTCTCCTCAGCTGCCAGCTTTTATGGATATAGTTTATAGTTTTTTTGTCTTTCTATCCCTCTCAATATGTCTCTCTTCCCACTTCCTCTCCTACATATGTCATGTTCTTATTCTGTTAACTAACTTTGTATAGGAATCTGACTAAATTTCCTGAATTTTATTTCAAATTATGCATAGTGTTATAGTTTAGCTGTGATGTGTTCCCCCACCCCCAAAGCTCACATATGAGACAATACAAGAAATTTTAGAAGTGAAATAATTGGGTTATGAGAGCTTTAATCTAATCAGTGCATTAATCCCCAGATAGGGACTGGGGATCATCCAGATAGGGACTAACTGGATGGTAACTGTAGGTAGGTGGTGTGTGGCTGGAGGAGGTGGGTCCCTAAGGAGCCTTGCCTTTGGAATATATGTTATATCCTGATAAGGTCATGCCTTTGCAGTATACATTTTGTCCTGAGGTATATATTTTGTCTCTCTGCTTCCTGATGTGATGTCCTGAGCTGCTTTTCTCCACTGCACTCTTCCGCCATTATGTTCTACCTCACCTTAAGCCCCAAGGGATGGACCTGGCTGTCTGAGGACTGAGACCTCTGAAAACTTCAGCATCAAATAAACTTTTCCTCCTCAAAATTATTGTGCTCAAGTGTTTTGGTCACAGCTGACTAAAACACATCGTGATCATCAGCTGGAACCAATCTAGTGAGACTCACCAGTGCTTTGTGACAAGAAAGTTATTTCTGAATGCTTAGATACTCTTGGAACTGGTTAAAAAAATCTATACATATATAATAATATATATAATAATAATATATAATAATAATATATATAATATATATATTTTATGTATATCCAGGTATATATATACATATATATACCTGGATGACCTGGATCATCAGTCAGAAAACTACAGAATACAGTCTTTAGGGAAGAATACTATTGAATTCAAAACTGTTCTTGACTCCATCCACTGTACATTTCATAAAATACATTGATTACTCTATAATTATTAATGCCTTTAGAATTCATTTAGATAGATTAGATCCTACCATTAGGATCTAATGGTGATGTGGCATGAACATCATATACTTATGATTAATATATATTTTTTTGTTGTTGTTGTTGGTACTGGGGACTGAACTCAGGGGCACTTGACCATTGATTCACACCCCAGCCCTACTTTGTATTTTTTGTAGCTTTTGCTGAACCTGGCTTTGAATTCGAGATCCTCCTGCCTCAATCTCCCAAACCTCGAGATTACAGGCATGTGCCATGGTGCCTGGCGACTGATATGTTTTATTGCACCATTCATTTGATGCTGAGGCTCTTCTGACTTTATAACTAATTTTTCCCTTTCTTACCACTCTGCGTGATTATTTTCATTATTTTCCCCCTGATTTTTACTTAAATATCCTATGTTTCTTTAAAAATAATAGCATTGTTAATAAAATGCAATGGGACCCATAGTAAGAAATTTTCTCTAATTTTCCATTTAATTCAAAATTCTCAGTGCAGCATCTTTCTTCATCCAATTGATTTACTACTCAGAGATTAATTTTTATACCTAAAATTTTTTACTTCAATCTAAATTTACTTTATTTTATTTTATTTTATTTATTTTTGCTTTTGTTTTTAAGATATATATTTTGGCCTCGTAGGTCATATTTTTCCTTGGTCTTATGAATTGACTGCATTTAAAAATATGCTAGGTAATAGCCTGAGGCCGTCTAGCTTAGAATGTCCCTTAGGCATGTATTAATTGACGGGTTACACACAGTCTGTTGTGTCTCAGTGCTATATTCACAATTCATGTGAACAAGTCCTTTCCCAGAATTTGCCATGGGCAATCTAGTATTTTATCTCTTGTCTATCACTAACTTAATCTCATTTAGGCTCTGTTCTTTTTCTACCAGAAAGTTAACCAATAGGTTGCCCTTAATTTTTTTTTGGTTTGTTTTGCTTTAATCTTCCTACAAGATCAGATTGTTTTAAGTGAATGTTTCTGATCCTTATTCCTTTTTTTCTAAAACTCAGGATAAAATATTATTTCTTATATGATGCAATTTTTTTGTTATGTTGGTTACTACATCTGCAAATGATGATAGGTAATTTGTTATGATCCTGTTTCTTCTTTTTTTGACTTGTTAGATTTATTTATATAAAAATTGTTTTAGGAATAAAAAGGTCAGGACTGGACCATGATTATTATTATTTCAAAAACTGATTCAATCATATTTGCTTTTTAAATTCATTTTAAGTTTAATTAATTTTGTTTTATATTAGCCTAATTTTCATCTTTCATTTTAATCAGTTATACTTGTGCATTTCACATTACACTTGAGTACAAAATGATGCTTTATAAGTTGTTCATCCAAGAGATATTTTTGATAATATTTCATTTTTCATATGTAAATCCTCTCTTGAGTAAGTTTACTGTTCATTAAAACAGATAAATTAGTATAGTTATTTTTGCAGTGATATTTTTGCATATAGGTAGCATAGGTTCTGAATTCAGACTGACTGTGTTTATATTCCTCTCATTTATTTCTAGATTCATCACCTGAGACAGTTTTTTAATAGTTTCTTTATCTACAAAAAAACAGGTAATTATATTTGTATCTGTCTTATTGAGTTATTAGGAGGAACAAAACAATATCAATAAAGTAAAATAACAGTGACAGATGGTACTTATTTATTGTTTATTAAGTACTAAACGATATTTTAACCTTCTTACTCAAAGTAAAATGAGAGATCGGTAGATTGTTGCAACTCACACCAATAGTTCAAGAGGCAATGCAGGATTTTCACCTCAAGTTATCTACTTTCTGTAATGAGAATTGTTTTGTCATGCATGGCAATGATGCTGGTGGTGTTATAATGACAGATACGTGAAACTGACATTTTCAGCTTCGTTTTTTTATGTTATCAACTACATAAGTAGACATGTAACAAAAGAAGTTTTCATTAGATGTTTTTTAACCTTTCCCTTTCAGATTTTGAAATACTCACTACTAGAATAAACATACACTATAAAGCAGCTTCCTTTTCTTCTTCAAATGAAAACTTTAATTGAATTTGATCCTTGAGGTTGATTGTTGTTAAAACACATATTTTGACTAGCATTATGTTTTACAAGTCTGTTTTGTAAAATGGTGATTATTTATCTGCCAATTCATATTTTCTACCACATTGGGCAAATGGTAATTATAGAGTACATTTTATGTAAAATATTTCAAACGAAATTATAAAACTATGATAATTTCAGAAACTAAGAACTGAAACAATTTTTAAGGCAGCCTATATATTTTCAGACTGAACCTGTGTAAATTGGCTATGTAGGGGGGGGAAGTGCATCTACATTCCAGAACCAGAGAAATTTAGTTTCTATAGCATTTTCATTTTTTCTCCTCATCTTCAGAAGACAGTAGAATAGGATATGTGAGCATTTCCTAAAAAAGCACAGCCATTTGTTTTCTGAATTCAATAGTACCAAAGTTCAAAACCCATTGCAATAGGCTTTGCCAAGGACGTTCAGAAAGTCTAAAACCTCCCTTTCCTATGAAGGATAGGAACATCTTCAAAAGAGCCGTATTTTTATTCTTCTCTTCACTTGGAGACTCCACACTTACAGAATATATTCTGGGCATAAAAAGGCAACAAAACCAGTAAGGAAATGAATCTCTACTATTGAAAGTGGATGGCAGAGATGAAGTATCCAAAGATTACACAGAGTGAGGCAAAGGGAAATACAAAAAGAATACACAGGTCTTTAAAAATAATATATAGATATAGATATATACACACACATATATATTGTTTAAGATTTATATGAAAGATATGTTAATATGTTGATATATTTTAATAACCCCAAATTTAGAATGCGACAGTATTTTAATTTACACTAAATACTGAGGCCCAAAATGACAGAATTTTCAGAGTTGTTTCAAAGTTTTCAAAAGTATGGATCACTGTTCAAATGTGTAATGTGCATTAAATAGCACTTGTATATAATTATTTTGCATTTCTAGTAGATTTAACATGTGAAGTATTTAGAGTTATTTATGATTTTTCCAGACATACCATTTTCTCTTAGCAATGCCTTTGGCTTTAAACATTGTTTCCCATTAATAAAAGGAACTGACATTTTGAAATGAGAAATGAATATAAGCTTTAAATAAACTGCATATGATTTACAATTTTAAGTCTGGCATTTAAATAGGGTTATACAATTCAAAATATGTTCTCTCATTACATGGTTTAGGTTTGAAGCATAAGCCATTGTTCCTAGTCTTGCACTTCCATTAAAATGTCTTCTTTCCTTCCTAAATATTAGAACAGATTCTTAAGATATGATGTAAAGCATATGTAGTCAATTAGCTAAGCAATAGTGATACATTGCTTCATCAAAATATACATGTATTTCATTTTGGAAATACTAAAATTATCTCCTAGAGCACTGTAGCAATGTATTTTATAATAGTTACTAAACATGCATTTCTGTCATATACATTTTTTCTTTGTAAAGATGGTTTTATCAAATATTGTTAATAAATGACATTTATGAACTACAGATATCCAACTGTCTCAAATATTTTATTAGAATTCTTCATAAACTGAATATATTGTTCATATTCCATGTTCTTAGGCTCTTAAAAATACTTATTTTCAAATATTTCCATGTTGGTAACAGAAAAAGATTATCGAAAGGCTCATGGCACAAAAGATCATATGACTTAAAAGGTAGTCCATGATTTATGACATTGTTACCACCCATCATTGAGTAAATGAGGCTTGAAACTGACTAATGTTTCTCTTCATTTTGTTTGTTGGAAACATTTATAACTTCCTCCAGGGATTTTTCATTACTATATTATAGAGCAATAGGAAAAAAAATCTTGAACTTGTTTTTAATTACATTTGAGAAATAATACTTTTGACTTAGTATTAGTGAGGTAACTCTGAACTTTGTAAATGTCCTTCAAATATTTTAGATAATATAAATAGTGATAAAGGTAAAAAATAAAGTATCAATAAGACAATCCACTTGAAGTCAGCAGTAGTTCTTCAAATGATTTTCAGTTAATTACTTGCTATGACTGTATCAAGCCATACAAAATAAGTTAGGTGCTCCAATTTCTTCTTAGAAACAGTTCAGTCCAACTTAAATAAAAAACATGCTGAAGACATTATAGCTTTAGTTTTTATACAAAGTGGTAAATATAATTATATTAATTAGGAAAAGTTGTATTGGTTCAAAGGAAAACAAAGTAAATAAAATACCTTTGGTATATTTACTATGAATTTCACAGATTTCTTTATGCACATGACAACCTCTGGGAATTTGCTTTGTTTTGTTTGATTTTTTTGTTTAAACTTTATGCTCAAAAGCAGAATTTCATATTATTTTTTCTCTAGAATTCCAAGATTGATCCTAATATGGGCATCTGATTTTGATGCTCGGTGCACTGAGAATTCATTTTCATTAATTTATAAGTTAAGTGATTTATTCTTTGGAATGCTTTTCAAGGACAGAAATTTTAGTTCAAAGATCAAGGGTTAGTGGAGGTAAGGAAGATCAATTCTAAATATAACACCAACTCTTCACTATTAGGTTCAGTATTGGAAAAAGAGCCTGAAATACAGTGCAAATGATAATTCACAAAAGTTATTTGAAGTTCAGCAAGTCGTTGAGAATTCAAGGCAGTTTTTTTTTTTTTGTATGGTATATTGCTTAAAAGCTTGAACTCTTCTTTCAGGCACATTTTATTTTCAATCTAGGATTTGTTATGTATTGATTGACAGACATTTTGCAAGTTTTTCAAACTTTTCTTATTTATTTTTCCTCATATGGAACAACAGAGCACGAATAGCACCTACATGTTTGGATGCAATAATACAGGTTACATCCTCATATGCCTGGCACATATTAAGTCCTTAAGAAATGTCAGCTAAATTATTCCTGCTGTTTCTGTAAGCTGTTGAAAAGCATGTTTGCTGTTCAAGGGTACTGTTGGAGTATGTTAAAGCTCAGAATAGATTTAACAGACTTTAGTGGAAGTTGCACTTGTCTACATCTGGAATAGCAGAAAGTAAAAGGGATATTCTGGTTTAGCTTATTCTTGTGCCTTCAGCAAGCCTTGGTAGCATTAATGATTTCAGGTCCAACAGTATAAGGAAGTATTGTCACAGCAAACCCCAAACTGTGCAGATAAAAATGCTGGGAACTATGTGGCCATCAAGGGCAACAGCTCAGTGGTACTTGTTAAGAAATATATATACTAGTTAAGGAGAAATGATTGGAAATCTTGCAACATGTACATTAGGCAACATCTGATAAACATAATTTTGTATTTATTAAGCCAGGCGTGGTGGAGTACACCTGTAATCCCAGCAGCTTGGGAGGCTGAGGCAGGAGGATCTCGGGTTCAAAGCCAGCCTCAGCACGGGCAAGATGCTAAGCAACTCAGTGAGACCCTGTCTCTAAATAAAATACAAAATAGGGCTGGGGATGTGGCTCAGTGGCCGAGTGCCCCTGAGTTCAATCCCTGGTTCCAAAAATAAAAAATAAAAATAATAATGGAATATACTAGTATATATGAATTGAATAGTAATTTAAATAAAACTATTACTTGTTTAACCTTCTCTTTTGCCATAAATTTTGCAGTCATTTCATGTTTGTTTTTGAAACTAGTCTTCATTTTGTCCTGTGGTCATTCACATGAGATATTCTATATAGGAATAGTTGAATATATTCCAAGGAATACCAGCAAAGGTACCAACATTTCCAGTTGACTGACATTCAACATGACTATGTAGATGAGCATTAGTAATGTAAGGTGGTAAAATCCATAATCAGCTTCCCTCCTCAGTAAACCAGGAGTGAACACACAGCATGGTATTTTTAAAAAACTGATTGTCTCCTCTCTTTTGTCATTTTTTATAGGAGTAATATGTGAAAATGACGTTATGCAAAAGCAGCTCACAATTAGTAGCTAACTATATTTCATCAATGATATAAAGATTTTTCTTTAAGGTGAGAATCATACTTAGTCAATCTGACTCTAAAAGGATTGACTCCAACCCCAACACATAAGAATAATAGATTAAATTCATAGCTAAATTTAAATCAAAGAAAGAGAAATGCAAAGTGCCAGAAATAAAAGGAATACTCAAAATTAGAAGGAGAGACAGAGAATGAATCTGAGGCATCATAGAGATATCTGAATCAAATATAACCTTGCTGGTAAGTCTGGGGCTTCAACATTTGCATGTAGAATGAGTTCAGCCTACGGGTTCTAGCACAAGCTTAGGGAAGCAGGGAGAAAATTGTTCATTCACAGACTGGTGAGAAAAATTAGTAGAAATTCAATTAACTTTACACACATGTGTATGATACATACTACTCCATAAGCATGATGCAGAAACTCAAAGTCAAAATCTAGTTGGAACCAGTGTAAGGCATGAGGCCCAGGGCATAGTATCTACTTCACAGGCACAATTACATAGCAAGAGACCTGATGAGAAGCAAATGATATGGCAAATAAACTTATACCAACATTCTGTAAACAACCACCACCACCAGAACAAAAAGCTCAGCTTAATGAAGAAACTTTCAGAGAAGCATGCTTAAAATTATCAAAAAGAAAATGGAATGGGTGGAAAGTAAAAGGCAAGCCTGATAAAAGAATAGGAGCATTTAATAAAAAATTCAATAAATAAAAAATTATCATTATGTTTAAAATAATAGAATTACATTTAGTAGTCAAAAATGTACTACGGAGTGATGAAAATTAACAGAGCAATTGAAGAAAGAATTTGAACATTTAAATATAAATCTGAGAAAATGACCTAGGAAGAAATGAGAAGAAATAAAGAAATGCAGAATATAAAAAGTAACTTGAACATGGTAGGTATGATAGGAAAGTTCTCAATGCTAATAGACATTTCAGGGGGAGAAAGTGGAGAAAACTTATTGGTAAAGAAAATTTGAAGTGATGATGTTGGAGGACAATTTTCTTGAAAACATACATGAATTTGCAGACTAAAGAAGCCCATCAAGACCTGATCAGAATTAAAAATGTCAAAAAATTTACACTTCCTAATACACAGTGATGAATGTAAGAAACATCAAAAACTTTAAAAATCGACCAAAAGATATGATTTTTTTTTCTTAAAGAAAACAGATAATTAGAATTTCAGTACATTCATCATTAGGAAAAATAAATGTCATAAGATGGTTGATAATTTTAAATCACTGAGGTAAAAGAGAAGACAGTTTCAAAGGAACTATCTACAGACTGTCCCTTAGAGAATTACTCAAAGTTATACTTGAGAAAGAAGGTAACTGAGTTAAAAAGAAATCAGTTTAATGTACAAATAAAAATCAACAAATAAATTCTTAAAATGCATGTTTTTTAAAAATAAAACAGAATTTCATAATAATGACCAATAGAGTATTAAAATAATGAAAATGAAATTACAGGGAAATAGGATGGGGAGAGACTTAAAGTGAGTAATATTTTTGTATTATTAAGAATAGAGAAAATAGAAAGATGTTTGTTAAATTAGGCATGTATACCATAATTAAGGGTAACCACTAAATGAATAGAAGCAAGATGCAAAATTTCTAACATAGTATAGAGAAGAGTAGGGAAAATTAAAACTAAATTGATCCAATGAAAAAGAGGGAAAGAATGGTGGGGACCAAATATATTAGTAATTGCTATACATTATAATTGTTGTAACTACTGTAGAATGCACTGGAAATACCTAACAAAGTTTAAAATATGCATAACCAATAACTCAAAACATACATTTGTCTACATGTACTCCAGAAACGTATTTCTCTACATGAATCTAGCACCAGCACACATAAAGTCATTTATTCCTGCATTGTTTATTATAGAAACTAGAAACAACATAAATATCCATCAGGACAAAATGGATAAGTGTGATGAATTCATATGTTAAAATACAATATAGCAATTTAAATGATAATGTTGAATTAGTCATGCTGCATTTATTTACTAAATTACTATAAAAATTACCACAAACTAAGTATTTACACAAGATTATGTATTATGTAGAAATGTATTATGGTAGAATACTTTAATACATGAAATCTGAAGTAGGTCTCATCAGGCTAAGATTGAAGTGGTCATAGAGTATATTACTTTCTGTAGGCTTTAAGAGAAAATCTTTTCATTGTCATTCAACCGATGGAAAAATTCAGTTTCATATATTTACAAGACTGAGGTGTCATTTCCCTGCTGCCTGTCAGCCTGGAGGCTGCCCTTAATGCCTAGGGGCATCTCTCTGGTCTTTGCACAGTTTCTATATTTCAGAACCAGCAATAAGTGCCAAATTCTCCTCACATTGCTCACTCTGCTGCCTTCTGTCACTGCATCTTTCTGATTGCAGCCAGGATCTCCTACAAGTTTAAAGACTCACATGATTAGATCATGTCTACCCGAATGATCTAAAATAATCTACCAACCTCAAATCCCTTAACCTTAGCCACAACTGCAAAATCCTTATTGCTCTGTATGGTAACATATCCATTGGTTCCAATGAATAGTGCATAAACATTGGGGGCCATTATTCTGCCCACCCTAGTCTAACCTCTGAATCACAAAGATGCATGTCCATCCTAAATACAATTAGCCTATCCCAAGGAATCCCAAGTCTCAGTCCATTTTCTCATCAAATAAAAAATTAAAATCTCAATGAAATTTCAACATCTCAAAGTCCAAAATCCCATGTTAGTCATGTAAATTATGTGGTAGGTGAGTTCTAGTATAATTCATCTTCTGGCATATTTCCTCTCCATCTATAGACCTGTGAAACTGATCCATTGGTAGGACAGACAGAAGATAAAATGGTAGGATAGACATATGATAAATTTTAAATACATCTCAGTTAAAAAAAAAAAGACAGAATGAAAACAGGAGTAAAAATGTGCCCAGTATTCTCATGCAATTTAAATCTAGTCACACAAATTCTGTTGAGATTCAAGGCCTAAGAAATGCTCTGTAACATGCATCTCTATCCTCAGAATTATCTTCTTTTTTCGTAAAAGGTATCAGGTCTATGGTGCTGGGTAGTTTTATCAGCATATTTCCTAATGATGGAATTTGGGGAATTTAATACCTGTCATCTATTTCATATTTACTCTGTCCTTTTCATTCCAAGCTGGCACTATTTCTGCTGAAATAGAATTGCCAAGAACTTTGTGGGTCTCCCATGTATGTCACAAAAATTCACACTATTAAGTAAAAGATTTACCAACTGATCTCTCCTAGATAGTCCAGTACAATAGTATTTTTGAAAAAGTTAAGAAACCCTTTAAATAATTTATATATCATTCATGGATAGTAAAATAAAAACATAGGCAAGACCTACACAGAGTGAGTTCACAATATAGTCATATCTGTGGAGAATGTCGGATGGACATAGAAAAAGGGAAGGTATTTTTAAAAGACTTCACACTTGCCTGTCTTTTAAAAACTTACTGTTTACTCTGAGGCAAAGTTATAAAATGTTGGCATTGTTAATTCTGAATGGTAAGTATCCAGGTATTTGGATAATAGTTTCTGTTATTTCCCATAATTAAAAATAGAACAATTAAACATATTGCTATATTTTTGACAATTCTTCAGGGAGTGGTTTTGATAAGTGAATTTTAGGTCAACAACCCTACACAATCTTAGGTAATCATTCAGCAGATTAACAGTGGGCTTTCTGGAGTAAGCCAAGGCTCCTAAAGATGCCATTTTGCAGAGACAGATGGGCAGATAGGTGCTGCCCAAACACTTAGCATATGCTTCTTGGTGGAGATCAGAAATTGCTTTCTGGGTGTCATTTTTGCATGACTTTAGTTACAAGAGTAGACAATGGTTATTAATCTCCCAGAGTACCATTATTTGTCCCACAAGAATTTCTATAACTATGCAAATACTCTTCTAAATTTTTAAAAATCCAAATATACTAACCCTTGATAAAGCTATTAATTAAATTAGTTCATAAAAACTGAATTAAAAATAATGATGTCACATATATATGCCTATATATGTATATGTATATACACATAACTATTTCCATTCCTGAAAATACTGGTGTAAAGAAACTGCTAATGTGGCTAATATTCTCATCATGATACACACTTCCTGCTACTGTTGATCACTAAGGAATATGCTCTCATTGTCTCTATGAGTTGTGTTTGAAAGAAAAGCACCAAAAGTGAGTCAACAGCAGTTTTCAGTTAAGGCAACATGCCTCTCACTGATCCAAATCAAGAGGCACTGGGAAAAGGCATTTTCAGGGAGCAGCATAATGAAGCTCTCCTTCAGTTTAAAAGGAACATAAGCCATAATTCCGCATAGTGTTTCCCTCTCTATTTTCTCTTTTGCTATTTTTCCATTAATGTTGATCGTGAAATAGGTTAGTCTTACCAATTAAAGGGGAGAGGAATTATAGGTTTACTTCAGAGAGTTTTAGAAAATGTTATGCATTTTAGTGTACAGGGAGATATTCAATGTATATAAACATGTCATTTGACATGAAAATTACATAGTGTATGTTGTTAAGCCAGCATTATCCAGCTCCTCATCAAATGAAATTCCTTAATATTTTTTCAAGTTCACAAAACTTCTGAAAAGGAAATCATGAATGGTAATCCAGCACAATCTTAACTATTTAATAGGCTAATTTTGTTAGCATTCTGATTTTTTAAACAGTTCCAAATGTGAAAAAGCTAAAAGTCCACAAAATGAAAAGATGAGTCCAAGTGAAATTACATAGAAACTGGAATATACAATGTGGCAAGTTTTAGACTAATAATTTATGACTTTGTCTCTCCAGACAATACATATTAGAATCCTTTTTAAACAAGTGAGTTTCTTATAATTATTGTTGTCCCATTATTCTATAGTTGAAACTTTGATTTTTCTGTTAAATCCACAATTATTTGAAAGCATTTTGGGAAATTTTAAGTAATTGAGTTTTTAAAACTTGTGTTATTTCCAGTTTTATTATATTATATTCAGATAAATAATTTTATGGCTTCAAAAAATTCTAAATTTGTGATTTTCATGTTTTCTAATTTCAGGACATTAAAAAATAGCACTCATCGAAAGTTCATTTATACTATCTAGAGATACTGGAAGACATGTTGGAAGTTCTACATCATATGTAAAACTTAATGAAATAGTCCAGCTAAAAAAAGATAATATTTATATTATATAATTAAACTAACACTTTATTTTTCCTATATCTCAACTACCAAAGATGCATGACAAAGAGATGTTAACAATTTTACAATTTTATAATTTTATAGCTATAATTAAAAAGTATTTTGGTAGTAACTGAAGATAAGAATATCAAATTCTATGAAAGAGCAGTACAGTATAAGGATGCACTATAACAACATTTAAGAATACATTGAATTTGAGTTTTACTTTAAACTTAACAAAAAACTATGTTCTAAATTTAACTAAGATTAAATATTAATCAAACATCATAGTTACCTTTACAAGATGCTAATTGTCACTTGTCCTAGTACACCAATCAGATTTTTTACTTAGTGAAACCATCATTTACTACTATATCATGAGTGTACACAATGATTTGGTTTTTAGACAACTTAGAATTTCAAAAATTTTTAACATGCAATGATTATAACAGCAAGAAATAGTAATATTATGACCACTATTATTACTAATAATTTGTCAAGTTAGATCATGGTAACAACTCCAAATATCAGTGACTTAAGACAAGGATATATGTTTTCCCATGTTATTTCCATCAGGTTTGTCTATCAGTCTTTCTAAAATTTTTATAAATTCCGAGTACCACAGTAAGGAAAGACAGTATTATCTACGAGATGCCACCTTTAGGTTTAAGGAAAGAAAGCATTTACTGAGAATAGAACTGTCATGAAGATTCCAATAATTGTCTTCTGTAGAACATTTGAATGAAGCAGAATTGTTGAGTCATAGGGTAGATATGTGTTCAGTTTTTAAGTGGCAGCAATATTTCACACTCCACTCACACTGCATGAGTTTCTAAATTGTCACCTATATATGGTATTTTTCATCCTAACCATTCTTATAGAAGTGTAATATCACAATCTGGTTTTAATCTGCATTTCCCTGAAGACTGCTAATGCAGGGTAATGTTTCATATATTTACAGGACTTTTGTATACCATCATTTCTGAAATGTCTATTTAAATATTTTGTACATTTTAAAACCTGTGTTGACTGTCTTTTAGCTACCTATTCATAGAAGTTTCAATACAATATTTTTTCATTGTTGAATGTATGTGCTGATAATGTTTCCCTCATTCAGTGAGGTGCTTTTTCATACTTTCAATTATGTTTTTTAATCAACAGAAATTTCTACTTTTAATGTAGTCTCAATTACTAATTTTCAGTCATAGTTTGCAATTCCATACTCTATATTAATAAATGTGTTTCTATACTTAGAAAACAAAGGTGATTTGCAACATTACTTTTGCCTTTAGTTATTCCAACTTTCACATTTATATTTGTAGTATAATGGGAATTGATTTTTGTGTATAGTATGAGGTAGGGGTCAAACCTATTTTCCTGTATTAGGTATCAAATTTTTCCTGCACAGTTAATTGTACAGATCACTGTTTCTTGTACTGCAGTGCAATGCCTCCAATCTCCAAATTTTCTATTTGTTTTAATGGTTTGTTTTTTCATTTGGTTTTATTGATTCCACATTATTTTATTATCCATAATTATCTTTGATATGACTTCTTACCAAGTATTTTAAATGTTCCCTGTTTAATTTCCTGTTGCTGCTGCAAAGAAATCCAGAAAATGTAGTAGTTTAAAACAACACAAATTTGAGTGATATTGGCAAGATGACAATAGAAAGTCTCAGCTCTTGCTCCGAAACAAAAATACTGATTTAAAAATTTAGTAATACTGATTTAACAATAAGTGGAATGAAATACTTTTAGGAGAATTCTAGAATCTAGTTAAGAAGTTGCAGTATACTAGGTGAGTACAATGCTGAGAATTATTACATTGAGGTAGGTCAGAGGAGCAAGTTGATGTTAGGTACCTAAGCTCCCCGCCCCCACCCCCCCAGCTAGCATACGTCACATGTGAGAGAAAATGCCCACCAATGACTACTCCTTCAGGGGAAGAGAGTGTGGAGTGCATATCTAACATACTGACTTTTTGAAACACTGCCCTAGAAACTAATTTATATCTCAACTCTCTCAGAGCACTATGGCCAGACCTAGCAACTCTAACACTATGAATGGAGTAGTGCTCTTCCACCACAACGTTATGCTGTAATAGGCTGCCTCATTTTGGACCCATAGCAGTGGATTTGGCCCACCACACAATAAATTTCTGAAATCATGAGCTAAAATAAACTCTCCTTCCCAACTTGTCCTTGTCAAGGGTGAAAAGCTGACTAAAATAGATATTCATACCAAGAAGTTGGGTCTTTGCTATAACTAACTTGATCATGTGTTCAGAAGTCTTTTCAACTGGTTTGAAGGAAGAATTTGGAGTTTTAAAAATTAAAGATGGAGAAGCTTTAAGTGTTTTTAACAGAGTTTAATGAGTGATTCTGGTGGGAACTCAGAAGACCAGAATGCAGACAGTGAAAACTGTGCTCATGAGGTTTTGGAGTGAAAAGAAGACTCTTTTGGGAACTAGACAAGAGGGCATTCATGTTATATTCTGTAAACAATTTGTCTACATTTTGCCTATGTCATGAAACTTTGTGTCTGACTGAATTTAAAGATTGTGGACTGTTCTGGTAGAGAAATTTCAAAGCAGTACAGCATTCAGACATTGACATGGATATTGTTGGCAGTTTTTAGACAGCTTTACTGTGAGGAATGGGAACAGAAAACAGAGCTAAAGAATTTCAAACCTTGCAATATGTCCATAAAAATACATGTAAAGCTCAGGTCAAGGAAATTATGATTGTTGAAGAAATTATATCTCCTAAAGAGATGCTAAGAACTTTGCACAGAGACAATAAGAAAGATTCTTCCAGGACATCTCAGGAATTGTCAAGATCCATGTATTGCAAGCTCAAGAATGCAGAAGGAAAAATTCCTTTGAAAAGAGATCATATGTGTACTCTGCTTGCACAGGGGACCTTCAGTCACCCACCCATTCAGAAGTCACTGTAGTCATACTCCCAGGAGGCCTAGGCATTGTGTTAACTGGCAGCAGATCTTGGCATCATCCACATAGTGTTGGTTCTGAAAGAATACAGGAATATAAAGTTAAGGGTTCATGGAGGTTTCCACCAATATTTCAAAGGAAGACCTGGGATGTCAAATAAAGTATTGTAGAGTTGGAATCCCTGCAGACAATGCCTGAGGGGGCAATGCATGAAGCTGTGAAAGTGAAGTCAAAGCTAGAATGGAAACCCTAGGAATTAAAAGATACCAGTAATGTGGACTATCAACCAAGAAAAGGTGCTGGCTGCAGAAAGAGTCCAGCTAAAAGAAAGTCTATGTGTACTACAACTGGCAAGGCCAAAGGAGCAGCTCATCCAAGTTCTTTGGAGAACACATATCTCTCCATGCATTGTAAATGCTGTATGCAAAGTTACAGGAACTATTTGACCAGGTGGGTGCCTTGCTGCTGCTCCATCCCTTCTTCCCAAGCTCCTATTCCTCTCTTTGGAATGGAATGGAAGTGTTTACTCAATGCCATTGTATACTGGGTGCTTGTAATTTGTCCTTGATTTTTATGGGGGCTCCTGCTAAGAGTCTCAGAGGAGACTTTGAGCTTAGATTTTGAGGCAGTGCTGAAACCATTAAGATTGTGGGACTCTTGGAGATGGACTAAATGCACGTTGCACTGTGAGATGCACATAAGCTTTCAGTGGTTGGGGGCAGAATGTTATGGCTTTGATATGAGGTGTCACCCAAAATCTTCTGTTTCTGTAGGAATATTCAAAGTTAAAATGAATGAATTCTGAGAACTGTAACCTAATCAGTCCACTTAGTTTGAATAAATGAAGTGGTAACCCTAGGTTAGGGGGGCATGATAGAGAAGGTGGGTTACAGGAGAATGCTCTGGAAGGGTGATTCTGCCCTGTGGCCCATCCTCTCTTTTCACTGTTCCCTGTCTGCTACAAGTTCAGCAGCTTTCTTCTGCTGGGCATTTCCCTCATGATCTTCTGCCTCATCTTTCCCATGATGTTCTGGACCCATAGCAATGGAGTCAGCTATCTATATGTTGAGACCTCTAATACCATGAACCAAAATAAACTTTTCTTGTCAAATATTTTGGTCATAGTGATGCAAAAGTTGACTGAAACACTGGGTGTCAAGCTTCTAACACATGAATAATGGGAGAACAAACCACATCCAAACCATAGAAACCATTAATGACTTCACTAGAACTAAACAAAAGAAACCTATTATAACAAATAAATGAATTTAATAAGTTTCAGGATACAGAATAAACATGTAAAAATTAGTCATTTTTCTACATACCAATAAATTATCTGAAAAAGTAATTAAGGAAAAAATCCCACTTACTATAGCATTAAAAAGAATAAAATGCTTAACAATAAGGAAGACCAAGAATGTGAAAGATTTACATATTAAAAACTATGAAACATCTCTCAAAAAATTAAAGAAGAACAAATAAATGAAAAGGCATTACGTATTTGTGGCATTTTACTGAAGTAAGAAAAATCAGTAACATTCATATGAGCCACAAAAGACCCTGAATATGCAAGACAGTCTTAGAAAAGAACAGGTTGAATGTCTCACACTTTGATTTCAAAACATCTTACAAAGTTATAGGAATCAAAATAGTGTGATACTGATATAAAGATAGACTGATAGACAAATAGACCAGAAAACAGTTTAAAAGTAAATTGAGTGTGCCAAGACTACACAAAAGGGAAAAGATAGTTCTTCAACAAATGACATTAAAAAAAATGGATATTCAAATATGAAAGAAGGACATTGGATCCTTATCCAATATCAAGCCATACAAAACAAAATCAACTGAAAATTAGATTAAAGACATAAATTAAGATTATTAAAGACTAACTTTGGAAGATCGGAAGAAAACATAGGGAGAAATAAAACTTTTGACATCAAAAGTAAAGGTAATACACTCAAATATAGATAAGTAGAACTGTTTTTAGCTAAAATGCTTCTGTACAGCAATAGACGCAATCATCAGCTAAAAATTAAACTAGAGAATGGGAAAATGTTTACTAACCACGTATCTTATGAAGGGTTAATATCTAAAATATATAAGAAATGTTTATAATTCGACACCAAAAAAAACCACCCACCCAAATAACGACTAAAATATGAACCTAAAACTTAAATAGATATTTCATCAGAGATGATATACAAATGTCCAGTAGATGTATAAGAAGGTGGTTTATATAACTAACTTACAGAAAAATGTAATAAAGCCCACATTAAGATATCTCATACTTGTTATAATATTTTAAAAAATAGAAATTAATGTTGATAGTGATGCAGAGAAAAGGAAACTTTACATAGTATTGGTAGAAATCAATGATGTTATAGTCTTTGTGGAAAATAGCATGGAATTTCCAACAAAAATCCAAAGTTTACCTGCCATATTTTCCAACAATCCTACTTTTGAGTATTTTTCAAAAACTTGAAGTCAATTTCTTAAAGAAATATTTGCAATTGTACATACATTGTAATAATCTCCCCAATTGCAAAAAATATGGAAGCAACATAAATGTCCATTGGGAGTGCTGGAGAGATAATTCAGTGGTAGAGTGTTTGCCTAGCATGCACAAAGCCTACAAAAAAAAACTTGGTAAATGTCCATTTAGTGATTAGGGAGATAAATGGATGGAAAAAAGGTGGCATGCATATACGCTATACTGTTATTCATTCATAAAAATGAAATAAATATTGGCACATATGTGACAATGTGGATTATTCTTGAAGTCATTCATTACCTTAAGTGAAATAAGCCAATCTCAGAAGAAGAAATTCTGCATGATTCCACTTATCTGAGGTATCAAAATTGATCAAACTCATAGAAATATAAAATAGAATGGTAGTTGCCAGAGGTTGGAGGAACAAGGACATTGAGTGTTACTATTTGATAGGTATAAAGTTTCCTTATGCAAGATGAGAAAGTCCTGGAGATTCACTGTAGAAACCATTACACTTAGCAATACTTTACACTTAAAAGTTTGCTGAGGGGAAATTTCATGTTATGTACTGTGATGGTTAATTTTGGATGTTAACTTGACTAGATTTAAGGGATACATAGAAAGCTAGTAAAACATAATTTCTGGGTGTGTTCATGGGGGGTTTTGAGAGGAGAATGACATGTTAGTCAGTGGACTGAGTGGGGAAGTTCTACCATCAATGTAGATGGGCACCCTTCAATTAACTAGGGGCCTGAATGAAACAGGGCAGAGGAATAGCAAATTCTCTTCCCCGTCTCCCACAGTGAGGACACCTTTCTTCTTCTGCTCTTAGACTTCAGAACTCCAATTCTCTCACTTTTTGTACTCTGAGATTTATTCCAGTCATCTCCAACCCTGACATCAGTTCCCTGTCCTGTGACCTTGGACTGAAGAGTTACACTATCTGCAGGACTGTTTCTGAGGCTTTCAGACTTGTTTTGAATTTTCCAGCCTTCAAGCAGCTTATCATGGCACTTCTCAGCCTCTGTAGTCACATGAACCAATTCTCCATATGAATTCCCTCTCACATACACATGTTTATATCTATTTCTTATAAATATGTAGGTATTTCTCCACTCATAATGGAGTTACATCCCAATAAACACATTGTACGTTAGAGTTTTAGTATACAAAAAATCTATTTTAATGCATCTATTTGAGCAAACATCATAATTTAGCCAACCTACCTTAGATAAGCTCAGAACACTTAACATTAGCCTGGAGTTGAACAAAATCATCTAGCCTAAAGCCCATTCTATAATAAAGTATTAAATATGTCATGTAAAGTATTAAATATTGTACTAAAAGGGAGAAATGGAAAGGCTATATGTATATAATTTTATACTATTGTAAAGCTGAAATATCATAAGTTGAGTTATTATAAGTCAAGGTGAGTATGTAAATTCTATTCATTCTGTCTCTCTGATTAATACATGTGGGTCTTTTTTTTTTTTACTATGATAAAAATTCTAAAAACAAATCCATTTTCTCACAACTCCTCTGGAGGTTGGAAGTCTGACATTAGTCTATCTGGGCTGAGATCAATACATTAGCAGGGCTATGATCCTTCTCCAAGCTCCCAGGAAGGAATTGTTTCTTTCCCCTTTCTGGTTTTTAGAGGCCACCTGCATTACATGACTTACAGCTACTTCTTCCATCCTTGAAGCTAGCAGCATACCATCTTCAGATATTCCCAGATCTGATGGTTCTGCTTCCCTATTCAAGAATTTCTTTGATTACAATGAATCTACCTGGTCATAAAGTTCTATCTTAAAATCATTAATTTAATCACATCTGTATAGCCTCTTTTTCCATTTATGATAGCATATTAAAAGTTTTTGGGGGTTAGGAGGTAAACATCTTTGGGGACTATAATTCTGCCTACTATAGTCTACCTTGTGGCCTTTAAAGAGCCATGTCCTTTTTATATATAAAACATATCTATCCAATTCCAAATACCTCAAGTATCTCCAGATATTACAGTATTCACTGAAACCCCAAATCTCACATAACTCTTATCAGTTCAAAAGTCTCACTACAATGAGGTGCCTTTTTTTTTCAGTTAGCTTATGTAGGTTATAGAACTAATCCCTGTATATAATCAGGGACTGAAGTGGGTTGGACTTGGCTTCAGATTAGACAAAACAAGTCAACCTCGTTTGTTTGTTTTTTTCTTCTGTTTTAAGAATTTCACCCTTCAAGAGTTTTAACTGGGGACCTTTTGAGTCTTTGTCTTCTTAGTCCCAAATGACTGTAGGATGTTCAGTTACACCTATCACAGGCTCTAAGCCTGGCTCTTTATCTTCTTTCCTCAGGAAGCTTAGATATCTGTAGACTGATTGACAGAGTCAGAGACAAGCCGTGTGATTTAGGTCAGTTTTGGGTCAGTCCAGCCTGTGTGAACGGTGTCACTCTTGGTTTCTCTGGCCTTGACATTTACCTTTAGGTGCCCTAGTGAAAAGTGGTTTCAGATCTTAATACCCTAGTAAGAAGTGGTTTCAGATCTCTACTGAAAATTCTCCACTCCCTCTAGGGCTTGAATTAGTTACCTGTTTTGTTTAGAAGGCCACCTCTATATTGTGGTTATTTGGTTCTTAAATAGAATAAGACTTTGGGACACACTTTTCTGACCTTTGTGTATTTTTGATGTGACCCTATAACCACTGTAGTCTCATACTTTAGTATGTTTTCTATGGGAAAAATGAGCCATGTGCTCCAGCCCCTTTCCATTCTCCACCTTCGTCCTACCAACCTTCTAGATTGGTAAAGCCTCTTTGTTTTTCAGTTTTTCCTCCCTACCACTCTCCCTTCCCCTGCCCCACCTGCCACCCCAAAACACACACGCGCGCACACACACACACACACACACACACACACAAATAGTAGCCCTCTGCTTTGACCGAGTCCCCTGATTATGGGAATCAACAAGTGACCACAGAAAAAAAAGAAAGATTCAAAGCCAGTCATCTTTGAAACAGTTCCTCCCTATTCAGAAATTTTGCTGCCCAATCTTTGCCGCTGGAATAGATATTTAAAGGCTTTAGCGATATAGTTTTTAAAGCTTTATTTGAATGTTTTAGTTACTGCCAACTTTAGTGACGGTGTCCTAACATCTACTAAAGATGGACGGAAAGTATGGTATGAGAGTAAAAGAATACCTGGATGAATGAAGGTACCATTTTATAAAATAAGAAAAACCAGACTAGAATTAGTTAGGTTGAGGTCTGAGTTGGGGTCATGTTAATTTGAAATGGCTATTAATCATTCAACTAGAGAAGTAAAGAAGTTGGCAGCATGTGAACCAAGTTGTAAAATTTGTGATTTGAAAATATATATAGTAACCATGAACATATTACTAAACTGTAATAATTTCCCTGTGAGTAGCTGATAGTACTTAAGAAAAGAATATAAATGGAAAAGGAAGAGGTCCCAGTAGGGAGACCTGAAACACTTAGCATTCAGAGGAAATGAGGCAGGAAAGATGAGAAAGATCCCACCCCAAACCTGAACAGATCAATAGTGAAAAAGAAGCAGAAAAGTTATTAGAAAAGGTCCTCTCCAAAGACTTTGAATTGTAACAGTTTTATGATCAAGTTTTTTATATTTTTGAGAAGTAAAGGAAGATTTACAATCCCAAATATGGAGAAATATATGTCAACAAAAGTTACTAATACATGGAAATATTGGAATGTGAAAATATTTTTACAGTAATATTTGTCTTAACATTTTAGAACTGTTGTTGTAGAATCTTGATCCATTCTCTGCTACCAAGAAGTGGTAAAAAGTTTAATCATGATATATGATGAATCTCAAACATAAGCAATTAGAAGTAGGTCCAAAACAGAAATCTAGTAATTCCAGCAGTCAGTATTCTTTCCACTATAGTATCCAAGCTATATGTCTAAATGTGAAGTGTTTCAAAATCAGAATTTTGTCCTGTATTAAATAATGTCAGACAATATTTTAATTTACCCATTAGGAAATTTGCTAGCAAGTTTATAAACTCCAACTTCAATTAATTTAGATAATTATTTTGAAATTTTTACTGCATAAAAGAAATAAATACCAGCTATTAGAACTGATGAGTTCATTTAATTGTGGTCATTGAAAACTCATACAAAATTTTAAAGTAGGCCTGACACAGGTGATTTTACAAAGATAATATCTGGAATTATTTTGAAACTAAAGCTGTAGTTCCTACAGTTAAATTAGGAAGCAAAATATCATTCTCACAAAGCATTGGAATATTGGCCCAAGCTTTAAATAAAATTCAGAATAAGATGGTACTTTTGTAATGCCATAATGCTCAAAGAATTAGTCATAGGGAGGTCACTGGAGGAAAGAGGGAATTCACCTTCCCATCTAATGAATCCAAAATAATTTTCCATTTTATCAAGTCAATCCTTTTTATAAAGATATATGATGTTGTAGAGATCATACTAATGTAGTTAAGATGCTTAAACTTCCTGGCTATTTTAATGAGTAATAGGCTGACCTTGGCACTAGGGATACACTAAAAAATAACTGTGCTTAGATAATGAAAAATAGAAAAATGCAATAAAATCACAATAACATATAAAATTTATATCTCTTCAAACAAATGCTATAAAATTGAAAACACATATTTTGCAGTAAAAAAACAATACTTGTCATGAATACACAAGAATTTCTAGTCCCAGATAGTCCCTAATTAAGGAACCTATTGCAATAGTTTTAAACGTGGGGAATTTTTACATTTTCCATGAAAAATTGAAGGACTTATTTGAACCTTTTATTTAATGCTATTGCTTTTTTATGCTCCAGAGAAATTTAAAGTGCAATCAAGTCCCTTATTCAATTCAAGCTATTGTAGCGACCACAGAAGCTCAATTAAAACATCAGCTTTCTATTAATCAGTTGTCTAGTAATTACCACACCTTGTCTATTGTATCCTATTCACTTCCACAACTTTCTCTCAATAGATTCAAGTACTTGGAAGTGCCCCTTCTGACAGAAAGAACCTCTATGTGCTTTGCAGGAAGGCCTATGCTGAAGTGCAGCTGCTCTAAAAGGAAAGAGTAACACTTTGAAGTAATGACCTGGCTAATTAATGCTGAATTCCAGTACAAATCCTATTCCTACTGAAGTACTTATGACATCCACATTAATGCTAAATGAGCCCATCAGAATTAATGTCCTTACAATAAATACCAAAGGAGTTGAAAATGATTAGGCTATTATTGTAAAGTGTTACACAGAAAGACGAAAAAGACTGAGGTTTAAAAGAAAATCACAGAGATTTGTTTCTGAGACTGGAGCAAGTGGACTCTATATTTATTAAATATAATAAAGACATGTTAAAATAGGATATTTTAGTTACAATTCAGGTCATTTATAAATGCAAAAATGTTAATCTAAAATTTTTAATTTCTAAACTCCATGAAAATTTTAACAATATTCTATCTCTGCCGTCAACTTACATCTTAGGTAATGTACATATATTAAGAACACGGGTGAAAACAGGTTTCCTCTACACACACTTAAGTTTCCATTTTTAAAGTTACAGTGCTATGGTCCTCTTCATTTATGTTCTATATAATAAAAACTTAAAATACCTATAAAATGGTCCAGTTCAATCAATGGTACTCAAACTGTTTCACAACCTGAAGATTTCCTGGAGTTTCCTAAAGAGCCATGTTGGGAGATGAGAAGAGAAATTCACAGGGAAAGAGTTTTTCTTCTTCCTCCTTCCCTTACTCACTGGTAGCAGTGACTCCACTGTTACCTGTTTTAACTTTTATGGTTCTGTGTAAGTTTTTAATGAAAAAAAAATTGTATCTTGAAAATAAATTTTAAATAAATTTGAAAAGCATCCCTAACCATATGTCTGAAATCAAATTATTTATTTCGTTTTTTTGTAGACACAAAGGCTCTCATAACCTTACATTGGTACTCAGCAAAAAGTGAGCAGTAGCATTTAAATATTTTCAAACTACAATGGCTTCTCCTTTGTTTTACCTTAAAACTGATGCAAACCACTTTCTTGGTTGATAGTGCATCTTCCACCACTCACATTTCCAGTGAGCTTTTTTGAAATAAAGTCTGAAAACATCAGTATGCTGCCTCTATTACCTCAGTTGCTTCCCATGCAAAAAGGATGAATCCAAACTTCCTGTAGTGGCATCTGTCATTTTTTAATCAAAATCCAAATTAAAGCCTGCAACAGGTTATGACTATACTAATTCATATTTCCACATTATGGCTCATACTACTCATTTTTTGTGCATGAAAGACAAAAACAGGAGTCATTGCTGTGGTAACACTGAATGAAACTGAAAATATGCTCCTTTTCCCTCTCCTGCTCTCTAGCCTGTATGTATTTCTACCCATAGCAAAGATGTTTTCAGACAGGTTTCTATAGAACCAAACTCTGTAGCAATTACTGGTTTGCAGGGCTGTTTTTTATACTAGGTACCCTAGGTGGAGGCTGAGCCTTATTTGCCTTGATGTTCTTAAGTCAGTGCTTTCTATAGATAACCTGTATCAGAATCACCAGGAATGAACATTAAAAATGTAGAATTATAGGTACACTTAGATCTAAAAAAAGAATATCTGAATCCAAATAATATTTATATTATAACTGAATTTTCAAGAAGGTAAGCAGATGATTTTCTACTCTCAATATGTAGAATTACAGCTTTTTTTGTGAATAAGAAGATCTAAATATAACACCTATTTATTTAGGGAATATGTTTGTTAAATTATCAGAAACCTTACAGCTGACCTAGGAGTAGTCACTCTAAGTGTCAAATGGTCTTGTTTTTTGTTAAGTTGCATTTCACTGGACTATCTCTAGATAAAAAGACATGATTGCTTAATATTTTTTCTATAACTGCTGAGCAGCCCACTATCCTATAGCTACTGCCTCATCAAATAGAATTTATTCATTTTTCAAAAATAGAGATTCATTTATAGATTTTATTGTGAAAGTTTTTATGGTGGTTCAAATTTATTTCAAATGTAACAATTATGATTTCTCTTTCTTATTAAAAAAACACAAAGTCTTCCTCACTCTAAAACAATCCCATTATTAAACTTATTATTTAATGCAGTTTCCATGGCTAAAACTCTTCCTCCCTTGAAATCTCTCAGAAAACCCTCCTCTCATGTGCAGACACATTTTATAAGACTATGCCTTTATCAAAACACAGGTCAAAGAAAGAAGTTTTGCTCCCTAAAAGAGGGCATTTCCCAAAGAGCTTCTTTTCTTTCTCTTAACAAACTTTCCCTTGAGCACGTATGAATTATCAGTTCTGAGATAATGTTGATCTAACTTGTAGACTTAGCCCATTCTTCCCATTATCTTTGTCTTTTAAGATGAGTGTAATACATACTTTCAGATATTCAATCACTGTAAGAAACACTGTTGCTACTAAATCAGACCTAAGCATTTACTTACAAAAATAGTACTGCCTTTCTTATTCTTTTTTAAAATAGAGCCACTGTATTCTCAGCAAAGCAGATTTAAAATCTAAAAGTCATCAGAAATTCTTCTCTCTGCTTTTGCCTAAGACTGAGAGTTTCCAGATTCCATAGCATCTGTCATCCCTTTATTTCCATTTCCACAACCATCAGTACTTCTGCCCTCCCAGCTGGACAACCTCCACTCTCTGCCAAAGGGTCTTCTTGCTTCCTGTTTTACTCTACATAAACTCATGCTGCAGTAAACTGCCAAATTGAATTTTTTAAAAAAATAAAATTCATTTAAATTACTGTCCAGCTCAACATTTTTTAATGATTTCCCAAGCCCTTCTTCATTTGCAGTTTTTGATAATACTTTCATAAGGTAATATTCTAAATTTTCTTCCACAACACTTCTATATACCCTGTATGCTCTGGTGATAAAACATAAGTCAGTAAACCCATTTTACCCCTCATTCCCCTTCTCAACCCCACCCAGAACATTCTACTATCACCAGACTATTTCTTTAGGTGCCTCAACCTGCACTCTTCCTTCTTCTGTCTTCCCTCATCTCAGTCCTGTCCAGACTGCTACCTAACTGAACAACACTAATAGCTAAGTGCAGATATTACTTTCAATCCAGAAAGGTGGAAGTTTGATTAAAAAGAAATAGGAGGGGCCCAGATTTTTACAGAATATCTTGATTTAGAAAAAAGCATGTTAGCCCTCAATATTTAACATTGACTACCTCTAATGTTCTAATTATTTGTATCAACTTCAATACTGTTGCAAATACCTCCCCAGGAACATGTGCTCCAACACAGTTTAACCTTCAGATTTGCTATAAGGTTGTATCTAAGGAATAAAAATCTTGAGAACTCCCCTAAAGTATATCAACAGATTCTTTAATTGGTTTACACATTCATTTTTATGCCAAACAATGTAGCTCAGAATGGATAATGTTAAAAGAGGCATATGCTTGCCTGAAAAGTTCCTCAAACTAAACGGGCCCCAACATATATTGCTAGGTAAGTTCCTGTTGTCCATTGTTAGTTTATTTCTGTTAAGCATTTAGGCTCCCTGTTATGGTGAAAGTCCTCCATAATTACTTAAAGAAAATAACTTAAGTGAATCATATTTCTCTGTGGTTATCAGGCTCTTTTTTTTAAAATAGGCAATGACTTCTACTGGAAGAGTCTGCCAGTCTCAGCATTTGTTACAGAATATCCTTCTTTAACTATTAAAAATCATTTGTGTTATTTAAAATCTTCCTTTTTAAATGTTTCAGAACTCTTTCCTGATAGGAGAAACTAAAAATCAGTTAAAATTAAAGACTTGTACAACTAGTAAGTGACATTGCAATACAAAAAAAAAGGGAAAAAGGAAGAAAGAAAGAAAGAAAGAAAGAAAGAAAGAAAGAAAGAAAGAAAGAGAAAGAAAGAAAAGGAAAAGAAAATCTTCCCAGGTGAGGAATAAAATGTACACTAAATCTAATGGATAAGTTATTAAATAGAGGGACATTTATGAAAGGATGGGTTTTAATGTGCTTTATAAAAGAGTATGAAAATGGTGTTGTTCTAAAGTCATAAAAGAAAGGACTGCCTCCTTTTTAAGTGGTTCATAATTTGATTCAAACAAAAATTCCAAAACACAAGGAAACAGAGTCAATCCAAAACATCCCATATGTTAATCTATATCAAAAGATCAGTACACCAATACTCATCCATCTGCACTGACCCAGAGTTGACATGATCAATTTGTTCATGGTTGAAGGGGATTTTATTACAATCTAAAAACAAGCCTTTATGGGTCTGCTAGGAAAGATCTCCAAAAGTTTTTATGTCCTCTTTTAATATTTTCCCCTCAGTCATAATTATGATGTATTCTCAGAAATGTTCTGCCAAAACTCATTTGGCCAAATGTGGTGTAGAAAATGACAAGGTTTTTTCTAATGTATTTGTTTATCAAGTCAGAAAACTAAGAAAGGAAGTTGAGTGTGGTGGTCTGTTCTATAATCTCAGCAACTCAGGAGGTTGAAGCAAAGGTACAGTAGGTTCAAGGCCCATCTCAGTAACTTAGCAAGACCTGTCTCAGAATAACAACTAAAATGGACTGGGAATGTGACTCGGTGGTAAAGTACCCCTGGGTTCAGTCAGTCCCCAGCACCAAAAAAAAAAAAAAATGGAAAATAAAACTGATAATAATTTCTTTTTCTGAAAATAATCTATTTTATTTTTCCATGTTTTTATTGGTGCATTATAATTGTACATAATATTAGTATTCATTGCTGCATATTCACACATGCACAAAATATAAAAATGCAATTTGACCAAATATACTCCCCAGAATTTCCCCTTCCCAAGTCCTCATCCCTCTGCCTGGTCCCTTTCCCCTACTCTATTGATCTCCCTTTGATTTTCTTGAGATCCCTACCTTACTTTCTTTTAATTTTTTCTCTATAGCTTCCACATAGGAGAGAAAATATATGACCCTTGACTAGTCTGAGTTGTTTATTTTACTTAAGAAAATGTTCTCAAGTTCCATCTATGCAAATGTTGCAATTTTTATGCAAATGTTGCAATTTTATTCTTCTTTTTGACTGAATAACATGCTATTGGGTATATAAATCACATTATCTTTATCCATTCATCCCTTGATGGACATCTAGGCTGGTCCATGATTTGGCTATTGTGAATTGTGCTGCTATAAACATGGGAATGCATGTATTGCTGAAGCATAAATACCAGGGCGTGGTACAAGCGAAACATATGGTGGATCCATGCCTAGACTTTTCTACACACTGATTTCCATACTGGTTATACTAATTTACTATCCCCCCCAAAATGTAAAAGTGTTCCCTTTTCTCTACATCCTTTTCAGCATTTTTTTTTTTTTTTTCGGTGCTAGGGATTGAACTCAGGGCCTTGTGCTTATGAGGCAAGCACTCTACCAACTGAACTATATCCCCAGCCCTCTTTTCAGCATTTGTTATTGTTTTTATGCTTACTGACTGCAATTCTTACTAGAGTGAGATGAAATCTTGGTAATTTTGATTTGCATTTCCCTAATTGCTAATGATATTTATTGAACTTTTTTCATATACTTGTTGGCCATTTGTATTTCTTCTTTTGAGAAGCATCTGTTTGATTCATTTGCCTATTATTTATTTGATGTTAAGTGTTTTGAGTTCTTTATATATTCTAGATAATAATCTCTGTCAGAAACTTGGCTAGCAAAGATTTTCTCCCATTATGTAGGTTGTCTCTTCACATTCTTGTTTCCTTTTCTGAGAAGAAGCTTCTGAATTTGATACCATCCCATTTATTAGGCATTATTTTCTGAGCTTTAGGAATTGCACAGTTTCTGGTGGATTTTTGTACAGGGTGAGAGATAATGATTTAGTCTCGTTCTATATATGAACAGCCAGTTTTCCCAGGACCATTTATTAAAAATACTTTTTTCCTCCAGTGTGCTGACAGGATCAGATGACTGTATCTCTGTGGATCTGTCTCTGTGTCTTCTACTCTGTACCATTGGTCTATATGTCTGTTTTTGCACCAGTACCATTCAGTTCTTGTTCCTATAGCTCTGCAATATAATTTGAAGTCAGGTATTGTGATGTCTCCAACATTCTTTTTTGGCTTAGAATTGCTTTGACTATTCTGTCTTTTTGTTTTCAAATGCATTTTAGAAGTGTTTTATTTTTCTAGTTCTGTGAAGAATAACAATGGTATTATGATGAAGATTGTATTGAATATGTATATTGCTTTTGGTAGTATAACCATTTTTAAAATTTTAAAATTTGTTCTAATTAGTTGTACATGACAGTAGAATTCATTGGTACATTTTGATAAATTATACATAAATGGAGTATAATTTCTTCTTTTTCTGATTGTCCATATTGTAGGATCACATTGGTCAAATAATGTCTGTTTCACTCTACTTTCCTTCCTGCCCCCATATCCCTACCACTTTTTCACTCCCCTCTACCTAATATAAAATAACTCTATTCTTCCCTAGCACCCAACCCTTATTGTGAATTAGCATCTGTGTATCAGAGAAAACATTCAGCCTTTGGTTTTTTGGGTTTGACTTATTTTGTATAGCATGATATTCTCCAACTCCATTCATTTACCAGTAGTATAACCATTTTAACAATATTAATTCTGCCTATCCTTGAGTGTATGAGGTCTTTCCATCTTCTTGTTTTTTCTTCAATTTCTTTCTTCAATATTCTATAGTTTTCATTATGGGGGTCTTTTGCCTCCATAGTGAGAATTATTCCTATGTATTTTTATTTTTTTTGAGGCTATCATGATCTTCTCAGGAGATTCATTACTGAGGTATAGAAAAACCATCAATTCTTGTATGTTGATTTTATAACCTGCTACTTTGTTAATTTTGTTTATTAGCTCTAGCAGTCTTTTGGTAGAGCTTTTGGATCTTTAAAATATAGGATCATATCATCTGCAAAGAGGGATCATTTGGCTTCTTCCTTTTTTATTTTTGTCCCTTTTATTTCCTTCTCTTGCCTAATTGCTCTAGCTAGAATTTCTAGTACTGTAGTAAATAAGAATGGGGAGAGAGAATTCTTTGTCTTGTTCAAGATTTTAAAGGAAATGCTTTCAGTTCTTCCCCCATTCACTAAATTGTTGGCTTTAGGTTTCATGCATATAGCCTTTATGATGTTGAAGTAAGTTTTTTCTATCTCTAGTTTCATCTGTGTTTTTATTATGAAAGTGTGCTGAATTTGGTCAAAGACTTTCTCTATATCTATTGATGCCTATGTGATTTTTTTTCCTTAATTCTAATTAGATGGTGAATTACATTTATTGGTTTGCATATGATAAGCTACACTTGAATCCCTGAAGTAAAACCAACTTGGTCATGATGTACAATCTTCTTAAAATGTTGTTGAATATGACTTGCTAATGTTTTGATAAGATTTTGAATCAAGCTTCATCAGGGATATTGATCTATGGTTTTCTTTCTCTGATGTGTCTTTATCTGATTTTAGTGTTAGTGTGATACTAGTTTTATGAAATGAATTTGGAAGTTTTTCATCCCTTTCTATTTCATGAAATAATTTGAGAAGTGTTGGCATTAATTTTTCTTTAAAGACCTGTTAGAAACTTTAAAGAAGGTAATCTTCTTTGTCTCTTCTGATTAATTTTGACTTGAAGTCCACTTTGTCAAACATAAGAATAGCTAGCAGAAGCTTGTTTTCAGGATCCATTTGCATGGTGTATGAATTTCCATTTTTTCACTTTTATCCTGTGACTCTCTTTGCTTGTAAGGTGAGTCTCTTGAAAACAGCATATACTTGGATCTTTTTCCTTAATCCATTCTTCCAGGCTGTGTCTTTTAATTGGAGGGTTGAGACCATTTACATCACTATTATTATAGATAAGTTTATTAATTCCTGCCATTTTAATTTGCTTGGATACCTTTAAAATGAGATTAGTCTATTTGTGAGTCCTGGGATTTATTTTTGAGTTCTTCTCTGTGTTTTATTTCTCTACATATTTTCTGTAGTGTCAGCTTAGTGGTCATAAATTCTTTTAACTTCTTATCTTGGAAGGGTTTTTTTCTGCTTCAAGTATCAAGGATGGCTTTGTTTGGTGTAGCAATCTTGGTTGACATTCTTTTCTTCCAGAATTGGAAAACATCATTTCAAGCTCTCCTGGAGTTTAGAGTTTATGCTGAGAAACTGGAAGTGATTCTGAATAGCTTGCCTCTAAATGAGGCCTGATGGTCTACTCTTGAGGATTTAAAAATTCTACCTTTGTTCTGTATTTTAGGCATTTTAATTATATTGTTTCAAGGTGAGGTTCTTTTTGATCTTTTCTTTTTGGGACTCTGAATACATACTGTAACTACTCATTCCATTCTCAAGACTTGGAAATTTTCCTGTTATTACTTTCCTGAAGAGGTTGTCCATGTTTTAGCCTGACTCTCACAACCCTCTTCAATTTCAGTGATTCTTAAATTTGGTCTCTTAGTGTTGTTCCAGAGTTCTTGTATATTCTGGTCATGGTTACTCATTTTCTTTTCTTTAATACTGTTTGACTATTCAAGTGCAGTCACTTTGTTTTCTAGCTCTGAAATTCTATCTTCAGTGTAATCTACTTTATTAGAGAAACTTTCAACTGAGCATTTTATTTCATTTATTGTGTGTTTATTTGCAAATTTCTGTTTGGTTCTTTTTCAGTATCTCTATCCTTATTAAATTTCTTATTCATATCCTGTACTGACTTACTTCATTCATTCAGGTACTTTTCTGTGTTTTCTTGGACTTCATTGATCATTTCTTATAATCACTCGTTTGGATTCTTTACCTGCTATTTCATCTATTTCAGTATCTTTGAAGTCAGTTACTGGTGAATTATGAACTTTAGGAGGTATCATGTAACCTTGTTTGATCATTATTTTTCTACTCCTTTGCTGGGTTTTATGCATGTGTTGGGATGTAAAAACTGACTATAAATTCTATATGTATCACATATTCCTTTTCAAACACACCTATAATTTAATTTATTAGACACAATAAAATATTAAAAATAACAACTAATAATAAAATAATTATAAATTATATTATAATAAAATTATGTTAATGTGATCTTTCTTTTTCCCCTAAATATCTTCATATAGTACTACTCATTCTTCTTGTGATGATTTGAGCTTATCCAATGCCTATGTGAAAAGATAAAGTAAAGTGAATGATATATGTACCATGACTTAGCATTAGAATACTATGTAACAGTTACTTGAACACAAGCACTGTGAAGATACTAGGACGATGGATTGGATCATGGAGATAGCTAATTGGCTATAGCATATACACTGTGGATGTAGTAGACAAAAGCTTGGTGGGATGGAACTGATAACACAAATTGTATCACAGTACTTAGAATGGTACACAATTGAAAAGTTGTAAGTTGTTTATTTCTGGAATTTTCTACTTAATATTTTGAACAGTTGACTGCTGGCAACTGAAACCACAGAAAAATGCAACTGCAGAAAAGGGAGAACTACCATATATACAAAATTTATAAAGAATGACCTTGGAGGCAAGGGTTGAATATTGAAATATCACAAGAAAGAATCACAAAGCAAAGTCATTGATGAATTATATCTTAATGAACATCATAGATCCAAAATTGAGGACATGAGCAAAGATAGTAAATAGTTGAATATTATAATGTAATCATGAATCTTAAATTCATGAGGGATTAATACCAAAAGTATATTTTATAAATTCCCCAAAAATGAAAATGAGGAAAAGATGTGTGGAGATAATTTATACATGAATACCTAAATGTTAAGAAGTAGATGAAAAGATGCACAAAATCATCAGTAATGAGAAATGTAAATTAGAATGCTAAAAAACACGTGATTTACAATTGTTTTATTGGCAAAAAAACCCCCAAGATACTAGCAAATATCAAAAGTGATGTGTATGTGGATTTCAGGCAGATACAAATGGATGCTCAGTTCTGGAAAGAAAACTCTTCGACGGATATTAAGTATATGTGTACTTAGAGCAATCCTACCTTGGGTGTATACTGTTTTCTCAAACAAACAAATGAACAACAACAACAAAAAAAAAAAACAAATAATTATTCTCTCACAAATCTGTAAATAAGTATATGAAAAGTTTTCATAGAGTTGTATTTATTTTGTCAGGAAATTGAAAGAGAACTGGAAAGCCATCAGTGTGAGAACAGAGGAGTAAAATATAGCAAAGATTCCCACCAACTATTATGTAATATAAGAAATAACTTATTAAATGTATACATAACAACATGAAGAAAGATTTAAAACATAACATTTGCTATTAAGAACTGTGAAGTGTCTGCTATTTTACCATTCTTTGAAGTTAACAAGTTAGTTTGCCACAGTTCCCTGGATGTTGGTGGAAACATGAGATTCAGAGATAAAGGATTTATTAATTATGATACAGCAAGTAGCATAAGTCTCATGTTCATGACCATACCTTTTGCTTTCAGTTCCACAGGAACCATCCTGGCAGGACAACAAGAAATCTGCATTCATAACATGCTTGTATTACAGTCAAGCAACTCAAAGCTTACAAAACACCAATCTTTTATAATGGGCTACAAGTATCCAGCCTAACCTCTGCCCTGGAAGAAGTCATTATCAGTGATAATGAACAGAAATTAAACATACTCTTTACTCCAAAAGTTTACAACACCTCTTCTTCAAAGGCTATTCAAACATTGTTGGAAAAAGAGTTCAAGATCAAAAGACTGTCTGTCCCTGCCTTTTGTCACATGAAGTAGAGAAAGAGAAAAGATCCTTGGAGAATTACTTCCGAACACATGTATGAAAATCTTTAAAATATAAGATGGATAGTATTATTACTTACATAATGCTGTATGAAAAGAACAGCTTTCTGTTATGAGCCATCATGTAAAAACAAAGATTATACTTAGACTATAACTTCAAAATAGGAAATTTCACAAAGATCATGAGAACCAAAGTATAGTGAGCAAGGTCATAGCCAGAGCATAATGATGACTCAAAAAAGAATGATATCAGAGTCTGGGGATGATGAAGTTCGAAATTGTTAGAAATCTTCATGGGAGTCACCTGAGTTCCAAATTACTCAATAATACATTGAAATTTCACAAGTCGGGAAAGACAACAAGTGGAGATTTGTCACCCAAACACTTGTAGAGTTCATACAAGGCAGAGAAATTTTTAAATCCTTATTAAAGAGGTTTTTTTTTTTATTGTTTGTGTGTAATGACCAAGGGTTCAAATCTTATTAAACAGGATAAATTTTCATTGTAGTGAAGCCTTCCCTTGACCTATCTTTGAAAAGCTTGAAGACAAACCTCACTGAGATCTACCATTCATAATTAACTTGAACATCTGCCAGCACAAAGCCCTGATTTGTCAGAAGAGGACAACTAAATCTGTGTACTCAGCAAAGTAGCACAATGTCTAGCACAAAATCAAAAACACTGGGCACATGAGAAGTAGAAAAATGTGTCCCATAATCAGGAGAAAATAAGTTCATCATAACAGAATTGGAAAGATAATAGAACTAGCAGAAAACCATATAAAATCTGCTATTCTAACTATCTTCTAGTATTTAAGGGAAGAAAAGAATTAAATGACAGGATAAATTAAGATAGAAAGAATAAAACAGTATTTCTCGTGAAGGAAACTACAAAATGTAAAATGATATATTTAGATAGTAGGTTTAAGAGCAGATTGGAAACTGTCAATGAAATAAACTAGTGATCTTGAAGGCAGGAGTATACTCTACCAAACTGAATTACAAAAAGAAAAATAAATAAAAAATTAGATTCAGTGACATGCAATATATGACAGAGTTACATATATGCAATTGGATTCTAGAAAGAGAGAAAAGAAAAAGAAATGGGAGGAAATAAAAATAATATGTGAAGTCATAATAACAAAATTTCCAACAAAAACCATATATCCAAGAACTCTTGCCAAAGTAAATATACATGTGTAATGCCACTACTTTCACAAGGACATGTTATAATCAAATTGCTGAAAAACAATGATGAAAAGTAAACTTTATGTTAACAAGAGAAAAAATGTTTTCTATAAAAAATAATACAGCAAAAATGATACTAGACTTCTTATCTGGATCTATGCAAATCAAAAATAAAAAATCCAGATAAATAAAAATAAAAAGTGGGGGAGGATTTAAAGCATTGAAAGAAAAGTAATTGTCATTCTAGAAAACTCTGAAAATACCCTTTATACCTAAAGTTCAAATACTTTGAAACAAAATCTTAATGAATCTGTCACCAGCACATTTGCAGGACAAGAAATTTAAAGGAAGTTCATCAGACAGGAGAGTAAAATCATTTGAAAACTTTATGCAAAAAGGAATAAAAACTACTAGACATGCTTAATCTATGTGGTAAAAATAAATTTTAATCATTTACTTTTTTATAAATAAATAAGGTAAAAATAATAAGGTGCTGAGGTATTTGAGGAAAATATATAACGATATCAAAAAGATAGGAAAGAGTGTCATAAGATTCTTACCTGATGTGAAATGCTATGTTATTACTTAAAATTAAATTGTGATGAGTTGTGATTACACATAGTAAACCTTAGGGCATCTGCTTAAAAAAATAAAAATGTTAGCTAGTAAATTAAGGGTAGAGATAAAAGGGACAATTACTATACAGGAAGAGATCAAATAGAAAATAAATAGAAAGATGGTATCTACTTCATTCCCTAAAATTAATTATTATAACTATTTAAATGGTCTAAATATTTCACTTAAATTGGAGACAACTTAAACTGGTATTATCATCTTTTATAATTTCAGACTAGATACTGTGCAGAAGGAATCCAATGCAGTTTATTCCCAACTTGAAGCCAAGAAGGCCTGCATTTCAGAAACTCACCTTCTCAATGCTTCAGTGAGTTTAAAGAGCATAGTGGAGCATAATAGTGGAATCAAAGTCATATGTGGAAAGTGGGAGAACTGCTGTATCCGTGTTCTGAGAACTGAATCACTATCTCACAGCATTGATTTATACCTTATCTATTTGTCATAGACTAGTGGTTCTCCAAATATGTCCCTGTTTTAATGCCTAAAACAGTAACCCTGTGATTATGTTACTTTACTTGGTGGAAGGACTTTACAGATGTGATTAAGAATTTTGAGATGTAGTGTTCATTCTGTATCCTCATGAGAAGGTTCTTGTAGAGGGAGGTAGTAGAATCGGAATTAGTAGCAGGTAATAGATCAGAGTAGCAGTAGAAGCTATGATGATAGAAGAAATAGATTGGAGTGATCAATAATATGATGATGAACCAAGAAATGCAAATAGGCTGTAGACACTTAAAAATGCATGTGGGAACATGAGTTCTCCCCAAAGAGGCTACAGGAGTAAATAGCCCTGCTGATGCTCTGGCTTTCACACAGTAAGACTGTTTTGGGAATTTTGATCTCCAGAAATGTAAGATAATAAGCTTGTTGTTTTAAGTCACTAAGTTTGTGGTAGACAATTTGTTACAGCAGCAATAGAAAACTAATACACTATTCATCATTCTTTGTTAGTCCACAATATGCAGACAGTAAAGATAGATAAGTATGACCCAACATCTACACCCAAGTCCACAATCTAGTTCACCCTGTTTAGTTCTAAGAGCTTGTAGAGCTTGAAACTTCTTGCAAACAAAACAAAGTCCTCAGTCTCTGTGCCAAATAGAGTTTTATAAAAATATAGTATAATTAACATAGCAAAGAGAAAAATAAGATTGGGATCTTTTTTAGAGGAAGTGAAGCATCAAGAATTGGCAAATTAGTTACCTTCATAGAGTTTCATTTATTTATCTGTGATTTCAGAATAAAATATAATTTTAGGGTAATTTTTAAAATTAAATAATTGCAAAATTCCCTGGATATTAGTACAATGTTTCAGTTTAGAGTGCTTTCATCTACAAATTATACAATCCCTCTCCAAAGATTGCTGACATTATCTTTTTTGTTTCTCACACAGTAACATTTGCAGGAGTAGGTAGGTGCTGGCACAGCTTCAGCTGCTTAGGATCAGGGAACCAGGCTCTTTCTATCTTTGCACTGTCATAGCTCAATGGCATGACAACATTACAAAAGCTTGTAACCTTTAGTTGTAAGATGGGTGCTCCAGATGCAGTAGCACATCATCACATCTACATTTATACAGCATTGCATTGGGAAGATCTGTTTCAGCAGAAATTGCTGCCCTTTAATGGTAAAATAAAATCTTCTAGAAAACTGACATTAATGTGTATATGTGTGTGTGTGTGTGTGTGTGTGTGTTCACAATACATAGGGACATTGACAAATTGTTACCTGATTTTTGTGTTTAGTATAGAACATTTTACCTAGACATAAGCATATTGAGCATAGGATAATTCTGGAATCTTGTTTGCAAGAAAGATGCTTTTGATAGATAAGAAGCAGGTTATTTACAAGATCTGCTGAATATCTAAATTAAAGTAATTCAAGAACCATGGGGAAAGATCTAGACCAGATAAGAATTTAGTTGACAGATTCAATAATTTAATGAATCCTGCCAAACTGTTCGTGTGTGTGTGTGTGTGTGTGTGTGTATGTGTGTGTGTGTGTTTATTTGTGCATACATGTGTGTTTATGAGAAGGAGAGGAAGACAAGGGCAGGGTAGGGAGACATAAAACCTATGAGGAAACCTAAAAGGAAAGGATAGTACAAGAAATAAACACAGAAGAGGAATAAGATAGCAAACACCAGGGAAGGGGAAATGGGGAGTTGCTTTACAATGGGTATAAAATAGTTACAGTCTTGAAAGATGAAAAAGTTTTGGAGCTCTATAGTAGACTATTGCACTTATGGTTAATAGTAAAACCACAAAAAAAAGACTACTGTGGTATGAGAAAAGGCCAGTGAAATAAAGACATGAATCTGGTATTTACACACCTCTTGAAAACAATGGAAATAACATAAAACAATATCAAAAGATGTCAAGTAGTAGGAAAAGAGGATAAGTTCAATTCTTTTGTTGCCTGCAACCAAGAGGGAAGAAAACCCTGGAGGATGGAGAATATACATCTCTCTTCGTGTGGGGCACTGATATATAACATATTAAGGTTATATGATCAAAGAAACTAGTGCAAGTGGCCACAGCCTGAGGCACTCCAGAAATGTTCAGTTTCTTTAGTGTTCTTTCCATTTAATGTTTATTGATGCGTGACACAAAGTGTTTATTGTTACACTGGAACATAAATTTGTGGGGGAAAATAAACAAGATAAGTTTCAAATATTCCAAGTAGTCCCAGTTTGGGAAATGTTAGTTTTCTAAAACTATCCAGAAGAGTATACAAAAGATGCATGGATTAATGTTCCACATATAGTGTCAGTGTACTAGAGAATATGACGGTGGACATGGCTAAATGTACGTGCGTATAAGTACTTGCCTGATGCTTAAGCAACCTCTTCAATATCATAGAAAAGGTTAAGAACATATGCTAATGGGCGCATGCCTGTGATCCCAGCAGCTCAGGAGGTTGAGGCAGGAGGATAGCAAGTTCAAAGCCAGATTCAGCAAAAATGAGGCACCAAGAAACTCAGTGAGACCCTGCTCTAAAGAAATTACAAAATAGGGCTGGGGATGTGGCTCAGAGGTTGAGTGTCTCTGAGTTCAATCCCTGGTACCAAAAAAAAAAAAAAAGAAAAAGAAAATGAAACAAAGAAAGAAAACTTGTAAATACAAGTTAAATTTCAAATTATTACTGGTTGAAGTTTTCAAAATCTGAATTTTGTAAGTGCAAATTAGCTGAAATTTTAAACAAGTAAACAGAAATAATTAAGCATGAATGTGAAATTTTAACAATAATTTATATCAGATTAAACCATAAAACTCAGGAAATGCAACTTCCATCTCTATGAAGAATATAAAATGTTTTACTAAAAATAATGAATTCCATCAAATTTCAATTTTCATAGATAATAAAATATTTGATAAATTTAAAAATGCTAAGCTCATGAGTAACAAAATTATTTGTTATGCCAAAACAGTCTCATAACAAAATAACAAGAATCGGAGAGTGGCAATGCTTCAGTGAGGCTAATTAAATACAGTATAACTGCTTTTCAAGGAGGAGGAAATGAAACCAGGATGTTTTGAAGAAACAATATTGAGTTTTGCATAAATTGAAGAATCAAATTGGAAAGGATTGCATATGCTTATTGCTGAAGAGTTTGTGCCATAAGCTACTCCAGTCCATACACTCAGTTATGAGGATCTCCATCTTTTAGCCTTGGAAAAATGGTAAATATAGATGATTAGACCTTTGAAAAAAGATTTAAGGGAACTATGTCATTAATGTCCAACAGGGCCAGGCAAATTCTCCTAAGTAAACAGCCAACAATGCTTTATTAACATATACTTAATCAAGATGAATCTGTAGAAATACACATATGCAGCATTAAACCTATACTGTATATTTCTGACATATTTTGCACTTACATGGAAACTATATTAAACTTATGCATTACTACCTATAGATCAGTTTATGAAGATGTCTTTCTGGGTATCCATTCATAAACACAGTCAATAATTTAACTTTATTTTAAAGTCATTTGCTGTTAACAACTACCATGGTTTTTGAACAAAAGGTTTAGAGGTGGGTGTGTATATACGTGTCTGTGTGTATGTGTGTGTGTGTGTGACAGAGAGAGAGAGAGAGAGAGAGACTAGAAGAAATAAAATGCAATCGTTTTATGAAGCAATATTTTATAGATTGAGACATGAAGATTAGAGATAATATATTCTTTCTAAATGAGCTTTACTTCCAAAATCTGTTTTACGGTTATTCTACCACCAAATATTTACAAATTTTCTACATGGTTTTTAAATAATAAATGTTTTGGTAACAATGAGAAGGCTCATTTTGAAGAAACACCAGTTAGTTTTCACAATATCCAGTGGTCATGGTATTGTACTACTGCAGGCCCTCCCATTGTTTTTTGAGACAAATTGACTTCATCAGTTCTTCTGCAATCTACTTCTAGTAGAGTATAGATGTTGGTTTTGTTCCTGGCCCTGCCATAGAAGTGTATTGTACTTATACTCTTTCTGCCTTGTTTTTTCTCATTATTGAAATAATATACTAATGGTTCCCACTTTAAAATCTCACAAGGCTACTCTGAGGAAAAATGAGAATATCATGCTTGGAGTAGTTTGTCAGAATGAACCAAGGTTTTTTTATGTTCAAGAAAATTTAATATGCTTTAATAAGAAAAAATATTTTTATTAAGCAGTTCCATGGCACTGTACTGTCTTATTTCATTCACTACTTCTCATTAAAGCCTATTAAGTGTATTTGGTTTTAAAGACTATTTTAGAAAAGAAAGAATTTAAAATATAGAAAAAAACAATGTACACATGACCCTTGAAGAGAAAATATTAGGAACCAAATGGAAATTTTGAAATGGTAGAGGCTGATATCTATTTTAACTCAAGCTTGCTTTATTATCAAAAGACTTAACATTTTGAAATTTTACTGGAATACCTAAAATTCTTAATAGAAATTCCTGTAAGTTCAGAAACTTCTCAGCACCATATGCAAATATAAGGAACAAGAAATAATCAATTTTATGACAAGATACTTCATACCCCAAATTGAGTACGAAAGTTGACTCTTGGTAATGAATGTTTAAATGGAATCATTGTAGGAATGAAAATTCCAAGTATTTGTCCTGCTTTCTTCATCTTTTTTTTTTCTATTTCCTCCATTTCTTTCCAGAAACATGAGTGGGTTATTGGGTGCATATTCATTTCACATTACATAGTCTTACAGAGTTCTTTATTTTTAAAATTTTCTGGGTAACTACTTTGTACATGGCAAGTTATTCCCTCTCTCTAGAAAAATATAAAACCAAAATGATAGTAGAATTTTGAAAAGATACTTTGAAATAATATATGTTTGCTTTGGGTTTTTAAAATTGAAAATGAATGCTGCTTTACCAATTACACTATTGTTTCATAATTAAAGCCACTGTAGAAACTAAATAATTATTTCTACAAACCAATCTGAGATGGTCTTGCATAGATGAGTCAAAGATATCTAATGTACATTTCCTCCATGGTTTAGACCATTTTTTAGCTTAAACATTTCCAAAAATATTCAGGAATGACTGAGTCTATCAGATGCTTCAAAGAAATTGTTGAACCATTCAAGATATATGAAAACCCCTTGTGCCCACCTTGAGTACCAAAACATACAAATCATATATTGTGCTCCATTTTTTGTTTTGCTTGATTTTCTCAAAGCCATTTCTATGTGATACTTTGTAATATTCTGATTACTTTCCACAAGAGACATGACCAATAGAAAGAAGTTGTGATTTTTTTCTAGTAAGTCACCTCTCCCTGAGATTTTAAATGCAACTTTATAATGTCCTTCAAAAAATAAAAAGGTACAGATTTGTACTTATTTTTATTGCTATGGTAATGATTGTGAAATAGTGCACTCTAAAACACACAGAGTAAAGCCAGTTTTTATAAAACATATAAAGTTTTTTTTTTTTATTTCCTTGCAGGTATACATTTTAGCAACTAAAAGTGGTGGTTTAAACTAATTTGAAATATATTCTTCCTATCCATCATCTATGGAACAAATGCTTTGAGAAGGGAATGGAGCATTGTTTACTATCACATATAGCAGTGCAGAGTAAACAGGGATAATGATCCTTCTATGAAACAGAAATTTATGTCTATAGATTTGATGTATATTTACCACCTGAGAGAGTCACAGGAGATTTTTACCTTGAATATTTACTTTTTTTTAATAGCCTGTTCAATGAGTGATGCTTCCAGTCTTCCTGTAGTGTGTGAGGATTGGTACACTGAAGGCAGTGTATATTGCTTCCCAATTCCAGGCTCAAAGACACCATCTTGGTATCATCCAATGTGCAACTCAAATCCCACTTCCTCTGTGAAACATTTTTCCAACTGATCTATAAATGAAATATTTCTTCTCTATACCTTTACTGTCCTTACTACTCATTTGGCACTTATATTTCACTTTTTAGGAGGCCATAACTTAAAATTTAGTATATTTTTATTTTTTATCTCCCTGAGGAGACTCTCAAATTCTTGGATAGGAATACTCTCTCCTTATAAATATGTAGGTTCTACAGCCCACTTTGGTACTTTCAATGAAGTTTTAAAAATAGTTTAAAAAGCAGAGATAAAAAGTAATGATGGGAAACATGGCAACAGAAGACAAATTTAGCTCCTTTCTAAATCTGCTGTGATTAAACCTAACAATGATCAATTAACTCACTAGTGAGGACTGTCACCATGCTAACATCGTAAATGTAATTCCTGGTAGTCAATTGGGAAAATGCACTTCAAATGGAGATTGACTTCTCCAGAATAATTAGTTTTGTGAATTTGCCCAAGATCTTCTAGTTGGGGCATTCTCCTTTCTTATCATGCAATGTTCTATCCTTTAAACTACAGAAAATGGTGGTTAAGATAATACAGTCCAGTCATGTATATGTAACAATTCCCACCTGAGGTGACAAAAACATATTATGTAACATTCTTCTGAGAATAAAAGACTAACATCTGAAAGTTCAAAGTTAAAATCAAATGAGAGAACAGTCAACAGAATAGTGGCAGAATGTCCTCGGATCACATAAGTCTCCTACAGAGATTTTAAACCATTAAAAAGAAAAGTAAGTAATCTATTTATGCAAATCTTTATAACAATAGATTTGACTTCTTTAAAAATAAGAACTTTTTGAGTTTACATATGGAATGAAAATAACAAGCTACTATCAAGAAGTGTAATATAAATGGAAAGTATAAGGAAAATCACTAACAGAGATTGCCACTTTCAATAGCTGCATTTTCAAAGTTACACGTTCCAATTTCCACTAAGGTGTTGCTCAGTCTAGCTCAATAACATTATCATGATATTTTGAAAATAAAATGCTATTTTTGCAAAGGTTCCTCTGCTCATGTGATATTGGAACAAGTTGATTTGTAAGGCACTAAAAATAATTAAACCCTCTAGAATAAAAAATAAATACATATATATATATTTATATCCAAGAATACTATAAAAAACTTACTGATACATACCTTCTCCATGCCTACCTCTCATTAACCTCCTGGTCTTCTCCTTTTAGAGATAAGTAAACAGAATTACATGCAATTGTCTCCACAGAGCTTAAGAAACTTTTGTGAGAGTGAGGAGGGGGAATAAATTACCAAAAATGTAATGGAAATCAGTTGGCAATTAATATATCTATTTGTCCAATATCTAATTTTCTAATTTTAGAATTGCCAGTGGATATCTAGTTTATATAGCCAATTGAAAAACTTCAAACTATGATTTAGTAACGATCCCACTTCTTTTGCTCTGTCTCTGCTCTCCTATGTACAACCTTTCATATACTTACCTTTTTGTTCACATTCTTCTTGAAGTATGTTGTTAAACCTAAGACCTCATAAACTAAACCCTTAGAGTTATGAAAAAGGAAAGTGAGGTCATTTTAGAGTTGTGTGGTTAATTTACAATTTGGATACTTTTGCATTTCTCCCATGCTACAGAAACTTTAAAAACTTATCAATAGATTTCTTTGTGGCTTTTACTAATGAAGTTGTATTTTTTTTCTACCAGTGGTAGGTGTTGAATAATTTGAATGGGAATTTGAAGGTTCCTGGCTTCCAAACCAGCAGGAGTTAAGGCTTAATTGCTTGGAAATACATTTTCATGGCTGATACTAGTAACAGAAAAATGTCTGTATGTCAAGAGGCTCCATACTAATCAGCCAACCACAACATGTGCCACCCCATACCTAGGGACAGTGTAACTGTTAACAGCTTGAAGCTATTAAAAATGTACCAATGGGGAACTTTCTTACACTTTTTTCACTAATGTGCTTCACTCTAAATAAAGTAATAGAGAAATTTTGTACTTAACTACTGTCAGTGAAAAGGAAAGAAGATTCACTTAGTTTGAGCCTCAAAACACATTACATCCAATGCTGTTCATTAAGGTAACACTTTAAAAGTCACTCAGTTGCTAATCTGCTCTCGCTGCTGCATCAACTTCTAGTCTGCCTATTAGATCTGGTTACACTCCAGAGACGTGGACTAGATTTCCAGTTCTAGAGATCAGGTCAAGAATTGCAATAACGATTAGTAATTAGTAGTTAGATCTCAATTTACCACATTAGAAGGTCATTCCATTTGGTCTCATGAGAGGAAGGAACATAGCAAACTAAACTGTTGAAGCTTTGAAATCCAGAAAAGATGGTAGAATTTAAGATGTTCCTTGAAATCTTTACACCTTCTGTGTATAATTGCTTTCTAAAATTATTTCATGGCTTTAGGCTTTAATTATTGACTTTGCAATAAAACAAAACATTACCATTGTCTTCAACAGTTTTGTCATCTTTACAGTGGTGATACCTTTTTGAAACTCAATAGAATGTATAATGTGAATGCTATTTTAAATGTCCCCTGACTCTCCCTCAAAAATTTGATTAAGTAATCTATGAAAACATTTGAATATTTGAGCTGTACAACTTATTTTTAAATCATCATGTTTTTGTGGTAGGAAAATGATAATTTTCATAAAAAATGAAGATCTCAGTATTCAAACTAAGATATATATATATATATGTATATATATATATATACACATATATATAATGCATTTTCTTTATTTTGTAAAGTAGTTTAAATTTTCACTATCTAAGCTACATCAAATTAAATAGGTATTAAATTTTTCTGAGTTATTGTTTAAACTTTTATTCCATGCTCAACTTTGCAACAGCTTCAAGATTCCTAGATCTAAAACAGCAACAGAGCAATGGGTTGGGGTGAGGCTCTCTCTTGTTCAGTGGACCTTCCACAGACTTGACCTTGGGGTATTCCATTGACCCCTATGTGCTCGTCTATCAGATGTGAGAGGAATATAGTGTTCTTTGGGTTATGGTGATCCTATATAAAATAGAATCATAGATGCCTCTGTTACCATATCCCATGATGTTGTTTTAAGTTTATCTTTTTGGAGACTCAATACTCCACCAGAACATTGTCCCATCCTCCTAGAGCATATGCATCTCTCTCTCCTCAACAGCCCATTCTGAGTGTCATGGAACACTTTTCTCCTTCTTTCTTTAATACTTCTTTTCTCAGATGCTATATTTTTTCATATACCGAGATTATTAAAAAAATTCTGGACATTTTGTAGGTTAGTACTGCATTTAAATTCACCACATATTGCTTTTTGAGGCAATGAAGTACAGAGCTAACTAACTTTCATAGTGGAGTGTAGGGAAATGAAAAAAATCAAGAAGAGTGAAACATAAATTAATATTCCAAAATATTACCCAGTAATACTTAGAGGATCAATATATGGAGAATTTAAAAACACAACTTACATGAAATATTTTAATAATTATTTTGAAAATATAATTCAGTTTGAAACAACATGAATTATTTCTAGTATCAGCTAAGTAGTAGAAATTTTAAAGGCAAGCATTAATCTTATACTAATAAAAATGTAGGAATTATTAATGATTTAAGAAAGAATTTTACTACTAGAATCTTTCACAGCAAGTCTCATGGTTTCATAAACAGAATAGTAAAGTCCCAGCCTGAAAGAATGAGTGCATCTTTATGGCATTTAGAAATGCATGAGTTAAGCACTTTTGAGTGCAGCAAACAAGAGGTTTACGTAAGTGACCTCCAGTAATGGGGTTTTATTGCAAAGATCTCCAGAATTTCCATATTGCAGGAAAAAAGCTAAATGAGGATCTTAGATTTACCTTCCATAACATGCACATTGCTTTTACTTCCATTGTATGAATCCCACTAGGAAAAAAAGAGAATAAAGTTCATAGTAAAGGAATAAAGTTATAATAAAATATATTAGTATGTGGATATCTACATAGTATTAGAAACTAAGTAGATGACTTTCTGAAGAAAACAGGCATAAAACTGAAATAAAATACAGAGAATGAAGAAAATGAAAAACAAAAACAGGTTGTTTTAATTCAATTGCTCTTCATAAAACATAAGAGAACAAAAACTGCTTCTTTATCTAAAAGTATGAAATGATTTTCACACATTTGAAAATAAAGTTGGGGCTCGGGATGTAGCTCAGTGATAGAGAGGGCTCTCCTGGCTTACCTGAGTCCCTGAGTCCAATCTCTAGGACTGAAAAAAAATAAATTAGGTGAAAGTAAAGTCAAATAGATTTGGGGTTAGCATTAAGAAATCATATTTAATCAAGTGCCAAACAAGGTGACCTGGAGCACTCCTCCATCCCCAACATTGTGGTTCTATGCATGTTTTATAATAAGCCTAATTTGAGTTTGGAAATAGTCAGCAATGTAGACCACTCAAAGATGATATCGATCAAAACTCCATTTTGTCTTTTTGGTCATGGAAGAAACTACAGACTGGGGGACCAGGCAGAGGCTTTTTTTCTTTATGCCCTGGAATTGCAGTGACCCAAATAGTTATCATCTTTCCCTGGACATCAGCCCTGAGTCTAGGTCTGCTCAGACAGAGAAAGCTGAGCAGTGAGTAGTGCCATCAAGACATAGCAATTGAAATTCAATAGCAGCTTGATATATTGATAATTTTCTGTTATTATATCAGTCAGAAAATTATGTTCTCAACCAATTAAACCCTATCTCCCACAGGTTTAGAAGTCATGAACCATCCAATTTCCTATTTTTTTCTTAAACTCTTTTCTTGGTTCAAATAATTATGACTAGGAGCAGAGAAATTTAGTACAGAAAGTATATAAAAAGCCCATTAGAGTTGTTCCTAGGCTGTAGGATTTGAGCAACACAGTTTTCCTCAGAAACAGTTCAGGACATTTCTGGAACCTGGAGCATAGGAGACTCCTCTACAGTATGTGAATTTGTAGGAAGGGTCCTCCAAGTGACAGCAATTGAGCAAGCAATCCCTTTATGTAGCAATCTGTGTAAGGCAATGCAACTTTAGCATTCAGTTAATTTAGAAGTAACTTGAAAGAAAAAATAAAATGTGCATTACACAAAACAAACAAAATAGAATTTTAATGAAACTTTGTTACATAAAAGATTCTGGAAGTACTAAAAGTGTCTGTTTCTGTGAATTAGAAAGATATATATATATATATATATATATTTAGATATATACCTTATATATCTTTGTATATATCCTTGATACATATCTACATATCTTTCTATATGTCTTTGATTAATGTTATAGTGAGTATAGATTGTGTATTAATCTTTCCAAGTGTAGTCAGTTTAGTGGACTGAACAAATTCTGGGCCTTCATCACTACCAAGTGTTGTCTTTAACACTGATTCTCTAGCAATGCCAAGGTCATATTTTTTCTTCAATGAAAAGCATCTCTCCTCTCAAAAAATCCATAATAGCTCCCCTACTGTGCCGATGGTTGGATAATGAGAATTTTCTTTAAGAGATAAGTTATAACATTATCTTCCATTATGTCTTCAACTTACAATTCTCAGCGGTGTCTTTTGTTGACTATACCTTCCATCAGTGGCCATACCTTGGAAATAATTTTGAAAAGAGGCAGCTTTCAATGGTCTTCTCAGCCACAATATCTCCTAGTTGCATACCTATAAATAGTCTCTCTCTCTCTCTCTCTCTCTCTCTCTAGGCATTGGTAGCTTCAGATATTCTGAGGCAACATTTATCATCCATTGCCCTGTAAGGTAGGTTATTTCATATCTTAATGGATTTTTAAAAAAACATCCTTTAGATTTTTTTCCTTTGCTCATAAATTATTTAGAGATGTGTTATTTTGTTCTCATGAGTTTGGAAGAAGGAATAGACATACTTGCCCCTATTCCTTGCTATATACACTAGTTTTAACCCCAAGCTTTATAAGTAAAACAAACATAAAAAGACTTGAGAGAATAAGGTTGACTGGCTATGGAAGTTGTGAGCTAGCACACAGTGGTGTCTTTCTGCTTTATATGTTCCATAATAAAAGTAAAAGAAACTGGCAATCTAGAAACACCAGTGAATCCTGACCAAAATAAACATAAGCAAAGACACAAACAAACAGAAAAGAGCAATAATAAAAGTGTACTTTTTTTTAAGCAAATGACCAAGAAACGGACAGTCTAGAAGACAAAAGTTTTAGACGACTGTACCCCAGTCAAACACCACAGAAAAAACATAATGTCTCAGTCATGGCAGCAAAGTTCCAGGGTTGAGTTGATTGAGATGTCTACCCTCCGTTCTAACAAGGTACACCAATACCTCTCCGTGTGGCACCTTAAGAGTCCTCATGTACCACTGGAGGCTGACAGAGAAACTTGGACTTCAACACACAGGGGAACAAATATGAAACAACACACACTTCTGTGATGTTGTCCAGGAAAACCAGCTAAAATGCTGGAGATACCACAGTGCACAAGACAAATGATGGCATTCTATGCTAAGCTTGGTATTCTACTGAAGATGTGGGTACAGATGTTTGTAGCATTTGATTATTAAAGACATAAGGAATATTATTAAAGACATATTCCTTATGACTTTATTAATGACTGTGTTGCTACAAATGTACAAGGCAAAACTTAGTGCATGATAGTAGGCATGTTCCAAAGTGAAGGAACAAGGCAAGAAGCAAGTATCATAAGTAAAGCAACTTAGATGACAGTGTGGTGTGCACAGTCCTGAGAAAGAAGGGTGACTCCTGTTCCACATGGGAAAATATTTCCTCATGTCCAGGGATTTTAAGGAGTATCGATATGAAGTATTATATTACATAAGACAAAAAAAAGACTTTCAGGGATACAGAATAACTGATTAATTAATGTGTGATACTAATGGTTGATGTACTTATTTCTAATTAATTATAAACAGTTAACTCCATAATTTTCATAGTTTTAACTATGCTATAGATTTTTTCATGAATAAAGTTTATGTCAACCAAGGTGGGTCAATTGTGAGAGTAAGGATGAAGATCAAATATCTTATATTGAAAGATAAAGGAACTGTCATTTTCTTTTCACGAAAAAATGTTGTTGGGGGGGTCTCTTTAAGATTCCAATCCTGAGGATTAATCATAAGATCACTGTAAATTAAGCAGAATTAGTACAAGATAAGTAAAGTAGAACTTATACAAGTATTGTGATAATAGCATTAAACAAAAATATCAAGACATGTAAAGACACGTAATTATTTTAAAAGTAATTAAAATATCAAAAGCTAAAAACTGCTTTACATTCCAATACAGCAAGTAAATAAATGATAGAAGTCAAGGATACAAAAAGGCATCTGGAACTTCACATGTGAACCACTTTTAGAAGGTCTCATTTCCCTACATTTCCTCCAGTCTTCTTCACTTGTAAGAAAAAGCAGCAAAAACTACTTTTGCTAATACTCTTCACAAGAAGTTGGAGAGCACCTCTTAGAGTAACCTTGAATGTAAGAAGTCTGTTTATTTTGGGTGGAACATTCATTGGTAATGTTGATCCTGCAAATGCTAATATCAACGAGATAAAATCTATGAATAATATTAATTTCAGTGATCTTGAGAAAGGAGATGGTTTTAACATAATAAACAGGGATGAACATTAACATATTATCCCATTTTAAAAGTTTAAAAAATTTTGCGAGGGGTTGGGGTTGTAGCTCAGTGATAGAGCGCTTGCCTAGCACATGTGAAGCACTGGGTTCAATCCTCAGCACCACATTAAATAAATAAATAAATACATGAATAAAAGTATTGTGTCCATCTACAACTAAAAAATTGAAAAAAATTTTGCAAGCAGGATGAATGAAAAGGCAGTTCATCAAAGGTAAAAATAAAAGACAATGACCCTTTGGAAAGAGTTTGTTAAGAACCATGCTCATGTCTGTGGAGCACAAGAAGACAGCATGTATTTGGTTTTAACCTTGGGGCACATATATCCATTAGTGGATATTAAGGAGAATGAGTCATTACCAGCTTGCAAAGTACAGAGAAAGTTGGAAATTGATTAACAATTATGATGCATGGTCCTGACACTTCCAAGCTTTCACCCTTTCCAAGTTCCTGTAGAAGGAGGCCATCTTGTCAATGCTGATAGTACAGCATTTGACCCTAAATCAGCAGACATGTGTATGACCCAAGGGCCAAGTACCTTTATCTACTTCGCTGACACCTTATGTCTGTGGAAACATCATAGCAAATCACAATGAAACTCACGTCACTTGAATGTTCCTCTCAAAACTTTCTTCAGTCTTAACCAACTGTCTTCAAAAGGAAGTCCTTACATCAATCATTTCTATGTTTGGAGAATTTTGTACTCTTCTAGTTATTTTGAAAGATATCATAGATTATTTTAACCAACAGTTAGCCTACTGTGCTAAAGAAGAGCAGTTAACCTATTGTTCCAACAACCAGAAGTTATTCCTCCACTCTGAGTGTGTTTTGGTGCCCCTTATTGACCTTCTTTGTTAGTCAGCTTTTTCACTGCTGTGACCAAAAGACCTGACAAGAACAATTTTAGAAGAGGAAAAGTTCATTTGGTGCTCACAGTTTCAGAGGTCTCAGTCCATAAATGACCATTTCCATTGTTCTGTGCCCAAGATGAGGTAGCACATAATGGCAGAATGATATGGAGGAGGAAAGCAGCTCAGGACATGGAAGCAGGGAGAGACAGGTAGTGCCCCTTATCCGGGACATATTATAAACCCCCAAAGAACATGCCCAATAACCCATCTCCTTCAGCTACAGGTTAAACCTTAGGTTAAGGCTATCCTAACTCAAACATTTCACCTCTGAATTTTCTTGCCTTGTTTTGCACATGAGCTTTTGGAGTATACTTCATATCCAAACCACAACACCTTCCTCTGTCTGTCTTTCCCTCCTATCTGCCACCACATCTTTCCCTGTCTCTAGTGCTTATTATTCAGTAAGTTCAATTACTACATATTGTATATATGTATCGAGTTACCAAAATAAATCATGAAGATGTACAGATATTATATCTCAATAAAAAATTTTTGTTTATAAAAAAATAAAGTCTTTGGTCTATGGGGTAAAAATGAAGTCATTCTGTTTGCCAATATTCTTAAAGTTATCTTCCAGTATCTTCTACCCACTTCCTCATCACATCAGGTCCTCCAAACTAACAAGCATATCTTGCATGTGCTCATTCCCACACTTTTATCTATTTCCTTTCTTCTTCCCCATTATTAATGCTTTTCTAAATTAATGCTTCTTTTCAAGTCCTGGCTCATTGTCACTCTCTCCAGGTCTCTTCCCTATGAACTTGTGTGAGATTTTCCTTTTAAGTTTCCAAGGTTCTTCTTCTTGTCACTATTATATCATAGTATGCTTAGTTTTCTTTTAGAATTTTATTTCAAAACTAGCGTGTCTCCCACAAATGCCTGGAGACTGTGTTGTAGTAGTCCTTCTAGAAACTGCATCACTTTACATTCAGCCACCAGTTAATTAGCATCTGCTGATTTTAATTGACTTTTAGAAACTACATATATGTATATATTAGACAATCACGAAAGTACATTATGGGAAGTTGAGAGAGAACAGCTGTGAGACTCTCATCTAAGTAAGATCAAATTAAACAATGTTACAATATCTTTCATAATAAGGAGGAAAACAGGAAAAAACCAAAAAAGTCCACCTAACATTAAGCACTTCAGATTCATAATTTAGCCCTAGGACAAAGTTCTAAGGCAGCAAGCACAAAAGTTAAGTGCCTCTAAGGAGAGCACTAATAACAGATATGTGGAATGCAGGTAGGTCTGATTTAAGACAGAAAAACTGCTAAGACAGGCCATTCCTCAGGCCTCATTGATATTTGCCATGAGCTAATGTAAGCCAATACTGTCAAACTTTAAGGGTTTATAAAAGAAAGTAAAAGTTCAGTTTTATGTGAAAATTCATACTTTTAAAAACACTGGCAAAAATACCAAAAAAAAAAAAAAAAGGATTTAAAAATTCCAAATTCTGTACAAAATGTGATGGAAATAAAAGGAACAAATAAAATTAAATGTAGCATTTGCATAATAGTGGAAAATTAAGCATACCTAATTTGCAAAATAGGTTTGAGGATTATGAGTGAACTGTGCAAATTTAAATATGGAATAATGGCAGATATAGTTTAAGGGATGATGAGAGAACTCTTGTGATATAAAAAGCTGATTTACGAATCTTAATTGTTACACTGTTTATTAGCCCCAAATTTGTCCCGGACATCACAAACATTGTGCAGACATCTCTCAACTGTCTGAATGGACCTATGTAGTTAGCATTATTATTTCAGATGAAACTGAGACACAGAAAAAGTGACTTCCACAATGTCTTTGTATAGCAGGACCATTATCGAAGAGCACAAGAACACCACACCCAGCTCTTTTGGTCTAGAAAGTTTGAATTCCTCACTACCACATTCTTCTGCCTCTAATTCTCCTAATTCTAAAATTAGGTACAGATAAGTTTAGCTGGATTACCTCTAGGTGTCTATGATGACTTTTCTCCTGGGACTGAGAAGATAGCAAGTAGTCACTAGACACTGGAGACTCTATGAAGTGGCCATAGGAGGCTTACAGGAAACTAGTTGACATCTCTGAAATGTCTCTAAGATAACCAGCCAGCAACAGGTGGAGGGTTTATCGCTGAGCTATTGCATGGTTGAGAAAAAGAAAATGCTTCCTTGCCTAAACTCTGAACTGGTCTATCTAAGGATTAACAAAAAGAGTAAACTTGAAAGATGTGTGTAGAACAAGTAAGTAGAATTGATTTGACAATCAGTCTAATGTGTGCAATAAAAGAAAAAGATGGGTCATTGATTAGCATGAGGTTTCTCTCTTAGGGTTTTACTCAGTAGAATGAAAAGGATGATTATGAGGGAGTTTGATAAGAGGTGGTAGTTTTGTGTCAATAGAAATAGATCAAATAAGATGTAACATGTAGTTTGGTTATGTGTGGTAATGATTCTGGCGATATTGAGGCTAGCTGAATAAAAATCATTGTTATCAATTTTTAGTGTAAGTTAAGAGTTTTCCAAAAGGCATATTGTTCATCTATCATATTTTAATCATTAAATTGAAGTTTCTTTATCTAAATGCTAACGGTTGGCTTTTAGTCTCTTGACAAAACATTGACAAGCTGAGAAAAACACACACTGAGTGTTTTTGATGGGCAAATATGCGTCATGCTGTGTTGAACGAGTAACCTATGAGTAGATTTTGGCCATTTTGTTTTGAGCTGTCAGATAAATTTCTCTTGGGCATCTTTCCTATTGCTGTGCATCTGAGCAAAATAATATTTTATTGTTGGTCATAATTAATAATTCATTGAAATATACCAAATGAATGCACTCAAAATATGGATGCAAATCTTATTAGATTTCTGAATTTAGCAGCCCGCATCACAGTGTGATTTTTGCAATACGAATTGCAGTCATATATTAGATCATTCACTATCAGAGTAGTCGAAAGCTATAATATAAAAACATTGACAAATTACTTTCTGCTTATAAATGAGAAAACAGATTTGTGTAAAATTTGAAATGAGCCATTCTGGCAAAGTAGAATTTGAGCTTCAAGTGTAAACACTTGAGTTAATGGCTGGGGTTTCTCAGTCTCAGAAGCTCTGGTGCATAGGGAGGGTGAAGCAGAGGTTACCAGAGCTCTTCAGCATTTTACTTAGAACATCCTTATAGGATTTAATTAGGCAGATTACCTGTTATGCATGGTGTAGTGTGCTGAACACTTTTAAACTGGTATGTCCTCAAGGCAAATGGAAGGCAAAGTCACAAGGAATTACATTCGACACAAATAACTCAGAGTATTTTATTAGTGGGCCTCATAGAAATGAAATCTTCTTTGCCAATGCACCATTTAATGTTTAACTCAATTGAGTACCAAAGAGTTTGTTAAATGCTGAACGGCCATCTAGATTTATGGATCTAACCTGACCACCCTTTCTGTGGCTTTTTTTCTAGAAACAGCATTGGAGCTTGGAAATAAAAGAAAAATCCTTCAGTTTTTAACACTTTGTGCTTTGTTCTAAATTATCAGATAATTATTTATAAGAAAGACAAATCTTGAAAAAATAATAATAGCTTATAATTATAACTTTAACAAGTGAAATTGCTTAAAATATGCTGTTGAGCAGCATTGTTCACTAGTTATTTCAGGATGCAAATGTTACCTTCCTACATATATGTTAAATTCCTGAATCTATTTAATCACTTTATTCCCCTAACCACCTACAGGGAAGGGTCACTATGTCAAGCAATCCTGAATGGTATTTTGTGTGAATTGGGAACAAAGCTTTTAAAGGCCAGAGGTTTAGGAACATAAACCAGATGTGCTCATTTTAAAAAGTCTACTTAGTTTGGTGGGGAGGGGAGGAAAGGTCAGCCTCTCAGATCTTTTAAAAATCTTACTGTCAAACACATTCCGTGAAGCTAAGCATTTTGCTATTCTGAGTGCTGCTCGTTGACTTTTTTTTTTTTTGGAGGAAATATCTGCTCTTATCTGTGGTTTACATGAGTCTTTTCCACCTTTGGAATACAATAAGATACTTGAAGATTTTCATAATCATTTGAAGTTCCCTAAAATATGTCAGGATACTTAAACTTTTATTCCATAGAAATAATGTTAAATTATTTCTCAAAATCATAATTTTAAACACAAAGGTCTTATTTAAATGAGAATTCTCTATAATTTGTCAATCAAAAATCCAGATCATTCTTCTCTCACCTGCCATCCCACAACCTGATTATATATCATCCACAACCATAGAAATGAAAAGTTGTATCCCATTTGTGTACAATGAATCAAAATGAAGTCTGTAAAAATTTAAAAAATAAATAAAAATTCAAAAAATCTAGATCATAAATTGATTCCTAACAAGAATTATTTTCTAAAGATATATTTGTACAAAGGTGAATGTCTCCCATCTTTAGACTGATGATAGACAGGATATGGAATGCTCAAGTCCATTGTAAGTGATCAGATTTAAAAGGAATTTAATGAGATTCATACTTAAGTATTTCCATAAGATACAAATTAACACTGAATTCTTGTTTGAACTATTTGGGTACTATACATGCAATTTTACATGTAGAAATAGCTATTTCTTAGTGGTAACATCCCTGATTTACATTTTTCTAACTCCTTACACAACTGACTCATTGTTTAAGCTCTTACTTGGTCTCATCTACTTGAAATTAATCTTAATTCCAAAGGCAGAGTTGTGACTATTTATCTGTAAGTGCCCTGGCGCCCCAGGATGAATGCTGCATATTAGCTGAATGAGATTGTGTACAATTTTTAAACTTTATAGGCCTCAATCTCCTCAACTACAAAATGGAGATATTAACCACAATATCCATATCATATGGTTAATAAGAAGAGTGAGAAACATATAATAAACTAAGAGGATGCTTGAATAATACTTATAAATTTTCAATATAATTTCAACATAAAGAGGATCTTTAAGAGTTAATACTCATCAGGTACGAATTTTGAATTACCCATCCAAATAAAGAACCCTGTGACATACTGGATATAAAGCAAATGAGCACAGACTTGTGGGAGCAGGAAAAAATTTACAAATACTGGCTATGGCATCACTACTAAATGTGCAAATGAGATCTTCAGAACCTGACCACACACTCTTCTTTGTTCTACTGTGCCTACATTTATATAAACTTTCCCCTGTAATTTTATAACCCTTGTGAATGACAGTTAACTTTATAATTTTATCCTTAGTTCATATGATATCCAGACAGGTTTGTTATTGTTATCGAATTATAACTAATCACAGAGAGATGGAAAACATGCTTGATGGAACTCATTCTCCATCAAGGGACAGTTGCATAGTGCTAGTTAGGATCATATTGTAGGAAGTGTCTATATGAGTGGCAAGTATTTCCAGGGAAAGATTTGAACGAACTGTGCATTGGCTCACATAACCTCCATTCCAAGTGTTCTTCAGTGTGCTATCTTGTACTGCAGAGACTGGAAAATGAAAACTGTATTTCCCAGTCTTCTCGTATCTAGAGTTCTCTTGTAATTTAGTTTCAGCCAAATGCATTTTGTGAGTTTTAGATTTGGAACTGAGTTATGTAGCAAGAGACACAGAACATGATACAATCATTTTGATGATAAGGTTATAGCAGAAGCATCAAGGACCCTAATTAGATGACTTCCAGCAATGGTGTGGGTAAAGTTCCCCACTGGGACAAAGACAGTGACGCCCTGCAGTCTACAGTGACCAGCCACCAGGTTCAATGTCTTATTACTATGATGGAGCAGCTTTTCCACTGACATCAGAGTCACTGTGATTTGAGATTTGGTCAGAGGGACACTACTTCTCCTCTCTGAGCCTGATCAAATAGCTTAATGAACTCTTATGAGAGTTTCATTTGGTCAATCTACAATTTAATTAACTTCAATATATCATCTTCTTATCTGCATCTACCCCACAAAAAATTGTATTTTAGCACAAAGATGAAGATGATGTGATGCTTTATTTCCAAAAAAAAAAAGATAAAACCTCAGAATTTTATAGGAGAGATAGATACTATAATACTCATGAGATTGTAATATATCAGAACTAAAAACTAAACATTACAGGAATACTTCAGAGCAATTGAGTAATTCTATTTGGTGATGAATAAGATTTCATAAACGTTGGGTCTGAAATAAACAGTATCATTTAACAAAGAATTTAGAGGAAGGGTATCTCCACATTTCAGGTTGAGGTATAAGAATTTAATGCTTAATCAAAGGTACCATCAGACACATATGTACGAATGGTGAATTTGTCCACTACCAAAAACCTGGAGCATGAAAGGGAAATATGAGATACTACTTTGAATATAATCTGTGCCCTACAAAACACATGGAAATTTGGTCCATAAAGTAACTGATTTGAGAGGTAGTGGAAACTCTCAGATGTGATTAGGTCGTTAAGAGGGAGTAATGCCATTCTTCCAGGACTGCATTAGTTACCATGAGTGTATGCTGGCATAAAACAAGCCTGCCCTTCTTGCTTTGTCTCTTCTGCGTTCACCTGCTCATTCTTGCAATTTTCTAACATGATGCAGCTTGTTACCACACGCAGCTGCTCAGACTTGAACTTCTCACCTGCAAAATCAAGAACTAAATAAACTTCTTTTCAAATCACCCCATCTCAGGTATTCTGTTATAGGAACAGAAAACAGACGACCTACGGGAATACGTTTAGAACAGGAGACTGTGTATCAGGTCGTGGTGAACTGAAAATGAAATGGAAGTTTAAATTTTGTTTTGTGTATACATGTGGGGGAGCATTTGTTTGCTTTGTAGGTAAAAAAAAATCATAGGTCTCAGTGGTAGAAAGAAAATTGTGGACATAGTGTGCAGATTAAATTATATGGAACACAAAGAATATGAAGGAAATTAATTAGGAATTATCTCAACAGGAAGGTCTATTCCAAAGGCAAGACTTTGAGAATAAAGTATAGCAGATAGACTTCACAGGTACCATGAAACAAAACTCTAAATGTGAAAGTTGATGAAAATTTGGAAGGAAAAATGACTTAAACTGTTCTGTATTGACTGAATGAAGGTGTGATGGTGCCACTGGCTGCAATGGGAAGCAGGAAGGCACAGCCAAGCAAATCTGACAGGAAATCCATGGAGCTGTATTCTGATTCGCTACACTGGATACCTATGTGAGATCTAGCCAGAGATGCCCCGTAGGTTTTAAAGTCTAGAGGTCAAAATTGAAGCCAAGGTTATATTTGCAGATTTCAGAGCCAAGTATTTAGGAATTAGAGATGGCATCTGTTTGGCATTTTAAGTAATATAAGGCCCCCTGTCGGTGTTTGTCACAGTGGGTCTCACATGGCACCAGCAATTTTTGCAACAATTAGGAACCACATCCAAGTAGCTGCAAAATGGTGAAAGTTAATGGAGAGTAGAATAGAATTAATAGAATAGAAGTTAATGGTATGAAAAAAGTGGTTTTAAGTTCATTGAGATACTTTTGGGGATTTCTATTAAATATTGGTTGAGATTTTTAAAAGGAGTTAGAGAACTTTGAGTTATTTATCTTAAACATGTTTTTAACCTTTTATCTGGTATTATATGGGAAATATGTTATTAAATATTAGGAACATTTAATTTAAAATGTTATGGGTAAATTTCCTGCTTGAGAACACATCCTAATTCCAAATGAACCAACTGGTTTAAGCAAACTTCCAGAATCCATAATGTTTTTTGAGAGGGAATAGATCTTCATTTACATACAATTTAAATTTAACTCTTCCTTTAATTCTGATAGGGTTAGACTACAAGCTATTACCACTCATCATCTTTAGAAATATTCTTCTTTCTCTTCTTTGTCTTGAAATAGACTGATATTCTGTTTCTCATTTGTTGCTTTGTGAGCACTCCAAAGAAAATATAGTAAAAAAACCCCCCAAAATTTGAAGAGTAAATAATGTCCAATGGTACACTCACATTTGAATTGCCAATAGACAAATCCCTTTTTTTGTACATAAATTGGACCTATGAAAGAAAATCATAGTTCTAGACTACTGATTTTTCATTATTGAAGATTTTGATATAGTTTTTGTGTGTGCCTCACTGCAAAAGATCAAAATTACACATAAATACCTTTAAAATCCCTGCCTTGATATAATTTAAATCAACAGAATGTGCAAAGAAATGAAAATAATTGGCAATGATTGTCATAAGAAAATAAGACATGATGATGCAAATTAGCTTTTTTGGTGTGTGTGTGGTTTTAACTTCTAGTAAATACCAGTTTCTACAGAATACTTACAAAGTATTTTGTGCTGGGGAACAGAGTCAAAGAAAATGTCCATTTAATTTTACAGAAACAAATAATTTTAGGGCTGAGTCACCTCTCAGAAGCTACCATCTCCTCATTTCATCATGAGAAAAATTTAAGACCTCAGAGGCAAAGTCATTGCTCATGAATGGAGAACTGACAATAGCCCATTCAGGTCATCCTTTTTTTATTTTTTATTTTTTAAATTTTTACAGACTTCATTTTGATTCATTGTACACAAATGGAGTACAACTTTTCACTTCTGTGGTTGTGCATGATAGAGATTAATACCATTCATGTAATCATACATGTAATGATGTCTGTCTCACTCCACCATTTTTTCATCCTTATAGTCTCCTTTTCCTTCTTAATTTCAAGTGAGGAAACCAAGAGTTAGATAATTATAATTGAAATTAAGTTTTGAGAGGGAATACTTACAGACAAGTCTGTTGACAGTTGTCATCGTTGTTGTTTTCCTCAGCCATGATTAAAACCACCTACATAAAAATGTCAGTTCCTGGCTGTTTTCTGTCAATACGGCAGAGGGAGGCTTTCACATAAATAATGAGCCTTGAAGGTCAGTACAAAGAGTGTAGCTGCATGATTTCCAATTTTTTGTGCTGAGGGTGTGAAATAGTAGGCACAGGCATCCTATTTTTATGTAACTATAGTCATTTTAAAATAAAATATAATATTGTTTCTTTTAATTTTTATGTCTGTTTTAGAAGTGCTAAGTGGTTTTAATCCCATAAATTAATAAATAAACATTATGTATCAATATTTGACCAGGAAATAAATAGTTTTGAAACATCAACGGAGTCATCAATCCAGAAAGTAGGAACTACATAGGTATCATTCTTCTGTCCTCCAAGCAGATAAATGTCCATTTACCTATGAAGTTGAAAAATTTGAACTGAATACAGTTTTTGAGGAGATCACTTTTTGGTAGAGAAGCTGGAAACTGGATCACAGAGATCTCACTTACTATAAAACATATTAAAACACACACACAGACACACACATAGATTTACTCCAAGGTATTGTTTTGCACAATTATGAAGGCTGACAAGTCCAAAATATGCAGTGTTTGAGCTAGCATACTGAAAACCCAAGAGATCCAATGCTGCAGTTCCTATCCAAAGGTGCTGTGCTGTAGAATTCAGACTCCACTCACAAGACCCTTCTTTTTCTTCTACTTAGGTGTTTAATGGACTGGACGGGGTCCACTCCCATTAATGAAAATGATCTGCTTACTCAAAACTCATTGACCTAAATGTTAATCTTATTCAAAAACATTCTCCATGTTATAAATGAGAGAACTAGGGCTCAAAGAGCTTATTAAAGTTTGTGCAAGGTGATAGAGCCAATAAGCAGTAAAACCAGAAGGGAAGCCTCAGCCACAGGCTCTGGAGCCTACAACAAAGTTACACACAAAACAGCTGCAGAGAATGGGAAGAAATGCTTATGATATGTAACCATACAGATAGGAAACCTTTTCAACGAAGGCAGGACACAAATTTGCATATTCAGGATTACCCTGTGATGATAATAATAATAAAACGCACATAAAGACTAGAAACAGTTGTGTAACTGGGTCCGAGTTAATTATCAATGATCGTTTTTCTATTTTCATATCTTTTCTACTTTTTCCACTTTAAAAAAAAAAACCTCTTGTGAATAATTTTTAGAATTTTAGAAGGCTATTCAAACTTTAAAATGAGAGCAAAACATGGATTGATGTAACAAAATCTTAATTGGATACTTGCTACTGTAGTGTACTACACATTTGATATACTTCAGTCATGGTTTCTCTAATTTTCAAAATTGTTACAATCCTATATTGACTAGAGATGTGATATTCCTGTCAAAATCTGTTAAAATAAAGCAAAAGTAAAAAGTTGATAGGTTTTCTTGAAATAAATGGGACTAAAATATCAGAAACTTTAAATGTGGTATGAAATGTTAAACATAGCAATGAAAGTCCTGATAGAAAAAGCGGGGAGTTTCTTGTAGAGGACTTGGGAAGTTACTTTAATAGTTTGAAGGGACAGTAACAGTGAAGAGCAGGGTAGGTGTCCTTGCATGTGTGTGTGATTTTCTTTTAATTTTTTCTAATTAGTTATACATGACAGTAGAATGCACTTTGACACATCATGTATAAATGGAGTATAATTTCTCATTCTTCTGGTTGTACATGATGTAGAATCCCACAGGTTGTGTAGTCACATATGTACATAGGGCAATAATGTCTGGTTTATTCTACTGTCCTTCCTACTCCCATATCCCCTTCCCTCCGTTCACTCCCCTCTGCCTAATCTAAAGTAACTCTAATCTTCCCTAGTGCCCACCTCACTATTGTGAATTAGCATCTGCATATCAAAGAAAACATTCATTCTTTGGTTTTTGGGGATTGGTTTATTTTGCCTAGCATGATATGTGTGTGATTTTCTGAATGACTTAATGCACAGAATATAACTTTGGAAATTTGTGAGAGGAAGATATGGAGATAGCCAGAAATAGTAACAGCTCTACCAAAAAAAAAAAAAAAAAAATGCTTATAATTTGCCTAAGACATAGAACTAAGAGAAAAGAGGTAAGAAAGAACATTGGAAAGCAAGTCAATGGGAATGGCATATTATTTTTAGGTACATTGGAAGCCTATAAATTCCAGGTTAGCTCTGTCTAGTGGTTATCCAAGTAAAAGGTGAAAATAGCTAGAAATCAAGACCAATCTTTATGACCACAGTGAATTTGTTTTCCTAAAGTCTGTATAGTCTCAGACACATTCATTATAATATATGTCAACTGAAAAACCTTAATCATTCACAACTTTGCATAATGCAGTTTGCTTAATTAATCTTGGATATATTAGTAATATGAGACTTTAAAATATTAGATCATACTTAATATAACAACATAGCTTCTTTCATAAGTAAACTCTTTTCTGCATTTTATTAAATGACTGTACCAAAACATCCCCCCCGTGAACATTTCGTGAAGGAACAGAAGCAATAGCTTGGCATACCGTATAAAACAATACAAAACGAAACACTGAAAATAACTTGAGGAAAGAAAGCTAGATTTTTTTTGTGTGTGGGAAGCCTAAATACTTATTCCAAGCAACATAGTGTGTTTAGCTGATTCAGCAATACCTTTACTACCTCTTTGTCAATTTAGTCACAGGATACATCTTTTCTTAGACATTTTAGTTGGATGTTGCAAAAAGGTTACTGTAACGCTATTCATTTACAAATAATTAGCTGCATAATAAAGAGGGCTAGATTTGACTATATAGCCTTTGAATAAATAATAGCAAAAAATTAGCAGAAACAAAATTTGATTTTAATAACATAATGAGAACTAGTATTTTAGTTTGATCAATGGCTTTATAAAAATGCTTCTCCCTTTTAATTTGGATTTCTTTCTTTTTTTTTTTTTTTTTTGGTGCTACCTAATTTAATTTCTATGCTAAAGTAGCTGAGAGGAAAACAAAATCTCATAGAACATCCTTTGTGAATCGGTATGACTGACTTTAATTTCAACTCAGGTTTTGTAAACTACAGATTATCTGGTTGAGAGTAGGCTCAAAGGTAGTTATCAGAAAAATCCTTATTTATTTCTAACTTCATCTATTTGAAGTTGATTCAGATAATAAGTTTATAACTGACCAGAGCTTTGACAATCTACATTTTGCGGGTAGCAAGGGGTAAATATAGCAAGGGGTAGCAAATGAAATTGTGAAGTTCTCTGAACTAAGATGTTGGGAGCTGTTTGCTATACTATTCTATGGGGCGGCTAAGATGGCGCCTGGCGGTATTGATTGTAAACTGGCCACACGTGTGTTTGGTTCGTGCTTTAAGCCTTTGCCTATGCTTGCCCGTGTAGGCTTCACGTGGAAGTTCTGTGATTGGTCAACTGAGGGTATGCTTCACGTGGAAGTTCTGTGATTGGTCAACTGAGGGTATAAGAGAGAGAGACAGACAGAGACACACAGACTAACGCAGACGCTGAGGGCGGGAAGAGGAAGAAGAAGAGGGAGGAAATGGGAGGAACGGGAGGAACGGGAGGAAACGGGAGGAAACGGGAGGAACGGGAGGAAACGGGAGGAACGGGAGGAAACGGGAGGAAACGGGAGAGGGAGGAAACGGGAAAGGAACGGGAAAGAAACGAACGGGTGCGCAAGATAAAGAGCTGCATACACATTCAGGGGATCGCGTCTTTGTGGGCAACAAAGACGGCGATACTAAGAAGCATGGGAAGTAGGCAGGCTGCTCAGCCATTCAGTTTTGACTAAATCGGCAGTCTGCGAGTATAGCAATCACCGAGGAGCCTGAAAATTTAAAACTGATTTGCTCTTAAAAGCATGTGACTTTTCTTCCTAACTGCATAGGAGCTACTTTTGTTTCTTTCCTTAGAAATAAAGTATGGGTGTTTGCAAACCAGCATCTTAAGCTTTGTTTATCATGTGTAGTAGGTGTACAAAGCACTAATTTCATTTGATTTTTGTGTCTGTCCCTTTCTCAGCATTCTTTTTATTGATTTCCTCTTTTAAAAAGCATTGTCTAAGGCTGCAACAAATTTCACACATTCTGCCAATTGTGTCAGTTGCCCTACTGTGGAGCATCAGCAGTTGAGACAAACAAAATAATAAAATAACAGCAACATTCAAAACAACCAAACAAAACCCAAATCTTGCTGAATATGTGTCCCAGCAGCAAGAAAAGGGTCTAACAAATTAAATGCATAAATTCATGCAAAATGCATAGTTCAAAAAGAAGGAATTTGATTTTCCTCTGAAATATGTGAAATTAGAAGTCAAGCTGCCAATCATTTCTAAGGAATGATTTAAAGCTATATGGTAGAAGGAGCAAAAGAGCTGAGTAGAATTTTATTTTGGATAAGACATATTTTCAAAGTTAATACAGTACAAAAGATTTTATGTGGAGAAGTTAGGACATAGCCAGTATACAAGTATGTTAGTCAGCTTTTCATTTCTGTAACAAATAACTGAAATAAATCAACTTAAAAGAAGAGGGTTTGTTTGGGCTCACCGTTTTGGAGGTTTTAGTCCCTTAACCACACTGTGTTTGGGCCTGTGGCAAGGAAGTGCCCCACTGCAAGAACAAATAGTGAAGGAAGCTGCTCACCTCATGGTAGCTAGGAAGCCAAGTGAGAAGAAGGTGAAGAGACTGGAATCCAGCAATACCTTTTCATGGCACACTCCCAATGATGTAACTTCCTTTCACTAGGCCGCACCTCCTACAGTTTCCACCACCTGCCAATAGTGGAAAGCTAAGAAACAAGCCTTTAGCACATGGACCTTTACAGTATATTTAAGGCAATGACCATCAAATGCAATCCCTCCAGCCATTTCAGGTATGCTGTTGAGTACAGGCTTATCTTTATGATGATCTAAAGTTGTCTAATATTCCTGTGGAAAATTGGATTTTTCTTGGTGATTTGGATTAAAGTTAAAGTTTAATCTCAAACAAAGGAATGTTACACACCTTCGCATAGACACAAAGAATATACCAACAAGATATTTTAAAATCTCCCTTAAGTATGAGAGAGAAATATATGTCTCTTTTTATGTATCTAAATTGTGGATTATTTGATCTCTGTAAAATAATAGAGTTTATTATGGTTTGGAAGCAAATTGTCTCCTAAAAACTCCTGTGTTAATGAAGGAATACATACATTATGAGAGCTGTAACCTAACCAGTTTGTCTTAATTTGAAATGACTGACTGGGTGGTAACTGTGGGCAGATGGGGCACGGCTAGAAGAGGTGGATCACTAGGGGTATGCTCTGGAAGGGTGCATTTCCCTGCAGCTCCTTCCTCCTCTCTGCTTCCTGGCTGCCAGGAGGGAAGTAGCTTTCCTTTGTTCTTACCTTCAGTCATGATGTTCTGCTTTACCTTGGATGTAGAGCAAGGTGGCAGGCCATCTATGAATCAAGATCTCTGGAACTCTAAGTCTCAAATAAACTTTTCCTCCTTTAAGTTGTTTTTGTTGGGTATTTTGGTCACATGATGCAAAGATGACATGTGTCCTCAAACACATGTGTTTATTTGAAAGACCTGTATCTACTTTTAGGTCCACATAAATTTTGCAACTATGTAAAGTATTTTTAAGAGATACTCTATTGCCCTTCCAGAATGGGCTCTCACGGAGCCCTCTCCAGACTCTTTGAAGAATTACCTGTTAATGGACTATTTCCATCCACTATTATGTTATTGCTAAAAAGCTTTTACATGACAAATCAAATTTTACAAACTCTACAGCTACAAACACAGAACATTTTGTTGCTACAAATACGAGCTTACTATTTTTTAAAAACTTTGTCCTAGAATTTACAAATAATTGTATTGGACCATAGCATTTAATTTAATCCATTCTTAGTATTTGAACAATATATGTTCATTTTAGTTAATGCAGTTTGAAAGGAAATACCATTCCAATTACTCAATATTTTCCCCTTCTTTCTACAGCTAAATTCTAGGTGTTATATTGTCAACTTTTAAAAATCTTTAGAGGTTGAAAATTATATTCAACATTGAAACATGAATGAGAAAAGTCATTATTTCATGGTGACAAAAAATAGCCTATAGTTGGGATTTGACTTTCTGTTTTTATGTTTCCCCTTTAAAAAAATATTCCCAGACATATACACAATCATCTTGGAAAATCCATCCATATAATTAAGATGACCACAAGTCTCCTAATTAGGGGTCATTATAAGTTAATTTTTTAATCTGAATAAAACACTTCTTCTGTTTGAAGCTCAGACATAAACCTAAAATAAAATTTTAAAGTATGTTTATGAGAAGCAATTATAATTATAAATTCCAAACAAACTACGGTGCCAAGATCTCCACTTTGTACAACTTTTCATATTTATCCCAAATTCATTGCTGATTACAAGTTATCACCAGGAATAACAATGTTAATTTTTATTCATCATTTTAACTTGGCCAAATATTTTTAGGCTTCTTGGAGGGAAGAAAAAGAAGAAGGCATTTCCCTTTAATTTACTCTTTGTTCATAAAAATATCAGAAGACCAGAAAAATAGAAAATAAAATTTCTCTTTTGTGGTTTTCTTATATCAGACTTATAATTTGAATGTTCTATCACGTCACACCGAGGAAATCATAAAATGGTACTAACTTGATAAAACTGCACAATTCATCTCTTTGGGGAGTTACAGAAGGCAAGTTACTGAAAGCATTAGTAAATTCTTGCTTAGAATTAATAAGTATGTGTTGAATTAATAATGACCTGAAAAGTGTTAATCCTCCAAATATTTGCCATAAACAAGAACATAAAAAATGACTAGAAATTAGATTTTCAAGTGACATTCAACAGTGAAGAAGTGAAGTTGGAGATTAATTTAGAACTCTAAAACAAGTTTCGAAAGGTTACCCTAAGATTAAGATGAAAAGGATTCCTATTGTTGTTTCTTTGTCATACATGAGACTGTACCTAAAGACAAAGAGCCTGCTCACCCCTTTATGTTCAAAATACTAGAAAAACTAGGGCTAACAGGAACATACTCAACATCATAAAAGTCATATATGCTAAACCTAAGACAACATAATTCTAAACAGAGAAAAATTGAAATCATTGTCCCTAAAAACTGGAACAAAACAAGGATACCCTCTTTCACTCTTTTTATTCAATGTTTTCCTGAAACTCTAGCCAGAGCAATTAGAAGAAAGAAATTAAAGGTATACAAATAGGTAAAAAGAAGTCAAACTATCACTATTTGCCAATGATATGATTCCATATTTGGAATATCCAAAAAATTCCACCAAAAATCTTCTAGAACTAATAAATGAATTCAGCAAAGTAGCAGGATATAAATTCAATACCCATAAATCAAACACATTCCTATACATCAGTAATGAATCCACTGAAAGAGAAATAAAGAACACTACCCCATTCACAATTACCTCAAAAAAAAAAAAAAAAAAGAGCTTGGGAATCAATCTAACAAAAGAGGTAAAAGACCTCTACAATGAAAACTATAGAGCAGTGAAAAAAAAGAAATTGAAGAAGACCTTAGATTATACAAAGACCTCCCATGCTCCTGGATAGGCAGAATTAATATTGTCAAAATGGCCATACTACAAAAACATATAAATTTAATGCAATTCCTATTAAAATCCCAATGACATTCTTCAAAGAACTAGAAAAAGCAATCATGAAATTTGAAAAAATAAGAGACCCAGAATGGCCAAAGCAATCCTTTGCAAGAAAAGTGAAGCAAGAGGGATCACAATACCAGACCTCACACTATACTACAGAGCTATAGTAATAAAAACAGTTTGGTATTGGCACCAAAACAGACACATAGACCAATGGTACAGAATAGAAGACACAGCGACAAACCCATATAAATACAGTTATCTCATACTAGACAAAGGTGCCATAAACATTCAATGGAGGAAAAGATAGTTTATTCAACAAATGGTGCTGGGAAAACTGGAAAGTCACATGTAACAAAATGAAATTAAACCTTTATCTCTCACCCTGCATGAAACTCAGCTCACTGTGGATCAAAGACTTCAGCCCTAGAACAGAGAGACCTTGCAACTTCTAGAAGAAAAAGTAGGCCCAAATCTTTACCATGTTGGCCTAGACCTGACTTATTTACAAGGACCCCCAACCTAGATGCCCTTGAACAGATGAATGGATAAAGAAAATGTGAGGTATATATATACATGTATACATATATTTGATGGACTATTACTCAGCTTTAAAGAAGAATGAAATTCTGGCATTTGCTGGTAAATGGATGGAGTTACAGAATGTCATTCTAAGTGAAATAAGCCAAACTCAAAAAACCAAAGGCTGAATGTTTTCTCTGATATGTGGAGGGTAATTCACAATAAGGCAGGGGACGGAGTAGGAAAGAATAGAATTACTTTATAATAGGTAGAGGGGAGTGAATGAAGGGGAAGGGGTATGGGGAAAGGAATGACAGTAGAGTGAAACAGACATTATTACCTCATGTAAATGTATGACTGCATGACCAATGTGATCCTACAATATGTATAATCAGAAAAATGAGAGATTACACTCTATTTATGTAAGATCTATCAAAATGTATAAATGCATTCTATTGCCATGTGCAACTAATTGGAACAAATAAAATTTTTAAAATTTTGTAAAAATCTTGCTCATAAAAAATAAGTTCATACTGTATTTCCAGATTTATTGAAAAATTATATTCATTTAACTCATTTATCTAGTATTTCTGAAGATCACCACTTTCTGATTTTAATGTATATAAATTAACAGCTAACACATAGATTCATTTAAGCCTATTAACTTCAGTGCTAATCCAAATATGGTCTTATGCATTTTTCCCATACTCTTTCCCTTTTATGCAATTATTATCCAGTTCCATCTATTATCTAAGCCTTCTGATTACTATGAAGCAGGTGAGTTACCAAAGTATAGCCAAAGGACAGCTAGATTAATATGACAAGTGGGTGTCTAATACCAGTTTGATATAATTCTATGGGGTTTTAGGACTTTTAGGTGAATTCCTAAAAATAGTGGAAGAAAATGCTTCAATAAAGATGTGTAATTGCTGTCCAATTTGAAGATTCCTACAAAATGAGAAAATGAGAGCATTATATTACATTTATATTAAAGGCTATAAAGTTTTGATTTATCCCAAGGTGTTACGTAGATATTTTAAAGCTAATGCTATGTAGTGAATATATTGTACTCATTCGTTTGCTCATTTTCCAGTACAAAAAGAGAGGCAAGGACATATCTTGTAAATGACCATGACACTATAAAATGTAGTCATATTAGATTATGGACTTGAGTAGGCTCCCTGTCATTAAGCCAGTATGAAGGAGACTAAACTACATTTTACTCACAATTAGCAAATGGGAAAATAATTCAAATTTTTAAAAATTAGCAATCCTTTGGAAAAATTAAACATAAATAAAAATTCACATTAGATATTTTGTATCTATGTTATGATATGGAGATTGATGTTTCCTTTCTGCATTTTGCTTACTTGAAAAATGAGATTGAGAAAGGATATTACAAAAGACAATTATAAGAATAAATTAACTGGTGATTGTAGAAAATCAGAGAAATATTTACTTAGAAATTCATTAGAAAATGTTAAAATATACAAAGTGATCAGAAATATCCTGCAAAGTTCCATGGATGTGGACAGGATTCATTTGGTTTTCAATGTCCACACATAATTTTTATTGGAACACAGCAATTGTACATAATTCTTATGTAGTACAAACTACTACTATTGACCAGAGGTCAAATTCTAGACAACAAAGCAGAGATTATCCTCAAATTTACACAAGAGGATGAATTTACAAGAAACTGCATTCTCCAGTTCTTAGTATCATTCTAGAGAGGCAAAAGGCATTCAGGTTCTGAGGTTAAAGCAGTATGTACATGGCTTTAGAAATTATTTCCAGCCATGTTTTTCAAATATTGCTTTTAAAAAAGCTGCTTGAAGCAATGACAGTCAAATTGTTCCTACAGAGAAATATAATTATTTGCAGAAGTATGGCTGAATTAACTAGTGCAAATGAAAATAAAGGGTTTTCACAGTCCTCCTGATTCGCTGCCTCCATTATATGTTCCTTCTATCATCAGATGGCCAACATATTCACAAGAGAGCATGGAGCAACAGTTGGTTGTGACAAAATTGTAAATTGCCCCTTTGAACTGTCTTCTAATATGTCTTCAAAGATTAAGATGAAGAACATAACTGTAAAGAATAAGCTCTATTTATGATGAAAAAGAATATCTCAAGTTGAATCATCATCTGTCTACTTTTCCCAGATAAACATTATTTCCTCTAAATATTTATATGCCTATATCTTTTGTTTCATTCACATGTTTTCCTTTTTTCAGGAGAAAAGAATCCTTGCTTCTTTGCAAGTGGCCCAAAAAAAAAAAAAAAATCCAGTTACAATCACCAGTTAATTTATTCTTATAATTGTCTTTTGTCTTTTGTAATATCCTTTCTCAATCTCATTTGATTTTAATACTTCATACAAGAAGTTTTCCCAGAACTTTCACCTCTTCTTTATTTTATTAAAGTTGTACTTAAAGAAGGGGTCTTTCAACCTGTTATGGACATTTTTAAACACTGTATTTCAGAATTAAAATTTTCAGAATTAAAATTCTGAGTTATGACTTCCTCTCTTTCCCAATAACTCATACAATGTAATTGAATTAATCTGATCAGTCTCTTGATCAGTCTCTTTAAATTACAAAAAGTGCTATATTTAAAATTGCATCTTTAATAAACACAATTTGTGCATACATATATGTGTACATATACATGTATATATATACACACACATGTGAATTCTTCATCAAAGAACATTTGACTAGTTTGAGTCAGCTATTCTTCCTGAGACATGTGAATATCATTGAACTCCATTGAATTATCCTTTCCTACAAGTATCTCATATTCCTGCTGGGAAAAATAAATGTGAGCAAAATATACTTAATTTAATTTTATAACAGCTGTATTAAAAACCTCAACTTGTGGGTGAAAATAGTCAAATAGTAAAAGCAGAGGCTGTTGTGGTCACAGTTTTAGGATCCCACCACAAGATTGAATGTTCTAATGAAGTTCTCCAAAATTGGGTGTTATTTCTCCTTCCAAAAAGAGGGCTATTTTCCCTGCCTGAATGGTGGCAAAGATCAGCATGAAAAGAAATTAAAAGTAGCTGTCCACCCAAATATACGGCTCTTCAGAGATAGAAATATAGATTAAAAACAAAGCAGAATCCTCAGAGTCCTGCAAATGGTAACAACCTTCATGATCTGATGAAAACAAATTTACAATTTGCAACGTTTTAAAGGAAGGTTACTCCTGTTAAGCACAGTAACTGAACACTCTACATTCAACTCCTGAGCAATAATAGTGCAGGAACTAGAATAATTAATTAGCAAAAACCCAAATTAAAGAAAAAGTAAAGTGAAAGGAAGGGAAGAGAAGCAGAGAAAAGATAAGACTATTCCAGTTTAGATTGATGTGGGTCAACTACCTAATGGAAGTTTTGCTTTTTTAAATTAGAAGGGCAGGGAAGATTGTTGATTCTTGATGGTTAAGGGAAAGAAATATATCAGATCAAATCAGATCAAAGGCAGTTTCTTCAGTCATAAAAGATAAGGGTTTCAAAGATAAACAAAGGGGAAATTTAAAAACCTGAGAACTCTTACTTCATACTTCATTTTCTCTGTATAATCATGCTTAAATAGGAAGCCATGTATGCAAATTGTATTTCATTGTATATGCTTTAAAAATGTCATTCTTTTTTGTACTTATTTTCTTCTGGATTAATGACAGTATTTTTATAGCTAGGAGACAGATATATATTCAATAAAATATTAAGAAACATTTTTGGCTACAATGAAAAGCTAGAAATAACCCAAACATCAATAAAAAATGTAAGTCATTTATAGTTCACCTGTGGAGACATTAGAGTTCTAAAATACAGCACATGAGAATCAAAAATACGAGGTGGATTTCACTGTTCTGATGTATAAAGATGACCACCACAACTGGACAAAATCAAGATGGATATTAGATTTGTATGAATTTGCTAAAAATTTCAGCAAGATTTATATATCTGAGAAGGTATGTAGAAACAAAAGAGATTATCAAAAGATAAAAAAGCACCAAATGCTGGTTAGGCTGTAGAGAAAAGGGAGCTCACTGTTGGTTGGAATGTAAATATGTATAGTCATTACGGAACAGTATGGAGTTTCTTCAAAAAATTAAAGATAGAACTACCATGTAAACCAGCAATCCTATTACTGGTTTAATATCCAAAGGAAATGAAATCCTTATGTCAAAAAGATACCTACTTCCCCATATTTATTTCAGTACTATTCAGAACAGACAAGGCACACAATCAACCAAGATGTGCACAGTTGGAAAAATGAGTTAAGAAAATGTGTGTGTGTGTGTGTTTGTGTGTGTGTGTGTGTGTGTGGTTATGGTTTAGAGATGAGGTGTCCCACAAAAGCTCATGTGTGAGACAATGCAAGAATTTTCAGAGATAAAATGATTGTGTTACGAGAGCCTTAACCCAGTCATTGGACTAATCCACTGGTACGGATTAACTGGGCAATAACTGTAGGCAGGTAGGAAGTAGCTGGAGGAAGTAGATCACTGGAAGTTCCCTTCCAAATTAGGGAACTTAAGTAATGGGATACTTTTCTACCTTCTCTTCATAATTTCTGCATATCTTTGTGATACACAAGTTTTGGGGTTTATATTTTGTACCTGGTAAGCGGAGCTCTCTGTCTACTTCCTGGCCCTAATGTCCTGAGCTGCTTTCCTCTGCCACACAGTTTTGTTCCACCTCCAGGCCAGAGCTATGGAGTCAGCTGACTATGGAATGAACCCCTGAAACCATAAGCCAAAATAAAATTTTCCTTTTCTATTCTATTCTTGTCAGATCTCTACTTGGTCATAGCAACAAAAAAGCTAACTAAAATATAGAGATAGATATAGATAGAGAGATAGATTAGATAGATGATAGATAGATAGATAGATAGATAGATAGATAATAGATATGCACACACATTTACACATGCACATGTATGTACACACACATATGTATATACACACACCATGGAATATTATATGTGCATAAAAAGGACTGAAATCATGTCATTTACTGCAGCATAAAGGACATCCTTTTCAGTGAAATAAGCTAGGCACACAAGGCAAATAGCACTTGTTCTTATTCACTTTGTGGAAGCAAAAAAGGTTCATCTACAGAATTAGAGAGTAGAATATTGTTCACTAGCTGCTAGGAAAGGTAGGGGAATGTGAGTATAGAAAGAGGTTAAATAACTGTGCTAAAATTTAGTTAGACAGGAGGAATTACCTCTAGTGTTCTGCAGCACAGTAGGGTAACTGCTGCCTTTAAAATTTTATTATTCAAAATAACTGAAAGAATTCATAGCTTCCAAGCACATAAAAATAATGAATGTTTGAGGAGGAAAAATGTTAGTTGCCCTGATTTCATCATTATACGTTGCATACATGTATCATATTATCATAGCGTACCCATAAGTTTGTACAAATATTATGTTAAAAATTTTAAAAACTGCTCTGAGAGAGTGTAGAGCAAACTGTTTGAAATGTTTACTTCCAAATTAGGGAACTTAAGTAATGGGATACTTTTCGACCTTCTCTTCATAATTTCTGCATATCTTTGTGATACACAAGTTTAATGTTTAAATTCATCCTACAAAAACATACTCTCTCTTATACTTAAAAGCTATTTACCAAGGAGATATGGAGAGGAGAGGAGGGAAAAAGGAAGTACTGGAAATGAAAATGAAGAAAACTATGTCATGTGCATATATGAATATGTCAACATGAATCCGACTATTCTGTATAACTATAATGCACTAATATACAAGATACTTACCAGAAAACAATAACATGGAGTATTCCAAATAAACCAAATACATGAGCATGTCTCAAAAAATGTTATTTCACTGTAGTTATTCCTGTTGCCTAGCCTATATCCCAGCTCAATGAAGATAAACCAAGGAGATTGAGGATACAAATAAAAGTCCCTGCCTGGGAAGGTGGTTTAGAGATGAAATACGACAGGGCACAGGTAGCTCAGGACATCTGGGAGGAATGCTCAGAAAAGAAAACTTTTTAAAAGGGAGTTAGGGCATGAGTTGAGCTAACCATGCTGAAAAGTTTGGAAAACATATTCCAGGCTGATTTAATGGTACTAAAAAGAGCATGGAGGTGTGAAACTTCATGATGTGTGCAGAGAATGGTGAGCAACACAGCTGTTTAAGAGTGGGTGGGAGCATAGTGAAAAATAAGACAGCAAAGCATATTAGGATCAGACTGCAAATCTGTGAAGGGTCCCATGTGCCATGTTATAGATTCTGAAAGTTTTTAAGCAAGGCAGGCACTATCAGACTCATATTTTTGAAGGTTACACTGTTGGCAAGCAGAAAGAAGAACTAGAGCAGGGGAACATTCCTAGATTTTGAAACATTTTTATTTCAAGATGAGGAGGCCTTTTTGGAGGAGATGTTCAGTAAAGGAGAGAAGCAATATGTCCCAGGCTTGGATGGAAATGTTGTTAAACATATGTTTTATCATTAATATCATGGAGCATATGCTCAAACCCTATATACAGCACATTCTTGGCTCATCACCAAAAATTATTTATTAAGCACCCACCTGCATATGAAATTTTAGCAGAGCTAAATCCCCTGAAAATGTCATATGTATTTTAACTCGAATGCTGCATGATGTGCATAAAGCACTGTAGCTTCTCTTCCCCACCAATACTGTCTTAAATTTCAATAATACCACATGCATTCAATTCCATTGTAAATTCAAAGACATAGCTTATTTTTTAAAAACTTGCTATGAAATTTGATTCAGTAGGAATGCTTAGTATGAAAGTGGTAGAAGATGATTAGAAAAGAGAGGATATACTTCCATGTGTGAGGAATGTTAGAAGAAGGAGAGATTAGATAGGTGAAATGGTGGGTTCCTTGACTGATATATCAGTATGTGTATTGTGAAGAAGTGCATACTGTGAGAAAACTGAAGGAATTCTTGGTTAGGAAAAGATCACCATGAGGTGGTTCACTGGAGAAGGTCAGATGATAAATGATAAAATGCTTTCAATGATAAAATGTACCTAAATGTACTAACAATTTTAAAAAGCAGAAAATAAGGAATGTTCTTTACATTCCTACCTGGATTTGCAGCTCAATTCGACATTGTAGAATTATTAATCTTGACCATTGAATACTTGGTATCATTCAGAAATAGAAAAATGCTTTTGGATACTATATCATTTAACTTAAATTTAATGAATTTCTTATATTTAAAATAATAACATTACCAATAAACTTCATTTGGTTGTCATGTAGTTTTCCATCAACCATGGCTTAATTTTTTTTAAATAATTATCCATTCTAAGGAACATGGCAGAATGAGAGCTATCTTGGTGGCCGACATACAACAAAACAATGTATGGAGGTAGACAAAACATTATCTATAATAATGGTATTCTACTTATTGTTACATCACCTCTTTCTCCTACTTTATTGAGTACTCTTCACTTAGTTGACCTAGTATTTATGATTAATGTATAATGGTATACATATGCTTAAGAAGTACACTGTTATGGTCCCAAAATACACCTGTGCCTACAAGGTTCCTGCAGGTTAATGTCTTCTGCTAGGGAAAATGGCCTCATTTGCATTGACTTTCAATGAGCTCCTGCAGGCAAACACCTGAAGCCAATCATCTGCAGATACCTGCCTGCAGGCATAGGTGTGCTACCAGAGAGCTTGTAGACTCCACAATGTTTAGTCTTATATGCTGTGTATAACTTAAAATATGACTCACTGAGCCAATAAAGTGTGACTGTGTGTACTTATGAAAACTAGTCTGTATGTGCTGCGATGGTCAGTGACAGACAAAAGTTCATGATGGAAACATTTCAAGTAATAAGCAATTGAATATGAAGGTGTTGTAAGTGTGAAATCAATGAGTTAAAAACAAATTGATAAATAGTTGAGCTTCCTTTATTAAATATAGGGAATTTGGAGAAAAGAAAGAAAATGTTTGATTTATAGGGGACCATATTATCATTGCTTTCCAATAATATTAGTAGAGTTGTGTTTTTTTGTACCATTTATCTTTTTCCATAATGTTTTCAAAAATGTCAAGACACAAAACATTTATTCAAAATTTATTCAGATTTGTACTTATTCCCCAAATATTTATAAATCTTTTACTATGTGGTAAGCTTGGGGAAGGACATTTCTGATAAAAAAAAAAAAACAAACTAGTTAAGAAACCTATAAGGGAATACAAGAGATAAAAATAACCAAAGAATTATTGAACTGGGTACTCTAGAAGACTTATTATTGTCTTTTTAGCTCAATGTAGGAAACAATGACTTTTGTGCCATTCCTTTCTTATTTCAACATGATATAGGACCAAAGGATTCAGTCCTTGAACTGTTCTTCTCTGCTCTTGCTGTCAGTCAATTCCTTGGCTTTTTAGGGTCATCACTGTACTGATGATGCTCAACCTCTAAACACATATCCAGCTATCAACTTGACATTTCCACCAGTTTGTCCAGTAGGCATCTCAAATTCTTCAAAACCAAAACATAGTTTTTGATATGTGACCCTATAACCACCACACACAGGTGCACATAGGCATATACACATACATACATATACAACCTCCTTCTTCCTTAGTTAACTGCTTTCATCTTTGTGGTTGTGTCAAAAATTTAAGTTTTGCTCCTATTTTTTTCTCAACCTATCAGCAAGTCCTATAGCCTCTAACTCTCAAGGTTATCTTGAAGTTGATTAGTTTTCACAATGTCCATTGCTGTCACTTTAGTTTAAGCCTCTACTGTTTTTGCCTAGCAACTTCAATAATCTGCAAATGTTTCCAGTTTCTATTTATGACCCACATATCTTCCCCCCACTTGATGACCAAGTTAACTTTCAGTCTCAAAACAGATTGTGTCATTCTCTTCTCAAAATTCTCACTGACTTCCAGACAGACAATATTTTAAATTAATACCATGTCCTTACAAGACCTTGTTCACCTGGACTCTGCCTCACTCTGAACTAGTCTCCCTCTTCTGTCTCTTCTGTCCTCTTCACCACTCCGGCTTTCTACTGCTCTGGTCTTAATGTGCTAACTTTCAGGCTTTACCTTTGCTATTACCTTTGCCAGGATCTCTTTTCATAGATACTCTACAGATCCCTCCAGCATTCCACTGGGAATATTCTGGAGTGTCCTGTCTTCAGAGATGTGTCCCATCTACTCACATTCTCTGTCCTACATGTTTTCCTTCTAGTAACACACCCCTGCCTTTAATATCATAACTTTATTTCATATTTTTATTGCTTCTTAGAAAGACATTAAACCTCATGAAGACAAGAACTTCTTTTTTATTTTTACTATAGTTTCTCTGATCCCTAAAAGGTGCTAGAACACAGCAAAAACACTTGATAAATGATTTTGGAATACATGAATGAAAGAGGAATTGGAACTAGAATTTGATGATGAAGGCTGAGCAAAAACTGACTGGGAGAATGACATGGACTGCAGTGGGAGCATGGAGGTGTTGACAGCCCAGGGCATTCACAGATGGTTAAGAGTTCTCTGTGGGTAGAACATCCTAGAATCCTTATAATGATTGAACTAATTGTGCACATGCATTTTCCTATCAACTCTGAACCCAATAAAAAGAAGCAAATGAGTAGAATTAACTTGAGTGGGACCCATTATAATGTTCCCATTATTTCCATAATCAGTAAAATAACTGTTATTAAAGGACAAAGAAGATGATTCTCTGAAACCATTAATTAAGTGCAGTCTCTTCCAAGTGTTCATAAGTTGTCTCTAAATGTCATTGATAGTATCATGATGCATATGTAAAGGTGGGACTAAAATCCCCAAATGTGACAGGTAATCCTTGTGCCAATAAACAGAAGCTTAGCCAAACACTCATATTTAAGACTCGTCACATTCTGTGGCTTAGTCTCTTCATCTCTCTGGCTGCATGGAGCCTTATCTCAAACAGAGCTACCTGATGTTGTCTTGTTCCATGCCAGGTGAATCTGTCTACTGCCGTCAAATTTGGAACTGTATATAGTTATGTTGCAGCATTAACATTCCTGTGTCCACTCGGTTGGAGTTTACTTCACAGCAACTTCTCTGTCCTCAATTATTTTGAATTGTGCAGACATCCAATGCTCAGTGGAATAATAATAAGGTTGTAGAGTAGAGTGCCCAGAACTTGGGAATTTTTGCAATCTTGGTTTCATATCATTTATAAATGAATTTGATATAGCAGTTTAGAAGCAGAAAACAATGTCCATCACAAGAATTATCATTATAATTATCTGGATACTTGTTTTTGTTGTTGTTTATGTTTAGAGGGACAACCTTAGTGGGTTGATGTGGCCATACAGGGACCAAATCACAAACCCATAATAAAAATAAAAGTAAAATTAATGTGCTACTCTGAATTCTAAGGAGGAATCAATTCTTAGAAGAGTCTGACATTAATAAACCACTAGGAAAAATATTAATTTCAAGAATTATAAACTCACTGACAGCAGATAACACTCTATTTAAAAATTTGTTGCCACATTTTTAGCATCTGGAGTGTATTAAAAGAAATTTTTAATAAGAATTTTACTTAGTTGACATTAGCTCTACTCTTGGGCAATCACCTCATGGAGGATAGAGCATTTGTCTAAAATAAAATTTAGACAACCACAGCACTGCTTGATGTAAATGCAAGGAAATGCTTCATAGACTAGGTATTAGCCCTCATGGCAGCCACTAGACAGGTGTAGCCAGCAAGAACACAACGTTCAGCTAGAGTAACTGAGGACCAGGTTTCTTCATAAGCAAAAAGCTGCATATGATTAGTGGTTACCGTAATGAACAACACAGATGTGTCATACTCAGGGTAATATGATTCTAATGTATTTTTGTATGGAATATATGTATCTTAAATTGTTGGTAAACCCTTTCATTTATGTGAAATGCACACATACACACATTTAAAAAAATAGTACTAAGAACCTCTGTAATTATCTGTACCCGTTTATGGCAAGATACCTGGAAAATTTTTAATTTTCTAAAATGTTTTGCTTGAATTTCCTGTTAACAGCAATATTCCTTGATATCCACAAGAAACCATTGAAATGAAAATCATAAATTTTAAGTTAGTACAAAATAAAGTCATTAATAAAATCGTTAAACTGTCAAAACTCCTACATTACAAAGCATTGAGCAAAACAACATATGCCTAATATCTTCTCTTTTTATTGTGTGTGTGAAGAGATGGCAAAGAAAATTGTCTATAATTTTTCTAGTGACAAAAAGAGGAAATTCTCACAGACACATGAATAGTGAAGTGTTCTTCTTTTCTTCCATTAATCCATTCATTTCAAGAAGAGGATGAGAAGAGGAATGCTTTTTAACTTCACTCCAATTTCCATCACACTGTGTCTGAAGACAGTATGTTTATTAAGTAGCTAGAGACTTTCTCACAGTGTCTTTTGCAGCTGTATAAACTGGCTCCCACCCTCTTCCCATTGACAAGTTCATGTTAAACAAAGTTATGACCTGTTCCCTCTGAGATCTCTTTGCCCTTTGCTATAAAATCCCAATTTACCTCCCATTTTCACCCAGGGTCACAAAGAATTTTTATTGGAAAGTTAAGTAAAACCAAAAGTGTCCATGAATTGCTTTGAATGCCACTTTGCACAAAGTACTAATCAAGACTTCTGGGATCACATTGGGGACCTTTATATTGTTTTATGTTTGGACAGGAGTTTAGTGAATTTCACCTTAATCTGGGTAAAAAACAGAGAATAAATAAGTGATGTGGATAAAAGAGGAGGAAGAATGCTTACTGTATTTCCACTTTCAATATACCTGAAGCCTGTGATGGTCATCATCTGTCTTTATACTTTAATATTAATTAGGACTGCAGATTTTTCTTCATTTCACTAGTGGTGAAATGTCTATATTGACCTCCAAAAACAGCAGTTTTTAAATTTTTTCTTAAGCCAAAATATTTTATTCATTAAAAGTTTTACACACACATTTAGAATATTTACGCTGCAAAAATTACTGTAGGTCAGTAATATTTGAAACAATTTGAAACATATCATTCTCCCATGTTTCATTCTGATCATATGTTCTTTGCCAAATAAATGATATAGATTCTACTACCACCTTCATGCACATGCGTCCTGAGACTCCCTCCCTGGCCTTTCCACTGAATTCTAGTCTAACATCTCTTTTGGCTATGATTTCATTGAGGACAGGGTCATCTCTTTTTCAGTTTCGAGAAGAATGCTCAGTCAGAGATTGAGGCATACAAGAATTCATGAGTGAATTTTCAACTAACTACTAGAAGGTTTCAACTTAAACTATCATGTTCTTACATCCTTTGCTTTTTAATTTGCTTCTTTTCCTTTGAAATTGCTCATAATGTGTAATTATCTTCCAGTCACTTACATTAGCATCTTTGATTAAATGGCTGTCTTAGTCCCTTTACCAAATAGTTGCCAAATTTTTTCTATCTCCAAAATATTTGAGTTACACCTCACTTATGTTTTCTCATCTCATTCACACTTACTCTGTTTTAGGCCTTTATTAATGATGTGGACTGAACTGTGTTCCTCCAAAACTCCTATATCAAAGCCTTAACCCCCAATGTAGTCATAATTGGAAATAGGGTCTACAGTCAGTAAGATAAGGTTCAGTGAGATCTTACGAGTTGGCCCTGATATAACTAGACAGATTCTTTTTAGAAGCGACACCAGAGAGATCATCAGTCTCTCGTTTTCATAGGTGTGATGTCAGTCTGTAAGGGAGGAAAAGAGGTCATACTGGAAACTCTGATTTCAGACGTCCAGTTTCCAGAACTGTGAGAAAATACATACCTAGTGTTTAAACTACCCAGTCTGTAATGTCTTGTTATGGCAGCCCTAGCTGCTTATGGCAATTATTTTTTGCCTGGAAACACATCAGTTTATTCATTGGAATCATAATTCTCTACACCTATCCATTAAGGATATTCTGAGCAGATATTCCAAGATACAGCCCTGATTATGTCACTGTTATATTCAACTGTACCTACTATCTTCTCATTTCTGTATGACACAACAATAATAGTGCATACATCATCAGTATTTATATCCTGGGCACAAAGTACTCTATTTGCATTGTGGCATTTGATATTAATAATCATATGAAGTATGTAATATGTTTAATCTTCAATTTGCAGAGATACTGAAGTATGTAATATATTTTTCCCACAATTCACAGAGAAACTAAGTTATTTGCTCAGTATCACAGCTGACTAACCACAAAGGCAGGGTATAAAGTCAGGTTTTCCTGAAACGAAGTCTAAAATTTAAGCATAACTGATATATAATCTTTCTTGAGTTGGCATGCAAGCGGTTGGGAATGTAACGGAAGGCTACCGCAGTCTTCCAGATGAGATGGGCATGATATGGATGGTTGGCAGAGCAAGTAAAGTATAATTAACCAAAACTCGTATCATAGGCAAAAATGAATTAGGACAGAGAATACATTTCAAATCATCAAATATAGGCTGATTTATGACATTTTTAATAAAAATCTCAACTTCATAAGAGCCTTTGAGTTGATATTTACTTTATTTCTGTCAAATTCATTTGGTAATATGTGATCTTTTGAAGATGTTAGAAAACGTTAATTTTATAATAGTTGTCTGCCTCCTTTAGGATGCATGCCAAAAATGTGACCACATCATTCTACTATCTACCCTCAAAAATGTGGTGATGTTTTTATAATTATCTATCCTTACTTTACCCTTTGGCATAATAAAAGCCCATACCATCTACCACTTTTGGTCTTATTTAGATTGGATCTCAATGTTTAGAAGCTTTCTTTTCTCAATTAGGTAATCAAAATCTTATTCACCAAGTGTCCTCCTTATGACCAATGCTTGATGACTATTGATATGAATTAAAGAATGTAGCAAGAGTTATTAGTTTGATTTGTTAAAATTAATCAATTGAAAAATTATGAATCTGCTTATAGGTTATTGGAAAAATTGCTTTAATAAATACCCTTTAAATTAATTTACTCTTAAATGAATGAGTGCCTATGAGGAATTCTCCAAAGTTGAGATGTTTATTATTTTAAGTTACTTAAACATAGAAGATACTTAAACATACATTTTACTTGTTTGAAAATATCCTTCCAAATTTTTTCAAGGAAAAACTTTTATACAATTGGAACTCAAATTATCAAAAGTATTGTTACTATGGTAAAATATCCTTGAAAGGAAGAGACCATATACAAAATTTAGACACCCTACACACATAACTTTTTTTGTAAGAGACTGAATAATTATATAAGGGAAAAAACAAGCTAGAGTATTTTCTATGATTACTTTCTATGAAAATTGCTTCACATTTTCAGTACTTTTTTGGAACTAAGACTTAAAGTTTCATAGTATGTTCTATAGCACAAATATTGGCAAATGGGTCATGCAAAGTGACATTGATCAAAAAGTCAAAATAAAGAGAGAACTTCTAGGAGCACTTAGGAACAATTCTTAGTGCAGAATATATTCTTGCCTTCCAAGGAAAATAATTTTCTTCCACTGAATTTTCTTATTGATCAAAATAGAACTGATCGTTTTTAAACCAGAGTAGAGAGAAATATGCCCTTTTCTTTCAGATTGGTGTTACTTCTAGCCACTGAATCTCAATGCAGAGATTTGTGTTTTAGCCAATGCCTGCCTGAAAGATACCCACTTGTAATTGTGCTACTAGAATACCTATGGACAATGTCAACTATAAAACTCATCTTTTGTATTCAGAGTATTAAGGTATTCTGTTTGGATATGATTACTGAGGAAACTTTTATGAAGCCGGAGAAGATGATCTCTATCTACCATTAAAGTCAACAATTGGCACAGCTATTTGGAAGAAGTATTAGCTTCATTAAATATTCTAATTTTGCTAAAAGCTTTAGACAGAGAGCAACCTTAACACAGTTTGAAAACATCACAGTCAATGGGAAAATCTTGATTGGACCCTTACATGATAAATAAAAATCTGTAAAAGACACACCTGAAAAATTGGGGAAGTTTAAATATGGTAGAATTTATTGAATTATTTATTTTCTTAAGTGTGATAATAGCATTGTGTCTCTATAGGAGAATATATATGTACTGAAATATTTAATGTCTCATGATACCTAAAATATTATGTAAAATGCAGCAAAGGAGAGATCAAGGAAGAAAGAGAAAGGGAGAGGGAGAAGGGGAATGGAATGGGGAGGGAGGAAAAGAGAGAAAGAAAGTTGAAATCTAAGTGGAGAATATATGGGAATCCATTTTGCTATTCTTCCATTTTCTGTATGTTTGAATTTCCCTAATTAAAAAGACGAGGAGGGGAATAATTTTTATAAATCCCCCAGATAAGGCAATTTAATCACTAATGTAGGTATCTATTGGACTGCTCTATACCTGTTGTATGTGATAGTCTGATGCAAAATGACTTATTGAAGAGAGGAGGTGGTAAATGTTTCTTGTAAGTAGAATATATATGATTTTGTATCTATTTTTGGATGTTTAAATGTTGTCACCATAAATCTTTCTGGCTTAAAAAAAAAAAAGAAAAAGAAAAAGAAAGCCGACTTGGCTGAAGGAGTTTGAAAGAATGAGAGAGACTACCTGGTCCACCCTCCTCAAAGCAGAGAATGTATCTATCTTTCCATTAGGACTGTAATTACATGGATCTGGCATTTGTATCTCTAGTCTTTATGTAATGCCTAGAGCATAATAGATGCTACAAAGCAAATATGTGTTGAATAACTGAACATAACCAATTAGGTGATTTTAGAAGAAAAAAGAGAGAGCGAGAGAGAACACATCTAAATGCCTCTCCTCCCAATTGGAGATTAACAAAGTTTATCAGCATATTATCATCTCCTAAAATCTAATAGCAAATAATAATGGTAATAAAGGAAACTTTTGTTCTGACTGGTCATTCTATTCACTGGCAGTGGGAAACAAAACCATGTCCATATTGCTTTCAGGCTTTTATCAGTTCCCGATATAGTCTCTCTCAAGTCCCTTTCTTCATCCTTTCCTCTTGCATAAATCCAACGGTTTTGCAGGTCTAGGTCTTGGTTCTTACAAAAAATCTATACAGTTAAATTATTATGTTATCTTTTTTGCTACTATGAAATTAGAGGAACATATTTCTTGAGAACTACATTGACACATGAATCTGGATAAACACCTGAGTAACTGTGTATTATCGTTTAATATTCAAGAATCTTGTGGACTAGGTTTATTATCCTCTTACTGATAGAAATCTCAGATTCTCAGAGTCTAAGTATTGTTCAAAATAACAAGCTTTAAAGTGAAGACAACAAAAGAGCTATCATTTATTGAGTACTTACAACTTGACAATAAGTTACAGATATTAAGATCTATACAGATATTATCCTATTTAATCTACAAATTAACCCTGTGAGATAATATATTAATTTCCTGTTGTTGCATAACAAATTAGCACAAATTTTAGTAGTTTACAACAATACTATTTATCACATTGCAGCTCTGAAGATTAGAAGTCTGGGCTGGCTCAAGTGGATTCTCTGATAGAGTTTCACAAAGCCCAAATCACATTCAGGTTAGGGTGGGCTCCTATCTGGAGGTCCTGGGAAGAATCCACATACAAGTTCATTTGCTTTGTCCAAATTCAATTTTCTATGGTTGCAGGATGTTGACTTCCCTTTCCTTGCTGGTTATCAGCTGGGGCCCCAATCAGCTTCCACATTGCTTGGCATGTGCTTTCTCTGTCTTTAAAACCAGCAATGATACAACAAATCCCTCTCATAGAATCAATGATTTCCTCTTTCTCCAAAGCTGGAGAAACTCTCTGGAATGTATCAGTCACATGTGATTGGATTAGGTCCATCCAAATAATCTCCCCCTTGCCAAATAACAGGGGTGCTGTCTCATCATATTCACAAGATCCATCCATGTTAAAAGGAGAGATGATACAAGGATGAAAGTCATTGGGGATCATTCTATGAATTCTATCTAAAATAACTAAGTTCTGCTCTTGTTGCCATTTTTCAGATGAGGAAACCAATGCACAAGATAGAATAAGAACTTGAACTCGCTTTAAATATTGTTTTGCATTTTTTCAGTTAAATCGTGCATTAATATTATTATCTAAGCCCCACCCCTATAAACATTGACTTACATTTCCCTTCACTTAGAAGCTTCCCTAAGATATTATAAAAATTCCTGGAGCATCTGTTGGACTGAAAAGCCTGTGTTACCTGGGTTAAATATGTTACTTTACCCCTTTCTGCTATTCTGAACACCAAGAAACACTACCAACTCTTAGGCTGTCCTTCTTGTCTGATGAAACTACCAATATTTACAGTTTCACCCTTCCTTTTTAACTTCCAAAGAATTTCTGGACTGTTTTTAAAAGAGCCAAGCCCCTCTTCTATGTCTGACTATGTGTGTCTACATTGTGTAGGACTGATTATGTGTAGGTTAAAGCATTCCTTTTTTTATATCACCTCTATTTAGTTTTTTGATAATATCTTTTGTCTTCTGCATATTTAAACAAAATCTGATATGGAAAAAAAAACATTGACTAACTTTTGTGTGAACCAGATTGTAGAGATCACCACGTATCTCAGGTACCACAATTTTAATCCCAATGAATTCATCTTTGACAATAGCTTTTCTGAAATTTTCGAAAGTGTGATTAACTCAATTCAAATTCAAATTCAATAAAAATTTATTAGTAGTTTATTTGAAAAATACAAGTGAAAATCAGTGAAGAATGTAGAGTTAAAATAATCGGTAAGGCATACAGACAATGAGATTTGTTGTCAATTAATGTGGCAAATGGACATATGCCATGCAACTGTTCTGTGCTTATTCTTCAAATATCCCCATGAACTGTGCTTGAATCTCACCTGATTATGGGATAGTGAATAAAGCATTTAACCTCACTGGGCCTTAGTTTTCTTGCCTTAAATAAAAGGTGAATGGATATGATAGTTTGTATCTTAAATGTCACTCAAAAGTTCATGTGTTGAAGGCTTGGTCCCCAGCTGATGGAGCTGTCAGGAGGTGGTGCAACCTTTGGAGGTGGGATCTAGTGGGAGGAAGTTCGGGCACCAGGGTGTGCACTTGAAGGGGATATTGTGATCCCCGCCCACTGCTTCCTTTCTTTCTTTCACTTCCTAGCTACCATGAGGTGAAGAGGTTTTCACAGCTGTGTGATTCCACAGTGGTATACTGCCTTGTCACAAGTTCAAAGTGATGGGACCAAGCAACCATGGACCGAAAAGTTCTGAAACTGTGTGCCAAATTAAACTTTTCTTCCCATTAGGTTGATTTATAAGTTATTTTGTCATAGCAACAGAAATCTGACTAACACAATAGATTAGAAGTAATCCTCCACAACTCTTCAATTTATGTTCTGAAATAAGATGAATTCCAGGAAGAAGATTGAGAGAAATAGAGCTGAGCGATGTTGTATTGATGAATCAACAGCCCATACCTCAATCAAAACATTAGAAAATGAAAGCGCATAGAACACATAGCATTCCCTCAAGTGCATAAAGATTATGGAATAATGAGCTATTCAGTTTCCTCTCCTTCCAAAACTAGAATAAATACTTCCAACATAAAAAGGGGTTAAAATTTGGTGATTCTCCAGCCAAATCCCAACTCCTAAATTGACTTTGTTTAGCTATTTAGGGTTTGCTTTTTCACTCAATTGAATTCCTTTCAGTTAGTACATGTGTTTTTGGATTCCTGTTCATTCTAACATGCCTGATCTATTCTTCTCACTTAAATAATGAATATGGCCATGCCATTGTGGAGTTTGGGATGTATGGGTAAACTAATGAAATTCCAGTTAGATATTGGGAAGACTTTAGTTTTCTGAAAAATATAAGCATTGAAAAATCTCTTTAAAGAATTGTATTGTATTCTCTGGGATATTTTACGTAAAGTTAACTTTAAAGTGAAAAATGGATTCCAGAAGGAAAAGTTATTAAATTAATGCTTTGAAACTTTCAGCTTAAGATTTCTATAATGAGCAACACAATTTGCCTTTATATCAACTATCAAAATGTGTTTTGTGGATAATTTTAAAATCTTCCACTTTGCTTGAGTGACAATGCAACAAGTGACTATGGTAGAAGCTAATGCAAAATAGTACTGCTCACTATATATTTGTTTAAAACCAAAGTGGTCAGCCTACTGCAATTGTAGTGCTAAGAACAAACGTGATCTTTGATGTTATGAAATAAGATATGAATTTATGTTCCACTTATTCAGTTTCATGAACTTCTCTTCAAAGTATTTCCCACTATACTGTTTCTTTGCTTTGAAGTGGTTTGTGACCCACATGAAGTAATTATTACCATGGCAAGTTTCCAGACTGCTAGATATTGGAAACTAAAACCTCATATATGAGGAGAGCAGTCCCTGAGCACCTTTATTATTCACATTGAAATCAATGATATACTATTTAGCTACTGTAGCTTATGAAACCATCTGGTTTGTTCTGGTTTGACAAAGAAACTCATTTTTTTTCTTCCTAGTTTCTCCCTTACTACAAGAGAGTTTTTGTTAAGATCATGTCAACACATCCTTTATAAATTCAATATAGAAATAGATAGAGCTCCAGCTAAAGATTCAGAAGGGGGTGCTTTGAATGGACTGCGTTTTACAGGTGGTTAGGAGGCAAGAAGGCCAGAGCAGTAAGTGTCAGCAAAGATCACTGATGATTCCTTTAGCTATGAGGGAAGAGGTCCCATTTGGGTCTTTGTCCAAATCTTGTGAATGGTATTTACAATGTTAGAATGTTTTATTTGAAACTCAAATGATGAATTACACAGAAAAGCAGTACGTAGTGAATTTTACTGACATTATTTCTTTAGAGTCATTTTAACTCTGAGTGTACAACCTATATATAACAAGAAAATTTTCTGTAAACAGTAGGATGATAACACAATTCAGAACATAGCATATGAGTTCATATGATGTGTTTTTGATAAAATATATTGTGCTTTGTATTTTTTTTTTTACTTTTAGCAAAGACACAATTTTAGAGACCATACTGACAACTCTCAGTAACATAGCATCTACTAGTGAAGATATCGTTACAATCATATCTGTAAGAATGAACTTGAATGAAGTGCATAGCTTCCTTCTCTCATGCTTGGTTAAAATGATTCTGAAGTAATGTAGAGATGATCTCTGTATTTTAAAAGAATCTGCAGATGTTTTTAATGGCATGTAGAAGAAAAGATAAGGTATCTCAGAAAAAAGAAACAGATATTTTCTATACATTTACTTAAAAATCTCTCATCTCTGTAAAACTTCTATGTCTAAAAAACATCTGTTCTTCTGGTAACCTTTTGTTTATTTTTCACATTTTCACACATATCTGTTAAGGTATTTCTGTTTTTTATTTTCATATTAGTAAACTATACTTCCTATGGAATCTTGACCCTAAATCATTTCATAGCTTATTTTAGCCTGCTTATAAAATATAATTTTACAATGCAGCATCTATGAAAACAAAGTTTTTAGTTTCTAAAAGGTACTGAACTTGAAAGGTAGAATATATTTTCTCAATGAAATACTTGTTATAAGCATATACCTGTAAATTTTAATGAGTACTTAAAATACTGTAATATTTAAAACCTAATGGAATATTAATTTCATTTTTTGTCCAAAAATATCATCATTAAAAATAAAATATGCTATATTAACACATATTATACATATTTTTCACTCAACATATGTGATTAAATTTACTTTAAAATATTTTATCTGGATTATGTGAATTTATGTGGTATAGTGCAATAATCCAACACATGCATACAATATGTAATGATCAAATCATGGTAATTTGCATTTCCATCTCCTTGAACATCAAAATAAAATTTTGATTAATATGTAACAATTGTACACACTTAGGAGTACTGAGTGATATTTTAATAAATACATGCATGTTTTCAAATGAGGACAATTAACCTTTCCATGTAGGTGTCATTACTTTTAGTTTAGAGACTTGAGGTTCCTCTCTTCTAGTTTTTTGTGAAATAATAGACCCCCATTATTCTGTAGAACAATAGAATTTTATTTAATTGTGTTTGGGTATGCATTATCCAATTTAGAACTATCCAACACTCTACCTATACTTTTTTATCATACCTTCCAATCAACTTTTTAAAAACATTCACATCAATCAAGAGAGTACAGAATTAATCTTCTTGCATTTTATTATTTCACTTACCATTTTCCTCAACATATTTGACTAAATGAATTATTAATTTTACCATATTATCAATGATACTAACATGGGATGACAAATATTGCCATAACAAGTTTTTAATTTTAATACTTCATAGATGAAAAAAAATGATTAGTTAATTCTGAGTCAATTTATTATCTGACTATAAAATCATAAACATTACAATGTTCTCTATTGCTCTTACAGAATTTTTATAATATCAAAGGATTATGGGCCAGGAGAAATGGTAAAGAACTGCCATTGAGCAGGAGAAATGGTAAAGAACTGCCATTGAGTCTAGTGGTTTGACTAAATAGCAGCCGATAGTATAATGTAAATGGCATGTTTTTCCTAATACATTGAGTAAGGAGGAATTCCTGTGTAATCCATCACAAATACTGCAGTCAATCTTCATGTCCCATGTCAAACTAAATTATAAGTATTCAGCAGAAATGTGCTGGTCACGTTGAAGCATTCACTACAGAGTTAGAGGCACAACTTAATTTCACTTAACAAATGTGTGCTAGGATTTTAATATAAACAAATTAACAAACTGTTGAGCTGCTGAGAACATTTTGTAAACAGCTTGGGTTCCACTTTGGTGAGACAGACGGCAAAAGTGCCTCCTCCTTTTCCTGTGGTTTCCCAGATGATCTGACCATATTTCCAACATTTTCAGGGTATTAAATTTTCAGCTTAAATCATTGTGGATTGCTTAGTTTGTTCAGTTATTTTGTTTGAAAGTCCTGCCCTTCTACCCCAATGCTTTTTAAGGTATACTTACAAAATATAGGCATACAGAACAAACCCCGAATAGTTTTTCATTTTCCATATCTACCTTGGACCTTTGCCCAGGAAGATATGGAAAAGCATTCTATTCCAAGATAATAAAGTTCTGACTTATATTTAGAGACAATTTGGTATGGTGGCTTTGGAGAATACAGGGTAATCTGTTTCTTTTCCAACTATCCATCCGAAATGCCTATTAAATTAAGAATTAATGTATCAATTTTATACTTAAATATCTTATCTCTCTGTGCGCTCCTTGCTCCTGACAAATTTTTTAGAATTCTTAGAAGAGACTTCCCCTTCTCCAAACCTCTGTGATATCATTTTCTCCAACTAAAAAAAGTTCTTCTACCTCTATTTATTCTAAAATACAGTAATCCACATTCTTGAATGAAGGCTTAACTCCTGTATTTTATGCCAGACCTTTATTATCTTTGATGAGTGGTCTTGATGTTTGGCTTCATTGACATTTATCTTAGCTCTCTTTTTCTAAGTCAAAATACAGATCTGATCTTGTCCTTCCTCTTGACAAACTTTTTAAGTTTTGCCTTAACTTGCCCTTGTCTATCTTTAAATATCTGTGTTTCTAACTAATTTCTGATGAGTGCAGACATAAATAAAAAATCAAAACTATTATACAAAAACAACTATGCAGAGAATCGGTGTTCAAGGATATGAGTAGTCAATGCATGGCTATTTTCATTAGTGACTCAGCAATGTGCATCCTCTAGGATGACCCCACTGCTCCCCATCTCCTAGTATGTACATCCTTATAAAATAATCCTCCCGGAACATAGGGTTGGATTTATTGACTCTCTTATAGACTACAGCAAAAGTGATAGGATATCACTTCTAAGATTAGGTTTCAAGAAGATCATGGCTCTGTCCTGGGTTCCCTTTGTCATTCTTTGCCACGTTCATTCTTAGGGAAGTCAACTACACAGAGGCACCTGTGACAAGGAACTTAAATCTGTGGCCAATAAAGTCCTGAAGTCTAAAACATCCACATGAGTGCCTTGGGCACAGAACCATCCTATTCAAGCACTTAGATGACTACCATCCTAGATAAATGCTTGGTTTCCACTTTGAGAAGCACTAAGCTAGAAACACCCAGCTAGCTCTACCTGGACTCCTGGCCCACAGAAATCGCTATTTAATGAGTGTTTACTGTACAACAGTAGATTACTGCTTTCTATTTTGGTACCTACAACAGAATTTAACCAAAATAGATACCAAAAATGTGGGAGTAACTTTTGACTTGGGCAGTGGGTTTTGAAGGAAGGGTTAACAAATGCTTAGGATTCCTCCGATACACTGTTCATAGAATTTTGAGCCTTGAGGATACTGCAGATGAGGGCTTGCAAAAAAGTGAAGATAACCTTGTTGAAAACTCAGGGAAGGGGGATATTTGGTATGTATTATTAGAATATTTAACAACATTATTGTGAGAAGTTGTGTGAAATGTAGAAAACGTGCCTAAAGAAATGATTGATACAGCTAAAGAGATTTCAAAACAAATGTTGAAAATGCCACCTAGTTTCTTCTTGCCTTTTACAGAAAAATGCAAGATGAGAGAGAGAGAAATAGAGGAAAGGACTTGGTAACAAAAGGAGCCAAGACTCCATGGTTTTAAAGATTCTCAGCCTCCCCACACAGTATGTGATGCTCACAATAAAGACATGCCTTCTGAGCCAAAACCAAATACAGGGCTCTACAGAAAATCATAGTATACAGATTAAGCTGATGGTGTCACTGTGAAACATTTGTTAAGACCTCAGATAGATCAAGTTTTGTGCCAGAGTACTGTTCAGTCATACAAAAGGTGCTTAGCAAGATTAAAGGTGTGCCTCACATATGTTCTCAGTTAGAAAACAGGTCATTAGGAAGCCTAAAATCATCTTCCTTCAGTCATCTTAGCAGAGCCCAGAGAAGAGGAGGACTCAGTTAGAAGAGATCTATGATGTGACTTTTGAGTCAACCCCAGTGAGGCGCACAAGTGGTACACAAAGTTTTTCAAAGAATTATACCAGCAGAAAAACTACTAGCATGGAGTAAAACAAAGAGCTAGTGCAAAAGTAAAGAGGCAATTTTATCCACCAAATTCCACTTACAAACAGTTGGTTGAGCAAACTACTTAGCTAAGCACACATGCTGCCCTTCATGAAAAGAAGCTGTACTCTGCAGATAGAACCAGCACCTCAGAGAAGAGAACTGATGACCTGAAGAATTAATCAAGGCCTTGAAATTAAGCAGGGAATTTCCAACATTTACCTGACTGAATTTAAAAAGTGCTATGGACCAGTGTCTCCTTTGTGCCTAATTTTTGAAGATGAATGTCTATAGTGATTATCACTGCCCATCCCACTACTGTACTTTTAATGAGTGTGGGGGAAAGGGTGTGATGTGAAGGAGATACTGACTCTTTAGTTACATAGTTCAACAGGTCAAGGGTAATCATATTCAAATAGCTATACTTAACAAATCTCTTCCACATCTAGACCCAATTTAAATAATAAAATTCTGGTTTGAAGCTTATGTTGAGAAGAGATTAGACTTTTAGAAACCTTGCAATTGGGCAAAATTTTCATGTGACATGTACATGAATCTTTAGAAGCCTTAGAGCAAACTGATTTGTGAGCTTCTAATATGGTATCCCCCACTTCTTGTTGTGAACACCTTGCATAATTCCTTCTCCTTGAGAATGGATTGTATTTATTAACTCGTTTCTAATGAATAGATTACAGCAGAAAAGATGATATGTAACTTCTGAAATTGGGTCACAAAAAGACTATGACTTCTATCTTGACACCCTTTTCTTCCCTCTCTTGCTTGGTGGAAATTCTGTGATGAATTTTCAGTAGGAGAGGAACTGGTCTCAAAAATTTTCCTCTTGCTGTTTCAGAGGGTAGATAAGGTAGTGAAGATAAAAAGAAGAAGGGGACAGCTGATAGAGACTTTAAAAAGTTGTTGCATTAGTCCTAAAGAGAATGATGGAAATGTACAGTGAAGTGTTGGCAAAGATATGGAAAGATTTGAAATAGATTCTGGATGTCATGCCAAGAGGACTTGTAGATATAATAGATGAGCGGAATGAGTATAAAAGATTGTTGGCTACAGCTCTTAGATGGAGGGCTCATTTTATCTTATATACTCAATAAAATTGCAAGCACTTTATGGTCAATGACTCTGTATTATACTTCTTCCAAACACACAATGCCTAATATACAGTGTTTTGTTGAATGTACAATAATAGTTGTATATGGATTAAGTAAATCTCATTTATTTTGATGGTCCTGGGTTTTTGCCAATACCTTTCCTGAGTTCCTATGAGTTTATATTTCTGCCAAAAATTGAGGAGCAGTAGTTAAAAACAGAACAATTACTGAACACTTTCTGTAATTGAGAGAACTCAAAAGTAATTAGGGATATAGAAGAATAATAAAGGCAGCTGAAGGAAAAACTGATCATGTGTGTATTATTTGGCTCCGTTAGTGAGAAGTTGGTTATAAACATTTTTCTTAACACTTCCACGTTTTCCAAGTATGACATTTCACCTGTATGTGCTGTTTGGCTTTATATCATTAGAATTGCAGTTTCACAAAAATGCCAGGTGTTACACAGGAGCCTGGGTAAAATAACATTAATAAGGTACCCCAAAGACCTGTTGACTTTGTCTTAACAATCTTCACAGAGGGTGATTTCTTCCCTTGTGCTTCACTTCAACTGTTTTAAAATACAGATTGTGTATTTTATATCCTTCAGCAATTTCCACTTAAATCCATATGTGACATTTGCCAACAATACTAATTAGCATGAGGGATTCAACATGGACCATAAGAGAGGAAAACCTTTGTTACTGTGCTTTATGAGCACTTAATCATAAGTTTTCAAAGACTCCAATCGAATTTACATGTGCCACCATTGTGTGGTGTGAGCCTGAGTGTTTTCAGATGTCTCCATCTCATTTGGTGTCATCTCTCCACAGTAATCACAGCTCAGCTGCTTCCCATCAAGGAGCAAAGCATTAAATTGCAGGCGAGAGTTGATTCAGCCTGGTTCTTGTTCTTGGATTTTGCAACTTCAACAAAATCAGAAGCAAACTTCTCATTTTCCTTTTCTTCTTCAAAATAGTTCTTCAAGATTCTAATGTTTCTTTCTTAAAGTGTCATCTGAAACTTATATCTTTTCTAACATAAAAGCACATTATAATGGTTTTGTTTTATTATTTCAATTTAGTGATTAACTAAATTTTATAATTAGGCCTGCAAATATTTGACGTGCTCCCATTTAAGAATTCCTTTGGTTTTTATGAAATACTGAATGTCATTTACTATACTTTTCATGATTTCATTAACTAACTGCATGACATCCTACCAAAAGGGTAGAACTGGATTTTTTTCTCCTGATTTTTTCTATAATCACAATAGTTTTCAACATTCAAAGTACTATTGAAATTAGTATTGACGTCAATAGCCATAGAATTATTTCAAGCATTACAAGTAAAGTTTGAACTAGCATTATGATGATATATCTGTGTAGTGTTTTGCCAGCAGTAAAGTTGAGGTGTATATGTGTGTGTATAAAATAATTTTTAAATACCATATCCTTACATTAATGTAGCATTCATCAAAGAAGAGTCTAGAATTAGGTGAGTTTTTTGATCTACTGTAAAAGAATTTAATTATTATATCCAAACCTTTCTGATTCATTAATTTATTCATTCAGTCAGCATTCTGGATACTGAAGTGATGGCACATGCCTGTAATCCCACAGGCTCAGGAGGCTGAGGCAGGAGGATTACAAGTCCAAAGCCAGCCTTAGCAATTTAGTGAGGCCCTAAGGAACATAGGGAGACTCTGACTCAAAATAAAAAAATAAAAAAGGGCTGGGGATGTGACTCAATGGTTAAGTGTCCCAGGGTTCAATCCCTGATATCAAAAGAATAAAAAAAGGTGTTTGGAATATATATAATATTTAAAATGTAATATGCATAAAATCAGCACAAAAACAAAATAAGACAAATTAAAACTGATAAATTCTCAGTAAATGAAATGTGAAATTGTGACAAACTATAGAAAATGAAGAGAAGCTGCTCGGCAGGAATAGACAGGGCACTGAACTGCAAATCAGGAGAACTGAACTCATACCTCAGGCATTTTCTCTTGCTTTTTTTGTATTTTATTTTTTATGAGTCTCAGTTAATTTATTTGCAAAATTAATTTAAAAATACATAGTAGCTTACCAATAAGCAGTACTATTATTGATGTCCAGATATCTACAGTATATTTAATTCTTCTAATAGATCTACCAAAGATATATATTACCATCCATACTTGGGGGGTGTGTGTGTGCATGTGTGTGTCTGTGTGTGTGTGTGTGTGTGTGTGTGTGTGTGTAAATGGTATATGACCTTTCTCACTGGGAAAAACATGAGTAGAGAATAGGATTAAAAATCATATTTGCCTGATGCTGGACACATCCTTACAGTACCTGTTTTAACTAGTTTTTTCGTTGCTGTGACTAAAAGATAGAAACAGAACAACTGTAGAGGAGAAAAAATTTATCTGCAGGCTTACTGTTTCAGAGGTTTCAGTCTGTAAAAGGCCAACTCCAATCCTTGGGGCTCAAGGTGAGGCTGAACATTATGGCAGAAGAGCATAGTTTGGAGGGAAGCAGCTCACCACATGATGATCCAAAAGCAGAGAGACAGAGGTCTCCACTTGCCACATACATACTCCAAAGCCACGCCCCAATTCCCACCTCCTCCAGCCATATCCTACCTGCCTTCAATTACCACTCAATTAATCCCCTCAGGTGATTAATTCATTGATTAGGTTAAGGCTTTCCTATCACAATGATTTCTCCTGTAAATCTTCTCACATTTTCTCACATGTGAACTTTTGGAGGAAACCTCACATCCAAAGTATAACATTTTGCCCCTGGTCCCCCAAAGCTCACAATTATCTTACAATGCAAAATATTTAGTCTGTTCCCAGGAGTCCCCATAGTATCAACAGTTCTGAGATTGCTCAAAGATCAAGTCCAAAGTCTCCTCTGAGACTCAGGGCAAAATTGCATGATAAATTCCTATAAAAATCAAAAGGAATTTACAAGTGTCCAATATAGAATGGTATAGAGTAAACATTCCTATTTAAAAAAAAAAAATAGGGGAATAGAAAGAATGGATGAGACCAAAGCAATACTGAAATCCAGCTGGGAAAACAAGTCCCAGAGCTCCCAGAGCTCCATGTTCGATATCTGGAGTACATGGCAGGTCCAAAGGGATTGTGTAGCTCCACTCCTGTGACCTTGTTGGTTGCAGCCCAAGTGGCCTTTCTGTTGGCTTGTCTCAGCTTGACTCCTGCAGCTTTCCTTGGGGGACATTCTTAGTACTGGCATTTCTTAATCTCAGGGGTCTCCACTGCAACATTGGCCTCCTCCTTGCATCTTCATGTACTGCCCTCTCAGGGACTGCCTGCAGGGACTCCAACCCTGCTGAACTTTACCTGGCCTCCCAAGCCTTCCTTTGAAATCTCGTTGGAAGCCTCCATGACCCCCTAAATCCAGCTTCCTGCATGCCAGCAGAACCAGTACCACATGGTTGATGCCAAAGTCTGTTGCCATCTTGAGCAGTAGTAAAGCCTCCAGGGACCCTGGCTTCAGCAGACTTGATTGTCTGGGTAGATAAGCATGTTGAAAAAATTTCCTAGGCCCCCTTGTGCAAGAAGGGTTCCACACTAGTCTCTTCTTAAGAGAATTTTCAGTTTTACTCCCTTGAGCCTGAGATGGGTGTGGTCTTGCCAGCTCCTGAGATGCCCTCAAGCCATCTTTCTTATCATCAATGGGCAAAATCTTTACATTTCTTTAGTGGCAGTAAAATCTTTAACAACTACAACTTCCTTAAACCCAGTTTTACTCTTGCCTTTCAAGTTGAAGTCTTTCAAATCTTTTTGTTCTTCTTTCTGCCACTATCACAATAACCTTGACTAAAAACTTCCAGCAATACCCATGCCACTTCCTGAATGCTATGCTATCTGGAAATTTCTTCTGCCAGGTTAAGAAGGCTATAGCTTTTAAAATCAGTCTCACAGAAAGTCTCAGGACATGGGCAAAATGCAGACAACTTCTCAGCCAGAACATACACAAATGACCTCTAGTTCAATTACCAATAATGTCATTCTTTTCCTCTAAACCCTTTTAAGCTTTAGCCTCACTGTCCATGGTCCTAGTGGCATTCGGGTCTTAAGAGCTACCAAGAGAATTGTCAATTAAGCTCCCCTTACAACAATCTAAAACATTTCCAGCTTGCACTGCTAAACATCTAAAAATTCCTCCAACCAATTCCCAAATGCTCCAAAACTTCTGAACAACATGGTCAGCTTAGTACAGCAAGGGCCTCACTTCTGGGTACCAGTTTCTGTTTTAGTCAACTTTTTTGCTGCTGTGGCTAAAGGACCAACCAGGACAACTGTAGAGGATGAATTGTTTATTTGGGGCTCACAGTTTCAAAGGTCTTAGTTCATAGAAGGTAAACTTCATTCCTTGGGGCTCAAGGTGAGGCAGAACATTATGGCAGAAGAGTACAGCAGTTGGAAGCAGATTGCATGGTGATCAGAAAGCAGAGAGAGTCTTTACTCACCAGATGCAAATATATACTCCAAAGCCACTCCCCCAATGCCTCACCTTCTCCAATCATATCCTACCTGCCTCAATTAGCACTCAATTAATCTCATCAGGAGATTATTTCACTGATTGGGTTAAGGCTTTCACAACACAATCATTTCTCCTCTAAACCTTCTCACATTATGTCACACATGAACTTTTGGAGGACACCTCACATCCAAATCATAACAGTGCCCTATGCTGTAAAATGCAGATTCAAGACAGTCACTTTTTTTCTTTACCACAACTTTGATTGTTCATTGAATTTTCATTGAATTGTTGAATTTTCATTGAATTGTTCATTGAATTTTCCAATGAAAATAAACAGATCAAGAAATGTTTGGGTTTGTTCAGTTGTCCATAAGTTAGATTACCAAACATTTTACAGACTCTCAAACAATTTTAAAGAGGCACTTTACATGGGAATGTTCTAATTTCCATAAGCTTCCATGGGTGTGCATACAAACTCTCTCTCTCTCTCTCTCTCTCTCTCTCTCTCTCTCTCTACTTAATCAAATAAGACCAGTAGAAAATGTCAATGTAATAATAGTTCCCATCTATGTCCATAAGCTTTGTATTAGGTAACAGTTTATGGTGCTACTTTCATCAAGAAAAAAATAATTCCAAAGTATATTCTTATTCCTCTTCCAGTGCTGGTAATGGTTATATTCATAGCTTCCTATCATTTTTATTAAAATCATCCTGAAGACAGTCTAAGCTTATTCTTCTGTTCCCAAAATTAATTAAACCTGTTTTTTAAAACTGTGTCTTTTTTCAAAATTTTAGCCTACGAATTATTTATACCGCTAACATCTGTTTTTACAAACTTTAAAACATCCAAAACTCTCTTAATTCTCATCTCATAGAAAACATATCATCTTGATATATGTTCACTTTGAAGTCACAAAGACCAGTTTTATTTATACATTTATTTCTTTTTTAATATTTTCAGGCTAGCAGTATGCTTTTTGCATTTCATATTGTTCACTTTACTGGTTTTTACAGGTGAGCAAGAAACATGATAAATGTTAATTGTACCATTGTAATGTATTATTTTCATTTCTTTATTCTGTCTCATCTATAATTCAGTTTTCTTTTCTAAATAAAACATATCTGAAATCCATCAAAATTCATCAATTAACTATTATAATAAAAATTAGAATTTTAGAAACCAAATACATTAGTTACTATAACAGATTCACCTCCCATTTTATGGCTTTTCTTTGAAAAAATGAAATCTAATAAAATTATTCTTAAGCACTTATTAGATCATTTTAGATCTAGTAATGTAATCAAAAATTAAGAAATAGTGAAATGCATTCTCTTTTGAATTGTATCATTATTAGTATTGATTCACTGGTTAAAATATTCTTATGTTTGAACTATGGTTCACTATTTCCTAAACTATGACTGTTATCTTCAGCAATAAATCTTTTAACTGTTGTTTTTTGTGGGGAGATGATACTAATAAGCCTTAAAAATAAATTCCACAGCAAAATATATTTGCTGCATGCTCTATAACTCCCTTTAGCAGATGTATAGTAAGTTTTTGAGTAGTCAAGCCTCTAAGAAATTCCAGACTGAACTTGCTTTGGTCTGTTTAACACATCAATATCAAATTATCTTGAACACATATACCATTTTTATTCTCTATCTGGTCAATAAAGAATTTGCTAAAATAACAAGCCATGAGACATGGAATATAGAACCCAGGTACCTCCACTCCTGCAAGTACATTACATGAATTGAGGTGAATTATTTTCAACATGATGTTTTTGACAGAATATATGTAATCTCAAACACTTTATAATTTGTGATATTAAATCTTGTGCTAGATAAATAGTAAATGCATTTGAATAATACAATCTCTAAAGGGTTTAGAGAAATAACATTAGGATTTCAGACTTGGCTAGTAGTCCTTCCTAGGTTGACAAGTCTTCACTCATTTATCCTTAAGCCTTATAGGTGCACAATGTCACAAATCATCCCATTTGGTTGCTGGAGGAGTGAAATTTTTATAGTAGTTATGTATCTTTGTCTAGTTCTGGAAAGAATGCTTTCCAGGGTACATGAAATGAAGATTTTATAAAATCAAGGAACTGCAGATTAAAGAAATTGCATATAGTATTAAATTGACAAAAATCTCATTTAGGAGGGGTAGATAGTAAAATAAATTGTGACCATTTGTCCGTTGTTAGCCATGTGCCAGACAATGTTCCAACCAGGTATGGATCAAGAAAAAAATGAAAAACTTCCTTTTGAGCTGGTATTGACAAAAGTGCCACAATGTGTTTGCTTCATGCCACTGAAACATAGCCCTTAATTGTAACTAGTGCTCTGGAGTAGTAATCTTATCTTGGATGAAATTACAGCAAATAAGTAAATCAGCACCTGTTACTCTGTGAAGATATATAATGGGGAAGAATGGAGAAAGAAAATGATAAAAATTTTTAAAAAATTTTTTCTGCCTCAGATAATTCTTCCATTTTCTTCAAATCACATAACATGTAGCTGTGATATTTTGCCTTTTGTTATAATAGAGAAATACTACCCAGTGTCACAATAGTATCATGGGAATTAAAAAGGATTTATCTCTTTTCCTCCCTGCCAAGAACCCAATTTGAAGTCTATGTTCTTCTTGAACTAATAAGTAAGAGAAAATTCCTCTGGGATATTTTATTATCCCTTCCATCTTCTCCCATTTGGATCTCTAAGTATTTGCTACATTTGTCTAAGGCTAATGGAATTTCTTTAGAAAAATTCTGGAAATGGAGTTGCTCTAGACACTACAAGTTTTATTACTATTGAAGTTAATTTAAAGTTTTTTGAAACTTATCACATTAGTCATGGGGGGGTCAAACCTCTATTCACGTGAGACCACAAAGAAAAGAACTATACCTTTCCTATTTTAATAAATATGCTACATATTATTCATTTTCTTTGGGTGAAAAATTTAATGTCAGATGGAGGATAATAGAGAGGTTTCTTTCTGATTAAACTTAAAACTTGGATTTATAACTACACAAACTAAATGCAACAATTATCCAATGTTCACAGAGAGATTGAGAATAGTGCCCATTTCTACCAAGCAAAGTGGAAAACTACAATTCACAGGGCATTGCATAGAATACTCACAAATATGCACATGGACTACTCAATGGTAAATGTATGTAGTCCTAGTTCTTACCTGGTACATTTCTGATCCAACCTAACAAATATTAAAAGTAAGACTGAGGGCAATTGAGCAGTTCAATGCAATTCAACTGAATTCAAGTAAAACTCACAAGTATGTATAGGATCTATCAAAATGTATAAATGCATTCTACTGTCATGTACAACTTGTAAGACAAATTTTTAAAAATAACAAAAAAAAACCCCTATCATCCAAAAAGATGTAGTCCACTATGACTAAGATCCAATGAACTCTCCCAGACATGCAATGCCGGAAAACATAACACTCCAATGATGAGAAGAAAATGAATCAACTTTGATCAGAATAGACATAGTCATTAAAGTTAGTAGACAAGGAAGTCATTATACTATATTCTATATGTAAAAAAATAAGAATTAAAAATACCTTTGAAAGGTCTAAATTAAACTTTTGTTGATAAAAATTAAAATATCTGAGGATAAAAATGAGTCACATGAAATTAATGACAGATTAAACTTTACATACTAAAATAGTAGTAAACTTGATCTATAACAATAGATGCTATTCAAAATGAAACCCATAGATAGAAGGACCACTAAAAAAAATAAAAATAGGCTCAATGAGTTGTGGGACTATTTCGGATAGCCTAATGATGCATAATTGGAAATTCCAAATCAAGTGTTAAAGAAATAATGGTAAAAATATTCCAAATTTGATTTAATCAATGAGAATACCCACAGATTTCAAGAACCCAATGAACCTGAACATATAAACACCAATATAATATTAAGAAATTTTACTAAGTTGTGTCATAATTTAATTAGTCAAAAACAGGGATGGGAAGAAAATTTTAAAGAAAGAGATGTGGAAGAGACACATTATCCACAGAACAAAGATAAGGAAGACAGATTTCTTATAGAAATAATGCAAGTGAGAAAATAGTAAAGAAACAGCTTTAAAATATGAAAAGGAGAATGTGTCAATCTAGAATTTTATATGAAGCAAAAATATCTTTCAAAGATGAAAACAATATCATGACTTTTTTTTTTTTGACATATAAAAGCTGAAAGAATTCTTCACCGGAAGTCTAACACTAACAAAAAAAATGTGAAAGTCCTTCAGGGAGAAGTAAATCCAGACAGAAGTTTATTCACACAAAGGAAGATAACCCGACATTCAAAAAGAAGTCAAGAAGGAAAAGGAAAGTATTTTTAATATACTGAAAATAAAAATACTATGAATCAAAATCTGAAAGGTCCTGATAAACAGAACCTAGTGGTGGAGAGGTGGATTCACAACCTCCAATGCCTACATTAGCAAAGGATGTTTCAAATCAATGACCTGATTCTACCATAATAAATTAGGAAAAAAAAAAAGAAGAGTAAATTCAAAGTACAGTAACACTAAGTACAAAAAATCAACAGAAAAAAATAAAGAAAATCAATGAAATCCTGCTATTTATTTTTTATGAGAAAATGTTTAGCCAGACTAACCAAGAAGGTAGAAATCATTAATATCTGGATTGAGAATACAGATGTTACTAAAAATTCCAGATATTCAAAGGCCACTAATGGGAATTTTTAAAAAACTTGATGCCAGTGAATTTCAAAACTTAGATGAAATGGTCAGATGGTACATTATAATAGATGGTACATTATAATAGAGTGTCCACAAACAGACCCACATGTATACAGAAAATTGCTTCTGAACACAAGTTAAAAGACAGACGAGCTGGGAAGTGATAATCTTTTTAAAAATACAACTATAAGAGTTAAATATTTATGCATGAAAAAGAACTTCAGTCATACAATATTATATCATAGGTAAAACTTAGAATGAATCATAGACCTAAATATAAAGCTCAAACCATAGAACTTGTAGAAGAAATCACAGCAAAAGTTCTAGAAGAAACCAGAGTAGACTATTTCCTGACCTGGAATTATAGTATCATTGATCATTGGGGAAATGAAAATTAAAAGCACAAAAAGAAAATACAACCAACGAATTAGAATAGCTAATATAAGACTGACCTTACCAAATATTGGTGAGGACATGGAGAAAATATAATTTCATAAAGTTGGAGCAAATGTAAAATGAGAAGCTTTGGAAAACATTTTGACAGGTCCTTAAATTAAGGCAGGCCTACAATTATTAGATGATCCAGCCATTCCACCTCTAGATAATTATCTAAGTGAAGTAAAGATTATGTCCATGCAAAAATGAATCCTCATGGTTTTATTTATGAGATCAGAAAAAAATGGAAATAAGCCAAATTTACATGAAAAGAAGGTATTCTTGTACCATATGGTATTTTTATGTAATAGAATATCATTAACCATAAAAAGAAACAAAAAATGATATTTCTAAGACATAGTTGAGTATCAAAATAATTATCCTGAATGAACTTGTCACAAGAGGGTACATGCTGTATTATTTCACTTTTATAAAATTTTAGAAAATATAGATAAACCCATAGTAGCATTAAGCAGATCAGTGGTTGCCCAGGCATAGAATGAGACTGCCTTCTGCTTAAGATGAGGCAGACATTATGATAGAAGGGTGTGGCAGAGTGAACCTGTTCACCTCAAGGAAGCTGGGAAGCAGAGAGAAAATGAGAATAAGGAAGAGGTTGAAGTCAAGAAACACCCTTCCAGGAACTGTCCCCCAGTAATGTACTTCCTCCAGTTATGCCTGACCTCTCACAGTTTCCACTACTTCCCATTTATGTTGTCAGGTATGAACCCCTAAATGGATTAATCCACCGATGATGTCAGAGTCCTAATGATTCAATCATTGCCCAGGAGCCCCACTTATGAACAGCACAGCATTGGAGACAATGCCTTCAACACAAGCACCTTTGTGGAACATTCAAATCCAAACGGTAACAGGAGTAAAGGTGACTTATTTGGAGCAGTTAGTCTCTGGATTACTATCATTCTTTGAAGAGGAGCTAATACTGATCCCATGAAGCTATCACTGTGTTGTTTTGATAAATATTGCCCTTGAGCTGCTGGCTTTGACAACAGTAAGAGGAAAGTTTCCTCTAACTTAAGTTTACATGATGAGTTGAACTCTAAGAGAGTGTAAAGCAAGTCATAGCTGTGATCTTATTTAATTATGGGATCTTTGCTTTGTGCTTTGTTTATTTTTCTTGTGAAATTTCAGAAATAAAATTTTGTTGCAAATCTTATGACCACGGAGGGAGAGGTAAGAATTCATACATTATGTTGGAAAGAAAATGTTTGAAAATGGAAATGTATAAAAAGAGATTGTGTTGTTAACTTAAAGCTGAGTTTTAGTGCCTTGTTATAAAGATAGATTATTGGAAGAAGGAATGAAATGAAATATTTACTTACTCTATCCAGACAGGAAGATTTGAAAAAGAGATAACAAATTAAGATTTATTATAAAAAGATAAAACAATTCAGTCAGAACTGTAGTCCAACAACCCCAACATAAAACTTAAGTTTATGGTAGATATAAGAATGATAAATTGGGGTACAGTACACAGAAATATTTGAACACAGCAATTCACATAGTGGTCCTGGTAAACAGGAAAATATCACAGAAATGAAGGGATCATGTTTCCCACAACTGAGGAGACTTTGTCCCTTTTATCTCCACTAAATGATAGTGAAGTTAGCAGCTGAGATATAAACAGTATGAATTTATATAATATTGTGAGAGAGAAGATCCATAATAAAAGGAAGCAATAAACTATAGCATTTTCTGAAATTAACACAAACTGTATGCCTTGTGTTTACAAGCAATTGACAATTAAGCAGGGAAGAGTACCATTATTATTTTTATACAAGCTCAAAATTAAATTCACTTCATTAAATTGACAAGGCTGAGGTAAAACAAAACTTTTATTAATGGTGCCATAACTGCTGTGAAGACTTCCTTGATACTTACTTCGCTCCTTAATGTCTATTATAAATTTCTAAGAAGCCTTAAATGCAATCATTTATGACACATATATTTGTATATACAAGTGTAATTGTTTATTAAATAATAATGTATTGACTACTATGTTAGTATCAATTCAGAAATCAAACAGGACAGAGTTCCTTTCTGGGGGCTTTTGGGGAAGATTCATCTCCCTGCTCATTCAGGTTGTTAGCAGAATTCACTGCCTTGTCATAGTTGGTCTGAGGTACTGGTGGCTTCCTTGCTGTTGTCAGTTGAGGCTTTTCTTGGCCTCTGAAGGCCATCTGCACTCCTTGGTTTGTGGTCCCACTTATCATCATAGCCAGGAATAGTGAGTTGCTTCAGTTACTCTTCCTTCTTTTCTCTCATCATTCTGACCCACTCTTCTGCTTTCCTCTTGTACTTTCAAGGGCCCATATGATTACAATGGACCCACAGGATAATCCAGATTTCTCTCCCTATGTTAAAGTCAACTGATAAGCAACCTCTGTTCTAACTATATCCTTAACTTCCCACACAAATATTCATGTCTGTGTTTATGTACACATGACATGACCACTTGGTAAGGATTAAACTATATTCTTTTAGTTTAAATGTTGAGTGTAGATGAATTGCCCTCCAAAATGAGAATTTCATCCTTCCTCATTTACATGGAGAAGAGTGACTAAATATTTCCTATTATTGCTGAAGACATTGAAAAATAGCTCAGAGTCACATCATAAACTACTCTTTGGACTTCCCATGGGATTCTAAATTTCAATGAATTACTAAAAAAGTAAATGCTATCTCTTTTTTTTGAATAATATTAAAGAGCTGGCAGAGAAATATTTTTTTGCCCCTTTATAAATTTTAATTTTAAACTCTATTGTCTGAATAAAATTCAGCATCATTTATAAACTTAAAAGTCTATTGTGATGTTAATCAATTGCCAGTTACATTTTTTTTCATAATATTCCAGACTAGGTTGTTTACTTCTTAGTAACAGTTTTTATTCATAAACGAGGGCTACTAAATATTAGATTTAATATGGACATAGATTTAATAGTATACAAATATCGTTATTAAATCTACTCCTAAAAGAAAATACATCCCCCCAAAAGGATTTTCTTACGTTCCCAAATATAATTCTTTTTATGATTTTCATTTAACTGAGGGCTTAGAATTTGGAAAGAGTGGTTCATCTTAGTCTATATTTAAGTCTAAGTCTGAAACATCATACTTGATAAATAAAATATTCAGCAAAGATAGTTTTATTTCTCACATACTATTAGTAGACATTTGGCATTTTAAAAACATATTTTTAAGCTTGGGATGTGCATTTCTAGAAAATTAATCTCAATCTACCTTTCGCCTTCTTCTTTTCTTCTTATGAGTTTGAGCAATGCCTTTGTACTTCTCTCAGCCTCTCCCAATTCCTGTTGTTTCTTAGGTTTTCTGAGTTTGAGTGCTATTTCCTGAAGTGTAATCACATTTTATATAATGTAGACTACAGTATAGAGAAATGTTTTATATTTGTATTTCTCTGCAAAATGAAAAATGATGTTATGAATGTCATAATTTAATTCAGAGTGATACACTATGTGTTTTTTAAATAAACATTTTGAAAATAGCACAAATGAAGACATAATATAATGTCACTGCATGATGGATGTCTTCTAATGCAATTAAATTTGATTTTTGAAATTTGACAAAGTGAATACTTGCTCATAATTTAGGCAGAAGTATTATACATTAAATCTGATGATCTCAGGCACTTTTTTGTGGAAAGATTTTTTTTCACATCTTCACAAACCACTTATTAAGATAAATGATTGTGCCATGTCTTATATCTGTAACAGTATATGATATTCTTGATGTAAAACAAGCCAAACCCAACTGAATTTGCTTTCGATTATTAGAAATAATGTTGTACCCAAGTTTTAAGACTAAACAAAAGTTAAAAAAAGATCCTTGAAATGATTTTAAATTATTCTAAAGATTTTTCAATGACAGTCTCTCATATAACTTCTTGTTGTTTTAAACGTTGTTATTTATGAATTGTGACTTCATTAAGTAGTTGTGATGAATTAGCTCTGACATGATCAATGTGGTATTTTGATAAAGTAAAGAAAAATAGAGCATTTTGGTGTGGCATCTATAGAATTATAAATTAGAGGCACAGAATCACAGAGCAGCTGATGAAAAAGAATTTTTAGGATTTTAAACCATAGCATTTAAAAGAAGAGTTGAGCATTTCAATTTATTACCCCAAATTTCCACCTGCAGAATCAGTTACTTTCTGCTTTGAATGCTTTTAGCTTTATAAATTTTGGATAAAATGCAGTTACAGGGTTGTTAGAATAACAGAGTTGACCTTGCTGTGGTTGGCACTTTTCAGGATGGATCAGATGTTCTTGTGTTATAATCTAGTTGATTTTTATGTCACATTTTAAAAATATTTCAATGTGTCTGAATTAGAATGAGTCTTATAAGTACTGTAACACAAATGAATGCCATAATGCAACTGTCTTTGTATATGCATCAGAACTCACAGAACTGGGATTGACCTGGAAGAAAATCATTCTTCCAAGTGTTCTTTTAAGAAAATCACAAGGGCTGGGCGTGGTGGCGCATGCCTGTAATCCAAGCGACTTGGGAGTCTGAGTCATGAGGATCACGAGTTCAAAGCCAGCCTCAGCAACTTAGCGAGGCCCTAAGCAACTCAGTGAGACCCTGTCTCTAAATAAAATACAAAATAGGGCTGGGGATGTGGCTCAGTGGCCGAGTGTTCCTGAGTTCAATCCCTGGTTCCAAAAGGGAATGATGTCACATAAGAAAAAACAAAAACTCATTACTCTGAGTCAAAAATTGATTCAGGTATGTAGATTTTTAATATGAAGTGGTTTTAGAAATATCTTAACCAATTTATTTTCCTTATTTTCCTTCATCTATGGGCATGATTTTGTCATGTGGTAAAAATCTATGTGTATATGAGCCTAAAAGAGTATTTTCCAAATAATAAAATAAAAATAGTAACTTATAAGAAAGTATAATCATTTATCAGTGCTTTTTAGGAGTACATATAATAATTTGTTTTAATTATTATGATATTTTATTCAAAACATTTAAGAGATGATCCACACTCTTATTTATTTACTAAAATTTTGAAAATAATTCTTTATTCAAAAATGGAACATTCCACATATAATCAGCAACTTTATTGCTTTGCTTTATTTCTTCTGTGTTCCTTTCACTCCCTAGTATAGAGTAAATGAGGAAATTTAGGTAACTATTTCCAAGGCAATTCACAAATGCTTGTGAAATTGAACTACAGTTATTTTGAAATTTGTACTTTATATAAGAATGAATGAAATTCCAGAGAGAAAAAGGTTAATGTGACAAATATAGGACTCATTTAAGTTGTTAGTTCACTTGTCAGTTTATTTATTCTCTCTCATCATCAGACCTGTCATGGCATGAAAATTTTAAAATTCTGGTTTTAATGGAGAAAAAGTTAGAACGAAATAATTACTTTCTTTACACAGAAATGTCATATTTTTCCTAACATAATAATTTTCAGAAATTTAGTGAAAATATGTAGGACTTACTAAAAGAAATAATTTCCATATTCTTCTGGTGACCCACATAGAAATTATTTTTCTCAAACTGTTTTGTCTGACAAAAAAAAATAAAAATTTTTGGGTTTTCACTGCATTGAAAAATAATCTGCTATCCTAGTTCTTATATTTCTGGATAAAGTAGCAACAGAAATTCTCAGGAAGAGAAGAGAGGAAAGAAAGAAAAGATAAGAGGAGGGGAAAGGAATGGAGCCAGGCAGAGCAGAGCACAGCAGAACAGACCAGGAGAATTAAATAACAACTAACAGGAAGACCCAAAGGGAAGTATACGAACTGGTATCTTAATCAAGTACACATTGCACATCTTTTTTCTTAACTGTACATCACCAGTAGCTCTAAGGCTGAAGCATGCCCACATGTGGTACTGATAGTACTTCACTAACTTTTCCAGTATAAGAATATTCTTAATCTGTTAAAATATTGTTGTTGTTGGTTGGTTTATAAAAACATATGTATGCTATAGTGTTGGCAGGTGCAATTTTGCTTATGTGATTGTAGATAGTTGCCAAAATTAAAGATATTGAGTGACTCATTATCCATTGCAATAAGATAAACAGAAAATTAGTAAAATTTCCTGGAAGGATGTTCCACTATATTTTTTGCAACAGAACCATTTACCCAGAAAGGAAGTTCACAAAAATACTTAAGGCATATACATGATGTATACATAGTTGGACATGTGCAGTGCCTCCTACAGAACACATACCTATATGTAGACAATGCATGACCACGTGTTGCTGTGGACATCTGAAAAAAAACAAGGTGAGAGGATACCTCTGTTTTCTGTTCATAACAATAGTTTCACTAATTTTCAATTTCACCATATTTAAACCAGGATTTATGCACTTAGTGAATATTTATTAAATGTCTTCTATATGTCAGATTTTAAGATATGCATTACTTTTAGAAACTTTCCTTTTCTAATGTTTTTGTAAATTCTACTATTTTGTGAGTTTTCTTTAAAGTTGGATTATCAAACCATTTCTTGGAGGGAAAAAAAAAAACACTTCTCTAAAAAATGGCCTTTCTCTAAATTTTTCAAAATACAAATTTAATCAGAAAATTTGAGTCATAACATTAACAAATCAAGATAGCTCACTGTATTTGCTTTCCAAGAAGTATTCAATGGATTTCTAGAATTAAACTCATAGCTTCAAATGGGAACAGATCAGATCAGGAGTTTAAGAGAAACAGGGACAGCTCAGCCAGTAAGTGTCTTTAAAATGTTTATGAGAATTTCTCTTGAGCCCTTAATTGCTCAATTTTAAAGTGCCTTCAGCATTTAGCTAGGGCACTTAGAGAAGGGAGTAGACCTTGAAAAACGTTTTGCTCCAGGCTCAGAAGTACCTAGGAATAGGCACAGCTGAGAAACGTGTGTTGAATATATATTGGCCTTTTTAGGATACGTTTCTTATAGACCTAATCTCATTCTCTCTACTTACCTTTTACAGATGAATATATCAAAGACTTACTTGCACCACAGTCTTTACATTAGAACTGAAAACTATCTATGCATAAATCACAGAACTCATAAATTTGCTGTCAACATCATTGATTGTACAGCTGTACTTACACCTACCAGCTCATCCTAGTACGATGAGACCTTTTTGTAAACCAGACTCCCAACTACATTCCTTCCGATATCTCCTAATGCAATGCTACACCAATTTCCTTCAGCTCATTCACTGGCACTTAGACTTAAATATTATTTAGCAACTACTAAATGTCAGGCAATGTGTTCATAGCTTACAGTACAAATATGAAAAATATTTAATCATGGTCACCTGCCTTGGAGAAGAGGAATTTGATAGACTGATGCTTATAATATGACACATTTAGGACAATGACCTGTATGTACATAAAAATAAAATGAATGTACCAAAATAGAGTGACAAGAGTGGCCTAGAGTTAGAAAGGCTTCCTGGAAAAGGCTACACCTGAACCTATTCTGAAAGAGAAGAATTTTCCAGGGAAAAAGAGGGAATAAAATTTCAGATGGAGGATGTTACAGGAACAGGTACGGATATTACATAGCATAGTATATTGATGTTAATCACATGCAAAATTGGAAATAGGAGGTGAGGGAACTCAACACAAAGTTTCTGACCTCACTATCTCCATCACTCTGACATTCTGCCAAAGATTCCCATTGGTCAATACTATTCAGAAGCCAAAATTCTGGATTCAGAGATCCCAGTCCATACTGCTAAGCCTTCCTCCTGAATAATGAATCCAAACATAAAAATGGAAGTAAAATATAAAAATCCACCTCCTTTTCCTACACCCTCTATTCCTGTCTTTCTTCAGCATGTCCTCCAAATATGGAATGCACGAAATCCTCTTGACCACCTTATCTGGCTGGGATGTCATATTATCAATTCAGTTACACTGACAGAACCTAAAGGATTAGTTAATATTTCTGTTACTTTTATAAGATAGCAAGGAAAAATGTGGAGAAAAGGAATAAATAAATAAATAAATAAATAAATAAATAAAATATATTATTCTAATCCTCACTCTTTGGCTTGACATAATGCAAAATGCACTAGGCATCCCTCCTCCAATTCTGAACCAGCATTCCACATGGTCAGGGTTTCTTATTGGTGATACCAATACATAACTAACACAGAATCTTCTAAATGCCTTTGTGGCCTTTATTTTGCCTTTTTTCATTGACCTGATTATTAGACAATGAAGTACTAAGAAGCATTACAGGGAGTCACCTCAATTCTGAGCTCCCCTTGCTTACATTGTGTAGAAGCAAACCCCATTTTCACTCTGTAATTGAACTCAACCACCCTAACAATAGAATGAACCCTTTCCCTTTTACCCAGCAGCCTGCTGCATCCAAAATGGTAATGGGGCAGTGTCAGCTTCAGATTCAATCAAACAGGTTCTATGCTCTACCATGACATTAAGACCTCTAAGTGCATGAAGAGTTAAGAGTATAGGATGAGAGCAGAAACCCCTTGTTTCAGTTCACTTGGGCTACTATGATAAAATGCCATAGGCTGAATGATGTAAAGAGTAGAAATTAATTTTCTTACAATTATGGAGGCTAGAAATTCATGATAAGGATGCCAGTATAAACAGATTATTGTTAGGGCTCTCTTCCTGGCTTATAGTAAGCTGACTTCTCAGTGTGTGCACATGAAAAAAGAGAGAACACACAGTATCTTTTCTTCTTATAAAGCCTCCACTCTTATTAAATTAGGACTCCACTCTTAGAGACTTAACATGAATTACCTAAAAACCCTATCCCCAAATGAAGTCACACTGGGGGTTAGAGTTTCAACATCTGAATTTTGGGAGGACACAGTTCAGTCCACAGCACCCCTTAATGTAGTTGCTTACTATAACAATGAGATTCTATTCTACCTTCACCCATTGATTCCTAAACTAGGAATACTGATGTAAGAAAGCCCCTGAATTCATCCATATGCTACTTCTTGTAGGAATGCTTCCTTGCATTGCAGGACATTGTCTTTTAACTGGTATCTTGACTATGGAGCTAAATGCTCCTGGTGGTAGGACATATGGCAGAACTCATAAATGTTGTAGGCATAAGCCATTGCTAAATTTACTTTGCTATAAAATGAGTTTCTTGTATAGAGTCAATGATGTGTAAATACCATGGCAATAACAAAATCATTCCCTAACACCACATATGGTAGTGTTGAAAAAAACATGTTAAGGTAAAGCGTATCATGCATTCTTATGAGGGCAAATTGAGGTCTCTTCTGTGATGGAAAGTCTTCACACTTCACACTTCTACCAAGTGGCTGGCTGTTCTTCTGGGAGAACAATTCTGTTTTAGGGGCTCAGTATGGGCCTGCGCTATTGTCAGCTTTGACAATAAGCAGCAACAGATTTTTGAAGGGGATACATTTCAACCCATAAAGCCCCACATAATAAATAATACTGTCAAATTATTTATTGCATTTTCAACATAGGAATCATGAGGGTACACAAGCAAGTAGAATATAACAACAGCCTCTTAATCACTGCATTTGACTAGCTATACATTGGACTCATCTCCATCAGTTTGGTTTGGACAATCAGATAATTGTCCTTCTCAGGGAGGGATAACTTCTCTTTACCTTTTTCTTTTAACATCACCCCTAACTAAGACTTTAGGATTTAATGTATTTTATGGCTATATAAGTATATACTTCAGACATGCTTGAAACAACATGGAGTGCTATAGCACATATCTGCTTTTAGGATTCTATGAATTGAATAGCATCCATTCCAATGGAATATTTATGTCATGCATTATTATAGTGTATTACAGTGAAGGGTTTAGACTCCATGTCACCTCCTAGAAATCTTTAGATTTTAATTATTTTTCAGATGTAAAATAGTAGCTGACATAATGGGATCACTTTTGGAATTTGCCACAATCCCTTTTGGAATTTGCCACAAGATCCACTCAGTATTTCCATCTGCTATAGATGTTTTCTATACTCTTGGTTTGCTGATTTCCCAAATGTAGGAAAACTTGTTCTGAAGCCCTAAGACGGTACCTAAGCTTTACTTCTTTGTGCCCAATTTAAAACTGCCTTTTAGATTTCAGAGCAAAAGACCTGGAGTTGCGTACCTGGGTGTGATACATATTATCTACAGCATCCAAGTTTCATCAAGCATGTGTCACTTTCTTGGTGGACTGTACATGACTCTACAACTTAAGACTCTTCATTTTAAAGGGATCATTCAATGTGTCTTAGGGAACTGAGTTCCCAGAAATATTACCTATTGGGCAGATGGAGCTTGGAGTTTACTTCCTATTCTCTAATAATCACATGCCTTACTATGTAAATTGGATTCTTTCTACTTTCTGCCTGGTATAGTCAGTCAGCATAATATCATCAATAAAATAGCCAAATGTGAAGCTCTGTATAATGGGAAGAAAATCAAGTTCTTGTTCTATGCTGATAGAAAAGGTGAGAGAGGAATGGAGGATCATTAGATTATGTAGGGGAAAATAAGAGAGGGAGGGGGTGGGGGCATAAAAAATGTTGGGATGAGACATACATGTGTGATTAACAAGGATGTTATGAATGTACATCATGCACAACTATAGAAATGAAAATTTGTCCCCCATATGTGTATAATGAATCAATATGAAGTCTGTAAAAATAAAAAAATTAATAATAATAATAATAATAATAAATAGATCTAGGTTTTCCAAAAAAAAAAAATGGAAATCAGGAAAAAATTCTCAGATAAGATGGTGAAAGTGCCCTGTTCTCTTTGCTATGTAAAGGAAAATGGCTCTGATTAAAATTTTTCTTAGAAATTAAGGGGAAAATAAACTCTATCAAAGGCTGACTGCTAGAGCTAGTAGCTATATGTATTTGTTTCAATCAGACACAACATATGAACTGCAGCTATTTTGACATTGCTTCTTAAATTTGTAAAACTCCATTCATCCTTCAAAATGTGTCTATCTGGCTTTTCTTCTGCCAAACAGGACACTTAAAAGGAGATGCAGTAGAAATGTTTACTCCTGCTTTCTTCAACCCTTTGCTTGCGGAGTCAATTTCTGAATTCTCGTAAGTATGCAATACTGCTTTTAGCATGTCATGGAAAGGAACGATATTCCAGTAGCTGCTAATAGGTTATTTCTCCTATCACTATGTACATTTCACCAGTCAAGGAAATCATATAATTATTTTGCCATAGATTAAATATAGCAGTTTTCATTGCTCATTCTGGAACTAGGAAACTCACCATAAATTGGACTTGGACCAAGACTCCTTTGTCATCTGACATCTACAAGCCTCAGTCCCCAGTGTGTTTTGCATCTCTGGGCATTAGTATAAGCCTAGAGCCAATATCCACAAAACCCAATGAGTTCTATTCTTGCTTCTGAACACAGTTACCCTTACAAATTGCTGTTGGTCTATCAGGAGGAAAGTATGGAGGAAGATTTACTTGTAAGTGTAAAGAATATTTCCTCAAAGACATGGATTTCTCCATAAACAAACAACTTGAATTCTGTGCAATAGATTATATATTTAGAACTTGAGTAAGAGGCCATAAATTCTCTATTAGAAACTTGAATTGAATTTTTTTGCTCATTAGTCCTATAATTTTCTCACTTGTACAGTTGAAATAGCATCTTAACAGCTACCTCATATGTCTTGTTCCTAGAGATAACATAATCATTTGGCAATATATTTCTGCTTGGGAGAGTGCTGCGATCAGGACCTCTGTTTGAAGTGCTTTGGGGTAATTGTGTCTACCTTTGAGCTTTCAGGTAAGTGTCTCTCCTGCTGTAGGATCTCAGAATTCCACTGTGCCTGTGGAAACTGAGGAACCCAATTCCATAACAGCATCTCAGACTATCATCTTCAACTTACAAAAAAACAGTCACCACAATTTCTAAAAAGATTTGGAGAAAGTTGTGTTCTCTTCCTCCACCTCTCGCCAACTTCCTTGAAGTAGAAATTGAGGAATGTCTCTACATAATACATTCATTCCACAGTATCTGGGCCTTCAGATATCTTTTGTCTTCAGTATGACCTTCGAATTTGAGCTTTTCAATTTTATTGACTGCAGGTCAGCCTTCAATTCATCATCTAAGCATTCTCTTCCATTGCTTAAGCCAACACAAATTCTGAATGCTCTGTGCATTTATTTCAATAAATTGAACCCATACCAATCATAAATCATGTTCTTTGGCTTAAAAACATCAACATATCTCTCATTTGTGATTTCCATAATCTTACAAATACAATTCAGCAAGATCCTATAGCTGTTTAAGCAGTTAGGCAATTTCCTTCCAGATTACTATTTGTACTTCATTGAACTATGCTGGCCTCTAGCTCTTAAAGTAGGGACTATAGGATATAAAGGGTGGTAGGAGTGAATCCTATGGATAATTGAAATTTCACTGAGAGGTAGCTGCTCTCCATTATGTAGAAAGAATCTGTCTTCATTTTTGCCTGGGAATTCAAATGTCTCAGTTTTATTTGTTTCTTCTCTACCTCACCCATACCACACTGGTCTCCCCACCTCCTTCCCAACCAGGGCCTATTCTTTGCTTAAAGATCTCAGAGAATTGCACATTTAATTAATTCTGAAATTCTCCTGTGGTTATAATCAAGCTCTAGACTCGATCCTATGTCTAAAGGAGATAAGAAACTCCCTTAAAATTGCCTTTTTAAAATTTCCATCAGAACACTACAATTGGCATCTAAGACAATCAGCGTTTCATTTTCTTTGTCTGCTCTCTAGGATCCTCAGAGAAGCTGTCCCATGTTGCAGGCTTTGCAATACCTATGGTTACCATAGCTACTGAATGTCATAGACTCTTGATCACAAACCTTTGCCTTCCTTCAGTAATCCCTCATGTACCTTTATTGGTGATCATTTTCTGGAACTGAGATGCCAACACTTGACCATTACCATCTGCACCCTACCAATAAGGTTATACATGTGCTCCTAAAATATGTAAACAAAACAACCCCATAATCTTAGTAATGTTACAGTTTCTTTCTTGGGGCTACTCCTGGTACCAATTACTCTTGCAGTCAGAAAACAGATGGCACACTCTAATGGGGTAATTAAGAAAGGCTTAATGTGGGCAACATTTTTGGCTTAAGTAAACCAACAAGAGACCATGAAACACCCCAGGGGTATGAGGCAGTAGTAAGTCGTTACCCTCTTTAAGCTTGAAGTGGCAAGAAAAAAAAATGAATTACAATATTTTTGGAGAGAGCTGCAGTGGTAGAAGGGAGCTACCCAGTAGAAAAACCATCGCTGTCAATCTGCATTCTGGCAGAAGTAAGCTGCAGGACCAACCCTTCTGATGACTCTGTCTTCCAACTGCTCCACCAAGCCTTCTATTTGTTGGAACTTGGCACAATGTAAGAACACAGTCCATACCTTTCCACTGGACTCCAGGAGTGCTTTCTCTCTTTTGCTCTTCATACTGTACATTCATTCTCTACCCTTTCCTCTTGAAGCTGATGATCTTTGATTTCCCTGAGAAAACCTAAACTTTCAGAAGAGAATACTCAAAAGCTTCCAACAGCATGTTGTCACACTTGGCAGTATCTGCACAATAATAGGCCTCTTTTTCTGTTGCATGTAGGTCAGTTACATGTTTTCCTGTAATGCACACTTCTATACAAGAGGTCCAACCTGTTCAAGCATCTCTCTCTGTTGTCCCATGTTTTTCTACAGCATCAGTGGTTCTTGTTGACTGTTACTGCCAATAACCCACTGACATAATATTATTCTTACCATCATAAAATGTTATTTATTAATTTCCCTCCCCATTCTGGCTACTGATAAATTTATATTCTCCTGTTGATAGGAAAAGCCCCTATGACTTCATCCTATAAATCCACTTGAGTCTGGCTGTCATGCTGAAGTTGCTTTTGTTTAAGGACATGAACAACTCAACTTGTTAATACGGTGGTTAGTTTCAGTCACCTTGTCCCATCAGCATGGGTTCACTTAGTTGGTTTCTCACGCCTTAAGTGTTGGACACCAGTACACTGCACACTGCTGGCATTCTAATTTGCTCTGTGGTCACTCCTTCAGGGTATCTTTTCCTATTTTCTCATCTTCTCCACAACCTCTTAATATTGAACTGCCCTAGAGTTTTTTTTTTTTTCCTCTCCTTGCGTCTGTCTATATTCACTCCCTGAGTAATCTTGTTTAGTCTACAGAATCTAAATAACATCTCCACATTAATGACCTCTAAATTAATACCACAAATTCAAACCCATCTTCTAAATTCCAAACTTGTTCATCCAGCAGAACTCATGACCCCTCTAGTTTGGTGTTTGCTGTGTTCATAATCTTTCCCCAAATCTACCCTATCATACCTCATTCACTGCTTGACAGCCAAAATTCTCTCTTATTTTTCTTAGAATACACCAAACAGCTTTCTGCCTTAGGATATTTGTTTAGTTTTCTGCTATTCCTGTAATACACTTTGTCTGAGTACTGTTTTATTTATACCCTCACCTTATTTATGTCCTGGCTCGAATCCCTCATTTTCAGGATTTATCTGTACCTATCTATTTAATACTCCATCCTTTCTAATTTCTCACTTCTAGCTTCTAACATGCTTACCCGACTATACACTGTTCTTTTCCTCTTTATTCCAAAACACATACTATCTTCCATCATACTAGAAGATGTCATTTATCATTGTTTAACATGTGTACATTTAGTTATGTGTACATTTAGTTATGATGTTTATTGCTTGTTAACAGTGTCCTTTCCTAAGATGAAGTTCTGGGAGAACTGAGATACTGAGGCATATCAAGCATGTGTACATAGTAGGTGCTCTATAAATACCACTTAAGGGGAAAGAAGAGAGAGAAACAGTATAAGATTTAGAAAAAGAAATTAAACTTACCTTTTCTGAATACAAAAATTCAGAAGAATCAAGATGAATTTTTAGTTAATAAATGACTTTAGCACAGAGGCTATATAGATCCAAGACACAAATAAATTGTATTTATGTACATTAGCAATGCAGGTAAAATTGATATTAAAACATATTAATTATGGATGCAGTAAAGTGCATCAAATACTTTAAAATAATAAATTCAACAATAAATTTAACAGAAACTATGTGATAACTCCAGACTACATACAAGAAAAAAGGATGAGAAAAATTAAATAGATTTTTTAAAAATACAAATCTATGTCAGTTCCTTCTGAATTATTCTGAAAATTTAGTGCAATTACAATTAAAATATCAACTGTGTGTGTTTGTGTGTATGTTTGTGTGTGTGTGTGTGTGTGTAAGTGGACAAACAAATTCCAAACTGAAAATTGATAAAAAGTTTACAGGGCAATCTTCAAGACAGATATAACTAAATAACCTACTTACGTATCAATATCTAATATAAATCTGTAGGAATTTGGACAAGGTCACACTGGTGAAAAAGACTATATTGCCATTTGAACAGAAGAGATCCACACATAAATCCTCACTTGAGTTAGAACAAAGGAAGCCCTGTGGTTCTTGAAGAAATGGATGTCTTATTGGGGCCAAGTCCATATATGGAAAAAAAAAGAAAAAAGAAAAAATAGTGGTGTATCTTGATTCCTGCCTAATATCTTTTTAAAAATCAAAGATCAATAGCAGATCAAAACATGAAAAGTATATCAATGAAGCTTTTAGAGAGAGCAATAGAAAATTTTATGAGGTGAATAGACAAATATTTTTCAAATGGAACACAACAGTATTAATCATATAAGAAGAAAATGATGTTAATGACTTTAAACTTAAGAGCTTCTATTTATCAGAAGTTACCTTTAACAGGGTAGAAAGAATCTCATAGACTGAGAGAAGTCACTCACTATACATAGCTGGCAAAGAACTAATTTACAAAATGCATCAAAAGTCATTAAGAAAAACATAGTTTATCTAAGAAAGATGTGCAAAAAATCTGGACAAATATTTAACAAGAGAGGATATCTGAATTACCAATAAACATATGTAAAAGTTTTCATCTCCATTGTGTATCAGGAAAATGTAAGTTAAAATAAAAATATGATACCTTAAAACAAACCAGAATGGTTAAAGTAAAAATGGTGGGAAATTGTAGTGTAAGCAAAGACAGGGAGTACCTGAAAAATCTATGAACTACTGGTGCGCATACCAATTGATAAAGCCACGTACTCTGTATGGTAGAATCTACCAAAGCTAAAATATACATACTGGATAATTTAGCAATTCTACTCCTAGGTATATCCTAAACACAACATGCATGTGCTTGTCAAAGACATGCATCAGAGAACTCACAGCAGCCCTTATTTCCAACAAATGGCAATTACCCCAGTGCCTGTCACTAGATAAAGAATGCTATAGTCATGCATTGGAATGCCACCCTACAATGAGAATAGATGATTTTCAACCACACAGGAAAACATGGATAAACCTAATAAATAAAAAGTCAGTAATAGAGTAATATATGCAGATAGATTCAATTCATATAAAATACAAAAACATGCAATATAAATCTGTCTTGCCACAAGTCACAGTAGGGGTGTTTCTCACAGTGATAGTGAGTGGGAAGAAGAGGGAGCTTCTGTGGTGTCAAAGAGTTCGTGGAATCTCTTTTCTTATTTTATCACAGAGCTCATTAGACCAGGATATTTACCATGAAAATATATCAAACTGTATATTCACAATACTTGGTTCTTTCTAGATATTTATTAAACTTTAATTGGTCAAATTATATAGTTATATTTTGTGCATGTATAACTATGTAACAATAAATCCCACTATTATGCACAACTATACCACACCAATAAAAATGTGGAAAAATTTTAAAGTGTGGAAGACAAGGGCTTATTTTTTCAATACAATGTCCTTCATTTTCATTGTGTTCCATATTTCATTTTTATGTCATTATGTATTTTTCTCTTTGAATAATGAAGTTTTGTTTTTATTAACAAACAAAATTCCAATCCAAGCTGTACCCCATTATGTACATCTTGTATTATATAACATAAGGGAGGGAGGACAGCTATTTAATCCCTGATACTTCCATTTCTGGAATAGAACCCACAGGCTCAGATTTAAACATTTTTTATTAGAGTTACCCATGGCAAGAAAACAATCTCAACATGTGCCCCAAATCAGTCCTGTCACCAGTTTTTTTCAGCAAAATCAGAATATATAACTTTCAATTTTATGAAAAAATGCATTAATTTGTCTAATTTTTCAGCCTGTTAAAACTCTTCTTAAGTATTTAAAGCAAAGACCCATCTCAGAAAATATTTTGCATATTTCTCTAATGGAAATTGTATGCTGAATATTTCCTAACATTCAAGTGGATCTTCTTTTGAAAGAAGAAGGGGAAAAGTCCCATAGTACTCACAACACAGGGACCATCTAAACATATCAGTGTATGCTACATTGCAAATACTTGAGATTAAGATTTTCATAGTGATTTTTACTTAAAATTTTCAGCAGTTCTTATTCCTATGGTCTGCTAAAGTTCAAAGCTTGCTACACTGAACCAGTGCTTTCTTGTAGTTTTAAGGAAATTATTGCTTTGGTATATAAACTAGGAGCTTTATTAGGTCAGATGACGGGGAATCACTTGGTTGCTTTGCTTTCATAATAAAAATACGTAATTTTTTCTCTAAAAAAATCAAGTACTTCATGCATTTTATACTGCTTTCTACATACAAACATCCATATACTCCTTCACACATGCACACGGGAACACCAAATAAAGTAATACTATTCTATTAATTGGCACATTGCATTAATATATGTATATTTGTAAATCAGGTATTACTTACTTGCAATTACAAAACTCATTAAGTTGCCACTGCTATATTTGGTTCAGGTACAGGAAGTTAGGGAAAGCACAAACATTACACTAACATAAAAGACTGGGCCCTGTGCAGTGGTGCAGGCCTGTAACCTCAGTGGCTCAACGAGGCTGAGACAGGAGGATCGCAAGTTCAAAGCCAGCCTCAGCAAAAGCAAGGTGCTAAGCAACTCATTGAGACCCTGTCTCTAAATAAAATACAAAATAGGCTGGGGATGTGGCTCAGTGGAAGAGTGCCTGAGTTCCTGGTACCAAAACAAACAAAAAGATTGGTCATTTATTTAATTTATTATATTGAATTCATCAAATAGCTGAAACATCAAGGCATCCTAATTGCCCCAAACCTAAAAGACAGCTATCCCCAAGGAGAAATTAGATGTGGACACTTATTTGCGTGTAGCTGATGCCCAAAGTCATAGAAGTTAGAAGATTTCAACTAAAATGCTTCATAAGTGGCTAAAGTCTGAGTGAGATAGATTACATGTGATGATAGAAACTTAGGACACCCAGGCACAAGAGAAGCTCACACCCTCTCAAGGGTCTCTTCCTTCCACAGATTCTACTGTGTGCTCTTAAGAAAGATTGGCTACAGCTGGGCACAGTGGTGCATGCCTGTAATCTAGTGGCTAGGGAGCCTGAGGCAGGAAGATCATGAGTTCAAAGCCAGCCTTAGCAATTTAGCGAATCCCTAAGCAACTTAGCAAGGTGTTGTCTCTAAATACAATATAAAAAGGGCTGAGGATGTGGCCCAGTGGTTAAAAAAGAAAGACTGGCTACAGCACAAGTGTCCAGAGAAAGTCTCATTTGTGACAGAGGTCTGAAGAGAGCAATAACCACTGTGGAAAAGACACAATTACCTCTGTGATCTTTCTCTCTGATACACGTCTTGGAACAAAAGCTTAAAACTTCCAATGAAAATGTAACAACTAGGTCATAGATAAAAGCTCATTAGAACTAAGGGAAGTGGACCAGAGAAAAAATATTCTCTACTCATAAGGTAAGGGCAGCAGCACATGTCCTGAGCCCAGACCAGAGGAGTCCCCTACAGCTGAACCTAGAGTAAGGTCATTAGCAAACTCCACCCCTGAGAATGAGAGGCAGACCACTTGCCTGATCCTGAGGCTGAACCAGATCAGCAGAAATTTCCTCCACCACTCACCACGGCCAGCCTTGTGTGTATCATCTAATCAGTAATAGCAGTCTAAATCTGGAAAAATGTCATGTGAGAAGGAACTTTTTTTGAATGTATATGCAGTGGAAATATCTAAGTTAAGTTAAAAAACAAAACTAAACAGGGAAACCCCCTGAAATTCAGGTCCAAACATAAACATAAGGTAACCCAAGAGGGATTGGTAGCCTATGTTCACTGAGGGCAGCCATAGCAACAAAAATATCAAACCTAGATCAATTGCTGATCCTTTTGATTCAATCTCTGATGTAAAGACCTAGAATAAAAGAGCAATGTGCCTTTTTAATTATAAATATATTTGCCTTATATTTTTTATTCTTTGTAAGACATCAGGACTTTGTCCAAAACTTATAAGACATAGAAAGAAGCAAGAAAAACTATCTATGTTTCAGAGGAAAAGCAATCATAGGACCCAGACCCAGATATGACAAGATGTTTGAATTATCAAACATTGACTTTAAAATAAGTGTAATTAATAGATTAAAGGCTACTGTAAAAATGATATACAGCATGCATTGTTAGATAGTAAACTATAGAAAAAAATACAATGGAAAGGCTAGACATAAAACACAGTAATAGAGATGAAGAATGTCTCTGATGGTCCCATTAGTAGATAACAGACTAGAAAAGCATCAGTGAACTGAAAATACATCAGTAGAAATTATCCAAAGACATAACCACTAAAGAGGTTAGAGTAAACAACAGTAAAGAAAAGTAACATCCTCCTTGCCAAAAAATAAAGCAATAAAAAGAGCAGTCACTGACTATGAAACAACACAAATCTAACATACATGCAAATGGATCCACTGAAGAATGAAAGGAACTAAAGAAATATTTAGAGATAATGTACCAGAAGTTTCTAAAATTAATGAAAATTAAAAGGAGTTCAAGAAACCTGGACAATATTGAGTAGGAAAAATAAAACAAACATAATATGTATCTTATTCAAACAGCTGAAAACTTAAAACAAAAAAAAAGGATCCTGATAGCAGTCAATGAATATGACACATTACATGCAGAAGACTAAAGGTAAAATTTGTATCTAAATTTTTGTCAGAAACTATACAAGTTAAAATACAAGGAAGTAACATCTAGTTGATAATAATAATAATAATAATAATAATAAGAAGAAGAAGAAGAAGAAGAAGAAGAAGAATTATTGTCCTTTCAGGATTGCATAGCAAGTAGAAGGACCTTTCAAAAAATGAAAGATAGTTTTTTTTTTTCTTTTCACACACAGACAAGTATAATTCTTTATCTGCAAACTCAAATATAAGAAATTTTGAAGGAAAAATTTCAGATATAAGGATACGATACCAGGCAAAAACTTACATGCACATAAAGAAATAATGAATGTAAATACGTAATTCATCTTGTCCTTGTGAGTGCTTTAATAATATACTATCTGAAGCAAAATTTTGATGATGTGCTATGTATTTATAACATATGTAGAAATGAAATGCATGACAAAATCTTACAAAGGATAGGAGAGAGAAATTAAGAGGGCACTTTGTATAAAATACTTTCACTATACAAGAATAGTACTATATTATTAGAAGATAAATTGTGATTAAATATGTTCATTGTGAAGCCTGAGGCAAGCAAATTTTTTAAAAGAAGCATATGATGAACCAAGGATGAAAATAAAATGGATTTATGAAAAATATTTCTGTAAAAGTAAAAAAGAAGTAAAAATATAGGCAATAATTAGAAAAGAGCAAAATAGATATTAATCCAATCATATCAATAGTTGTAAGTGTGAGAGGTGCAAACACATTTATTTTAAACAACAGAATATTGAATTTAGTAATAAAGTAAACCAAGCCTCAGATATAAGCCTTCTGAAACCATAAATAATAAAAATATATGCAATTTAATGACATTGATAGTTTAAAGGAAAGGGGAGAAGCAGATATACCCTGTAAATGCTTGCTAAATTGAAGCTGGAGAGGCTCTGTTGATATTAGACAAGGTAGTCTTCAGAATAAGAAATATCACAAATGATAAGTAGGGAAATTGAATTACAAAACCAAAAAAGTGTTGGTTCACAAGACTTAGTAGTAGACCTAAACATACATGCACCAAACAACAGATTCTCAAATCATATGAAATAAAACTGATAGAATTAAAAGGAGAAATTATTAAATCCATAGATATATTTGGATAATTTATCTTTTTGCCTCAATAAATGATAATACATGTAGATGAAAATTATTGTTAAATGAAACTGAAAAATATGATTTTACCCAATTGGGGTTTATGGAATATTCCACAAAAGTACAAAACACACATTCCTTTAGCTACACGTGTAACTTTTACAAAGCGGATCATACTTGGGATCACAAATGAATCTTAACCAATTTAGAATTATGTTCAGAATTATACTAAATAAAATCTGTTCTTAGACCATGACAATATGTAAACTGGATATCAATAACAGAAATACACCTGCAAAACCTCCACATTTTGGGAAATGAACTGACACATTTGAAAATAACCCATAGACAGTTAGAAAAAATAAAAGTTAAAACAGAAAATATCTTAATTGACAATATGAAATATATGAAAAATTTTTGGCTACCTCTAATACAATAGTAAGAAAAAATTTTACAGGATTTTATGCTTACATTAAAAAAAAAAATTAGGTTTCAAATAACCTATGGCTAAGTAACTGGTGAAAAGAACAAGTGAACAAAAAGAAATCAAAAATTGAGGACTAACAATAAAAAATTAGTAAAATTTAAAACAGAAAATTAATAAATAATGTTAAATAAATCCAACAATAAATTGAATTTAACAATAAATAAAAAGAGTCAGATATCATGACTAAACAGGGCTTGCCCCATTAATGCAAGAAGTTAGTTGCTGCACATAATAAGAAGGGTGGTAAAATTCTATCCAGACAGATCAAAATTTTAAAGGCTGTAGGTACATGGAAAAATAGGAGAGAGAACAAGACAAATTACAATTCATAAAGGAAAAAGCGGACATCTCTGTTACACATTCTACAAAAATGAAAATGATGATGAAATTCTACATTTTATACTCATATAGTTGCCAATTTAGATGAAATAGACTGCTTGAAAGATACAAACTTCTAAATTTCACTTTAAGAGTAATAGATAACCTGAATATTTCTTATCTTTTAAAGAAATTAGATTTATAATCTAAAAACATTATAAAAATGAAAACCTCAGTTCCAGATAGTTTTGCAAGTGTGTTCTATTATGAAATAATTCAGATTTTATACAAATCTTTTCTAAACATAAAGAAGAGTTAATACTTCTTAAGTCATTTTGAGGGGCCAAAGCCAAAGACATTGAAGGCAAAGATAGTAAAGAAGAAGAACTTGAAAAAACACAAAATCACAATAACCTTCATAAACATGGGGAAAAAAATTCAACCAAATACGACCAAACTGAATTTAACATTAATGAGTAAAAAGAGTAAGACATCATAACTAGATAGGGCTTGCTCCAGGAATGCAAGGTGTTCCTAATGTAACTCATAACAAAGACTCAGCCTAATATGCCACATTAACAAAAGGAGAAAAAAAAAATCAGGTTCATTTCCATATAGGCAAAAAAAAGAAGCAGGAAAAATTTCAATATCGATTCATAATAAAAAGTTTGAGCAAACTTGGAAGAGAAGCAAACATCAATAAATCGAAAAAAGTGATCTACAAAATTCCTATAGCTGAGATCATACTTAAAGTTAAGCCACCCAAAATGAGAAACAAAGCAGAGTTTCATTATACTCTTATTTAATATCATATCAGAAGTTTGTTTTGCTTATGAAAGTGATAAAAAATAAATTTCTTGTAAATTGAAAAAGACTCCATGTAGAAAACTCTAAGAAAGCTACAAATGTAAAATAAAACAAACAATAAGAGTCAGGCATGATGGCACATGAATGTAATCCCAGCTACTCCCCAGGCTGAGGCAGAAGGATCCCAAGTTGGAGACCACAGCCACAGCCTGGGAAGTGTAGCAAGATTCCATATGTTTAAAAAAAAAAAAAAAAAAAAAAAAAAAGCAAGAGAGACAGAGAGATAGGAGAGGAAAAAAAGCAAAAAGAAAGAAATGTGGTAGAGCTAATAGTGAGTTTTACAAAGTTATGGGATACAAGGTCAACACAAAAATAAATTATATTTCTGTATAAAAAGAATGAACAGATAAGAATTCAAATATAAAAGTACCCTTTACAACACAGATGAAATGTTTACCTTTATATCTATTAAAATATGTATAAGATCTATTTTTTGAAACTATAGAATATTAAATAAATTAAAAATAAAAAATAATAAAGAGACATTGTGCTCATGAATTGACAGACTCAGTATTTGCTAGATGTCAATTCTTCTTAAACTGTTATGAAGATTTGATACAATTCCAATCCAAATTTTATCAGGAATGTTTTTCATATGTAGAATTTGACAATTTAAATTGTATATGAAAATACAAATAGCTCTAATAACCAACTAATAACCAAACAACTAATAACCAAAATATAAGAGCAAAATCAGAGGGTTCTCACTCCTTGAAAATTAAGGCTTCTTAGGAAGCTACAGAAATCAAGACATTATGTTATTAGGATAGAATGGATACAATGTAATCAATGGAGCAGACGTGAGAAATAAAGCCACATATATATTGCCAATTGATTTTCAATAAGGTAAAATGGCAATTCAATGAAAATAGAATACTCTTTTCAATAAATGATAATAAAGTAAGCGTGTCTGTGTGCAGAAGAGTGATAATTATTTCTACCCACACCATATACAAAAAATTAACTTAAAATTTATTATTGAATCAGTTGGAATAACTATCATTATACTGAAATCTGTAAAACATCTACAAGAAAACACAGAAGATAAAAGCTTAGTGAACAAAAGAGAGATGAGAATTTCTTAGATAGAACATCAAAAGGAAGAATAAAAATAAAAATAAATGATAAATTGAATTTTTTGCTTTTTGAAAGACATTGTTAAAAGAAACAAATGACACCCTGAAAAAATATATATTCAAACCACATATAAAATAAAGCACATGTATCAAGAATGTATAATATAAATTAAGAAAGCTAACAAACAAAAAATAAATTAGTCAATGAAATCAACTTATCCATTAAAGAATGGCATGCCAACACATGAAAAGATGCTTGACATTATTAGACATTAGGCAAATGCAAATTAAAATTACAGCTAGATACCACAACAGACCCATTTGACACAACTAAGACCAGGCAGTGTCAGAACAATTGGAATTCTCATACACTGCTTGTATGCAATGACATATTATCCAGTCACTTTGGAAACCATTTGATGTTGTTTTATAAATTAAACGTACACTGACCTTGCAATCCAAAGATACTACTCCTCCTAGGTTTTTTCACTAATAGAATGAAAACCCACATTCTCGCTTTATGTGAATATTTAGAGCAGCTGTATACATCATTAAACCAACCTGGAAATAATTGAAATGCCCCTAAATTGAGAACTAGATGACAAACCATAGTACATCTATGAAAAGAGGAAGCAATGAGGAGGAAGAAGCTACTGGCTATACAGCATACTATACAATCTACAGTGCACTATGCAATGTGCAGGTCACACTCCGAATGCTACCTGCTAAATAATTACATTTATAACACTTTCTAGAAAAGGCAAGACTGTGTGGGCAGATGACAGATTGGTGCTGCAGAGGTTGAGGGTGAGAGTACAAGCCTGACTACCTGGTGACTCAGGGAACATTTTTTGGTATGATGTAAATGCTCTATACCTTTCTTTATCTTGGCAATGGTTGCACCATTGTGTATCTGTCTGAGCCTGCGTAATTGTACACTAAAAAGTTCATTTTCCTGTGTCTAAATTGCATTTATTTTTTCAATGGAGAATAAAACTTTTTATTCAACATGGCATTTCCTGACTTAACCCCATTTAAATTACTCTTCTTCAAAAAATAGCCCAGTTAAATTAAGAGTTTAACAACTGGGTGGTATTAAATCAAATCTGGAATACTCTTTATTTCTATGCTAAGTGAGGCAATTAATTTCTAAGTGAAAAGCTAGTTATTTTTTCCAATAAAATATGTTAAATGGAATCAGTATGCATAATGTTTATTACCGAATAAAATTTCAAGAATATATTATATAGTTGGAGTATCTTACATGTCCAAACATGCATCCTTGTCACACATTTGCATTTATGAAACTGTTTTGCAGGAGTGTGATAACAAAGCCATCATTCTTAACTTGCTAAATATAGCCACCTTTTCAGTGACACTATGACAATTAAAAGTACATTAAAATCCCATGACTGTAGTCTTTTGAAAAATTGCAATAAACACACTGAAGTTCTGCATAGCTATGTTCATTTATCTAGCCATCTTTTGAATCAGATGTTCCATTGTAGATGACATAGAAGCAAGAAGAGAAAAGTCTCCTTTTTCTAAGAAAAAATATAAGCAAAAAATTATGTTTATTTACAGAACACATTGCAGATGAATACTATGCTTATTGGAAACTAAGGAAAAAACTGAGGTGTTTAACAATAAGATACAGCTGAGAACTTCTAAGCTATGAATATTTTCAAACCCTTCAAAGAAGTGTAGAAAAGATAGAAGCCTTTAAATATAAGCTTTCATTATTAAAAACCACTGGGAGCTGTTGCAAGAAGACACACACATCTTGTTTAGTAGCCCTTTGGGAGCTAACATATTTATATTAAGATTTCATACATCTCCGTTTTGGTTTCTCTACCTGATTCATCAGTACACAGCCGACTGCACTCCTTTTTTTTTTTCATCCGCTATTCAAAACACTTTGGTTGTCACAATTCACAAGATAATTGGTCTTTTGGCCTTAATTGATTTGAAATACATGTCATTTAAAAATTAAAGGACAATGGACTCAATTTCCTAATGACAAGAAAGTCTGGTTTTTAAAGGTTGAGTTGATGGGGTTTTGACTAGACAAATGAGCTATTAATGTCCTTTAAACAATCCATTAGTTGCTAACGGTTTCAGGGACATCTGTTGATGACACTGAAGTTGATCAATTTTAGGTGCAACTTTACTGTTGGGAAATTCAACCCCCAACTCATTCAGAAATTTAAATGAGGTTAATGCTTGAACCTCTACCATCTTTACAAAACACAGCTCCTGGCTTTTGCCTGTCAGCTTCTACCCCAGAACAGCAAAATGGCAAAACAAGAACATCTGTAATCTTGATTTAAAGTGAAGCTTTCAATTTGCAAATATTATCGCAATAACAAATTATTCCTGAAAGATTTTTCAGTAAATATAAAGACTATAGACACAACTTTTAAAAATTATATAAAAGGATAATAAGTCAAGGGGAAAATATACCAAATTTATGCTTCCCAAACTAAACATACAGGTAAAACTAATGCTTGACTTATTTTTTTCCTAAATAATTAACTTTGATTCTGAGTCCCCACACCCAATGCTGAAGAAAATCTGCCATTAGTCATTGAAGAGGAGTCCATCCTGTAGTGAAGGCAAAGCACTTGGGCCACGTCCAATGCCAGCACATCAGGGAGGGCCTTTTCGGCATCCATCGTTGGTTCTGCACACTGTCTGTGTTCCATGAATATCATTAACAAGTTCACATCTTTGCTCCCAGTCTGATAGCCATGTGTGTGCCATGCCACACTACTGAGGCTCTTCTCACTGCTGTCTCCCTGACATGTTGGCAGGAAGTAAAATTCTGAAGCCAGGCAGACCTGGATTTAACCCTTCACTCTGCTCCCTAGTGGAAAGATTTTGGGCAACTCGTTTAATCATTCTGTACCTTAATTTATTCCACTTTAATATAGGTAATAAACAAATTACCAGACTGAACTATTGTTGCACAGAATAAAATAATGTATGCAAATGTCACACACATTTTCATGAATTTTAGCTATTTGGTAATTACATATATATTTGTTGACAAAGAATCTCTCCCTAACTGAACTTTAGTCAGGCTCCTCCAACCCCACTTCTTGACTTATCCTTTGATTTGGGGCTTTGGTGTCTACCCTTGTTTGGCCTGCACTGCTGCCATTTAGAAAGAATCCTACTAAGTCAGTTTAGAGAGAATCCTCAACCCTTGACAAGGGACACCCCTTGATATCTGATCAAATTCTTCATCCCTCAACTTCAAATCTGGTTACACTGACCTGCCTTCAGCAAGTGTTCTTCCTGACCACTCTTAGGAATTTTCCATCTTACAACCACCATTTTAAGCCTGCTTTGAGGCTAGAAACATATTCCTGCTTTTACTTACTATATTTAGAATTTAGCCAAGTAAATAATTTCTGAATAAAATCTGTTTTTATTACTTTAACTACTGTCCAGTTCTTATTTTCCTTAACATTATCTGCATTAGTTCTTTCTGAATACATTGTAATAGATCATTGTAAAACAAAATACACTTTTTAAAAAGTGCATTCCAATAGTTTATTTTATGAGTGACAATTCATCACGAGTCTTTATATAGCATCTTTATATATCACATGTAATGTTAAAAAATATGAATCTGCAACAAGATAAATGGAACAAGAGACATTGTTCTTTCTCTCAAGGATTTTATATACCTCCAAGGAAAGCAACTTACATATACTGAAAAAATTTCTGAGTGTATGTGTTTTAATATTGTGTGTGGAAAATAACCACAAAATAGATTTCAGAAGGACAAAAATGAATTATCAACATAGTGGTCATAGATGTAGGAGAACATAGAACACAGAAAATAGAAGTTAAGAGTATAGTTTAATCAAGTGCCAAATACATCATCTAGGTCATATACAACAAATACAAAAAAAAAATAGATTTTGAGTTGCTTGGAGAAAAAGAGATTACTTTCCTTCAGTATTGTTAGCTTTAGGATGAGAAACAGGTTTTAAGTTTTAGAAAATACTGAATGAGTCCCTACCTATATCAGGCTAATAATAACATGGTAATAATAATGAGATAATAATAGCTTAACTACCCCTCAAGGCTGTCAGAAATAAGGTTCTGTGGAATACATGGGATGGAAGTAGAGGTGTGAGCCTCCATTCTCTTTCAGAAATTCATTCTAATGTAAGATTCAATGAATATGCTTCTATGAAGCATTCCCATTAGAACAGCAGATATCATGACCTGGTAAAGAAGAAAGACAGTTTGGATTTCCTGTGTCTCAAGTCTCATCATAGGAGGAAGAAGCTCCTCCTACAAAGATGTAGCTCAGCTTTTGGTATGCTGCTTGTTTGAGGTCACATCAAGACACCTGCTCATTTCCCGAAAGGAGTCCTAAATGCAGAAAGAACACAATGCTTTTAAGATTTTCCCCAAACCTACTAGATTAAACGGTCATTCAACAGGCTCCTTGGAGAAGCTATTATGGAAATTAAAATGCCCTTTTAAAAGTTGGATAAGTCCCTACTAGAGCTCTGTTTCATCCCCTTTGCCATCCTGCTTCTCTATGTTAAAAAAAAAAATGCTTATGGATGATGTTCATTGCACTGGGAATATCCAAAGCAATGAATGGCTTTTAGAGTTGATTAAATGCTAAAGTGAAGCTTTTTGATAACCATGAGAGCTGACTATTGTAAGTGTACTCCAGTGTCATGAATATTACTGCTAATACATGATAAGATTTTTAAAAGGACATAATAAAGTGTAATAAAGAATAGATCACTTCCTTCCCTTTTGAGGTTTAGAAAGAGCTATCTTCTTTTCCTTTGGTCTTTACAATGATGGCAAAAGGGAAGTTCTTTTAAAGTGAGTGACTTGGCCAGGGAGGTTATATAATGAGATTAATAGCTTCAAGGAAGGGACTGTACAACAGGCCATGATGAGGTTAAAGATATTTTAATATCAAAAAGGGCTTTGAGGAGAATACAATTTGACATTTGTGGGCTGACACTGACAGAAACTTTTGTCGATTAATAAGAGTGGGTGCCTCTTTCTGTATACTGCTTAGCTGGGGAGACTGTGAGAAGAGCACTTTATACTCCTGAAGTGCATTAAATGAAAACACAATAACTGGAAGAGTTACCATACTGAAGTGAGCAATTGCACTCTGAGTCAATGTTTCATATTATGCCTCAGATATTTGGTTCTTTAAAAACTAAAATGTATTTATTAAAATGTTAATTCTATATATTAAATCAAATGTGTATTGGAAGGATATAAATGTCATGAGTTCTTTTATAATTTTGGAAATGAGCCACCAGATGATCTAAAATCAATTGCCTACATTTTGCTTTCTTTTTGTGGATGACATAGGCAGCTTGTGTCATATTTAGAATAATACTGATAATCGTTCTCTGAGTTTACTAAATATTTTCCAAGAATTTATTAGTATTTTAATGGTATTATTTCATTTAAACATTAACACAATGCAAGAATGTTTAAAGGAAGTGCCAGAACTAAGACACAAACCCCTTCCTTTCAAACTGAAGAAACTGAGACTTACACTTATCATATATTTATATAAAACAATTTAATTTGATTGGTAAGAAGGTGCTTATTTCAAAGGTTAAAGTAATATTTAACTTTTTACTGGTCCAGCATCTATCCCCCTTTTAATAAGACTCTTACCTAGTAAAGTAAAGCTCTTTGATTTTATTATTGACAGTGATCAGATATTTCTGCTCTGTATCCCAAGAAGCTCAATCAAGTTCTCCCTTCTAGAATTCTAGAAGTTGTTTTAACTTTTAAAGCAGAACAAGTAAGCATCATTTAAGGTATTCAGGATAGCTCAGTAGCATTAATGGCAGAGCGAAAAGGCCCAAGTAACTGCAAGATAATTGTACTTTTGCTCTGAGTTCTCTTCCTAGCAGAGCTCCCTTAGTTTTTGCTCTTCCCACATGCCTCATCTCCTGAGGGCTGTCAGTTCTGTTAGAGTCCCTAATATACTTTTATTAAACTCCCATTTTGCTAAGATTAGCTAATCATAATAGTCTCAGTTCAAGGCAAGCATGATATAAACACATGATTATTTTACCTAAGATAAAGTTATTGGTAATATTGCTGTTTCAGTTTACCTATATTGACAAAGTGTTCAACAAGAGCTGTTTATGACAATAGCAAATGCATTCTACTGTCATATATAACTAATTAGAACAAATAAAAAAAGAAAAAATTAACATATAACAGGGACTTGTTTAAATATTACAATATCAATACTATTTGTATCCCTTTTCAAAAATGAAGAAATACTGATAGAAAACTTAGTGTTGGGTTGAGATTTTAGAGGATGGACCCATCACCAAGAACTTCCACTTATTGTATTTTTATTTAATTCACTGTCAGTATAAAGTGCTGTTCTCACAATCTCCCCAGCTAAGCAGTATACAGAAAGAGGCACCCACTCTTAATAATCGACAAAAGTTTCTGTCAGTGTCAGCCCACAAATGTCGTATTGTATTCTCTTCAAAATGCTTTTTGATATTAAAATATCTTTATCCTACTCATGGCCTGTTGCACAGTCCCTTCCTTGAAGCTATTAATCTCATTATACAACCTCCCTGGTCAAGTCACTCACTTTAAAGGAACTTCACTTGTAAAGACCAAGGGAAAAGAAGATAGGGTATTTTTGCGATTCACAGTTCAGCTTCAAAACCACACCCTCAGAGGCATCTACCCTGCACTTCTAGCAGAGCAGGTGCTCATTAGCAATCTCTCCACAGTGCACAGCCCTACCTGATGCTTTGGCGGTTTCTCTTCTTTTCCCTTTCTCCCTCCCTTTCTTGCTTTCTTTTTGAATCATCCTTCAAGATGTAAGCTTCTTTAGAACAACCTCTCAGTTTATCCTGTTGATCTCTGTTTTCCAGTACCTAGCACACTCCCTGACATGTAGCTCATGCTCAGGGAATATCTGTCAAGTCAATGAATAGAGGGAGGGAAGGACAAAAGACCTAATATGAACTGCCAGCAATATTCAAATAAGCAGCTAAAAAACTGTGAGTCCAAGTACATAACATTCTTTACGTTCATGTCATCAGAGAGTATCTAATATAATTAATACCTAACATAAACATGATTAATATTTTATTATCAATTAATATTTTATTATCAATGAAGATTTAGGATTTTTATCCAAAGCTTGATAACTATTGCCTGAAAATCAAAAAGCTCTGTTGGTCAGAGGCAAATAAGCCCTGTCGAGTAAGTGGGGTGTATAAGTTGCCCATTCAGCAGAGGAAAATTCTGTTCTCCCATTTGCATCAACACACGGGAGGGTTTTTCACACAACACAAAATGACTTTCTCAAAGGAGCATGCTGCTTATGGTAGAAAGGAGAGTGTGCTGTTGCTGCAGAGATAGGAAAAATGTGGCCCGGAAGGTGTTTGGTCTGGTCTTCTCTCCACGGATGGTTCAGTAAGCTGGTTGCTAGGAGTGTGAAGGAAAGACAAAAGCTACAGGTTTGGCTTTCTGACCCCTGGCCCATCTGCCTAAACCGTCCCAAGTCAGAGAACTTCTGCCCCTGGTCTGGCAGCCTTGCCTCCCCAGGAGGTGGTTCTCACTCTGCTCAGTATCTTGAGCTTGTGCTATTCCCTCCTTCAGGCTTTTCCTCTTTTGCACTCAATATTTTTACATTCCTATTTTATTATCTTGGCTCCTTTTACCATTGTTTCTTTTTAATTGCTTAGCAGTTCTATATTTTTGTTAATATCTGATTGCTTTATCTCTTTGTATCTTAAAACTTTTTAACCTGCTTTGTCCTTCTAATGCCTGTTTCTTCTCTTTTTGTTCCTCACTTTTAGCTTTGCATACATCATTTGCCTAGACTTCTTTCTAAATCTTGCCAGTGTAACTTTCATCTTGTGATTTTTTACTTTTGTCTTTAGCTGTTTCACAGTCTTTCATTCATTGTTGTTTAATTTATATTGCTTTTATTCTTTAAAATATATCCTATTTAAAATATATTGTCATGTATTCTTACCTTATGTCTATGTTGTGTTTGTTTGTTTGTTTGTTGTATCGGGAATTGAACCCAGGTCTGCTTAACCACTGAGCCACATCCCCAGTCCTTTTTAATATTTTATTTAGAGACAGTGAGTTGCTTAGGGCCTTGTTAAGTTGCTGAGGCTGGTCTTGAATTTATGATCCTCCTGCCTTAGCCTCCCAAGCTGCTGGGATTACAGGTGTGTGCCACCACACCTGGCCCTGTGTCTATGAATTTTAATTGGGTCTCTTTTAACTACTTTTAAACATATTTAAATAAGAGCAGAAGTTACACATATGCTGCTCAGATAAAGTGACTTCCTGTTCCTAGTTCAGTTCATCATTTTTTGATTTTCATTAAACCTTCAATGGGCCCCCCTGGCCCTGTGAAACTGGATCTCCATTTACAAAACCAAATACGTGATCCTATATCATAAAGATAAATTATAATGAGACAGGATTTTGCAAATAAGTCCCTTTTGAATATTAACAGTAACACCTTAGAATAAAGAAATGTATCCACATTCTAAACAAGTTCTTTTCCCCTCAGAATGACCTGGAGAATGAGGATAGAAAGATTGTTACTGCAATGCTCTGGGCCTCACCCTATCATCAGAATATGTGGGATGTAGGCCTTGAGTTGTTTTCTTTATCAAACTACCCTGGGTAGTTTTTAAGCTCATTCAGCTCTTAACAACCAGCATCTTAAATTGTCCAATCCCTTTATTTAAAAACATCAGTGTGAAATATATCATTTCTTTCCTAAATAACCACGAGATACTGGGCAAATCATTTTTGAAAAGTTACTCTCCGGGTTGTATTTGATTATTAAACAATCAGTTATTTTAAGATTCCAACTCAATGCCAGAAAAGAAGGCAAGAAAGAAGGTATCAGTTCCTATCTTGAAACCTGTTTTGTACCCACCTGTATCCAAAGGCAGTCACCCAACTGCTTTCCTTTAGTTCCAGAAGTTATGGTGCTCCCTCTGTAGATTTTCTGTTACGTGTAGCTTTACCAGTGTCACCATAACAAGTGATAATGCATTACCTCCTGATGTAGACTGTGGGCTACTCCAGTGCAAGTCTTTCTCCTTAGTATCTGGTACTAGTGACAGTGCCTAGCATACAGTACATACTCAAAGAAGCTTTTTTCAATTAATAAATACTAATTAAAACAAAAGTTTTTCTTCACATATTGATTGACTTGGGCCTCCAATATGATGGAGATAATTTGTGTGGGGGATCTGTGTGTGTGTGTGTATGTTGTGTGTGTGTGTGTGTGTGTGTGTGTGTTAGTTTTCATTTTTCCTCAAAATCTATTTAAATATATAGCCTCAAATGGATAGACTTTTGGTCTTCATATAATCATGAAGTAGCTGGAGTAATTAATTCTGATAAACCAATGACAGAATAAAATGGCAATACAGAATCCTTATTTAAAGACAATCTTCATGCAAATAATCTCCTGTGGTCAATACTCTTCTGTATGTGGAGCATGTGTCCCAACCCCATGTTGTTGGGCCTGACTGTATAACTAACTGACTTTACCCAGTGGAATTTCAGGAGCCCTGACATGAACTGGAGCCTTAAATTGGTCATGTGGTTTTGTGCACTATTTGTGTTCCAATGTCTTACCTTGGAAATAAGCCTGAAGTAGTTGCTGTACCTTTGTCCAAGATCCAGATCAAGCAGACATGGAAGAGCCCTGATATGGGACCACACTTGGATCCAAGTGTAGCCAGGACACAGAGTTGTTCAGCCAAGCTTCTTCTGCATCAACTGAACCACTGTTGGCCTAGAGTTGAGGCAGTGAGAATATATTCTTGTTGAACAATCTGACTCTCAGGGAAATTTGTTAGGCAGCATGTTGGGGCAATTGGTTTTGATGTAGTGTTTCTGGGGTGAATTAACTAAATATAAAAGGAAATAAGTTTGTCAAGTTTATTTAGAGTTGTAACATATTAAAAGATTATAATCTGTTTTCTAACTTAAGTATAAGATATTTTATACAATGGATAATAACCCAGCCTTCTATGATAATTACCTTTTAAATCTACTCATTACTCTTTCATGCTCCAGGGAAATTATTAATTGGATAGTGGAGGTGGAAAAGAGGTTGAGAATATCAACAATACTACATAGCTTTTAGCTTTTCTTTGAATATTTATCTAGTTCCAACACTCAGTAAAATTGATCATTTTGTTTCAAGAATCCTTTCCATAGGAAATTATCTTCACTATACTTACTTTTGTACTTAAATAAAGTAGCTTATGTTTAACAGTTAATCATATACCCTTTTGTATTTTCTTCTAGATGTACCATAGTAAATGTTTTTCTCTCTAACAATATTGTCAACTTTTGAGATCATCTTATAATTTCTTTATGTCCTTCCACTATTCCTGAAATAATTATAAACACCAGACAGGTATTTCATAAACAGAATGATGATATACACAATTTTCCTAGGATATTCCCAGGAAATGACTTTTACTCAGCACACTAGTAATAACCCTAGTCATTCTTAAAGTATCCCAGGTTGGACAATGAATTATTTGGTTAACTTATTAATAAATAACACCTGAAAAATGAAAATTGTCTCTTAGAAAAAGTTATGGGTGTGCAACCTACTACCACAATAAAACTAAATTTGTAGGCACAAGTCAACAACTGTTAATGTGTCATCTTCTCATGAATTCTTACATTTGGCATAGTAACTGAAGAGAAGTAGTGACTAAAACTCGATTTGCCTTCTGCCTTTTAAAGGATGGTACCTGATCTGATATTCATGTCTGGTTTTTCTCATGATGTGATATGCTGATGTTTTAAATCTTTGTTTGTATAACAGGAATTCATGGCGTATTTCAGTTCTATTTATACTTTATTTATGTTTCAAAGCATCAGCCTAGAGTGAGTCCCCCACAGTATATAGAATAAAATGCTTGTGGTTAAGCATTTATCAATGCCTTTGGAGTCAAACAAGTCAATGAAAAGTGCTGAAAGCAGAGATGTATTAAAGTCAAAAGAAAACCTTTATAACAAAACCTAAATTTCTGGGTTCTCTTCCCTGGAATTTATATTATGTGCTTTGTGAACTTCAGATTATGGTGACTTTGGAGTTACAAAGACTCAAGTTTTAAAATCCACTTTAGCTATTTAATAACTAGGTGACCTTGAAATCTCTGGCAAAGTCCATTTTTTTAATGTGTTCAGGGGAAAAGGGCATGTTTAGTTCATTAGACTATTGTAAATAGTCAATGAATTAAGTCATATGGAATACTAATCTGAGTACATGGTACAAGTCATTTTTCAGAATGGTATTATTCATATTAACATTTTTCTCAGTGACTCAATCTTTTCCTGTCTTCTAAGAATTATATCAATTTTGAAGGTTTATTTTAGGAATTGTTTTCACTCCAGATTTCCCATTTCCATGAAGCATCTCTGTTGATATAACATTTTTCCCTTTTATTTCTTCCTATGTTAGGAAAAATTTACCATACCAAGCAGTTTGAGGACTGTGCAGTCCATGTACATGAATGAGAAATGCAGCAGGAGAGGAGTGGAAGGTCCCAAACCTAGCTGTTGACCTGGGGACACATCATATTTTGCTTTCCTGTGTGCTGTTCCTATTGCTGCTGGAGGGAACTGGAGTTTCTGAACAGGACAGACTATGACTGACTGTGAGGGGAACTGCATGCCGAGTTTAGAGTTATATGACCTAAAACATTTAATGAAACCTAGAAAACTCATCCAGGACTTCTGCACACAGGGAGACTGCAAAAGACAAAACACTAATTCCTTGACCAAGAGTAGGACCACACTATGCTTTGACTCATCAATTCAAGGCCACTTGTGAAATAGTTCTCCAAATTCAAGGTGAAAGCAAATGACAAGGATCTTAAAGAATCTGAGCAAAGACAGACTTGCCTTCATTTCTTCCTCCTTAGTCCAACAGGAAATATGATATAGGAGCTATCATGCCATCTTAATATTTAAGCAGCAGTTTGTTCTTTCTAAAACCTTAGAGGGTCTTTTATTTAAAACCAGTGGAGGAGTATTCCTATAAATCAAAAAAAAAGTAGTAAGAAATCTGTAAATTGTACCAGCCCTCAGAGAAATGTTTGTCTTTGTGAAAATTCTTTTGATGTATAGTAATTGTAGTCTATCTACTCAGGGTTTACAAAAATATCCAGGTAATTTAATAAGTAACTTACTCTTTCCCCAATTTTGGGTCATTTACTCTAGAGTTAGCAATGGTGAGACTTAATGGAGATCCAACATTAATTGGACCATGCTGCAAAACACGTGGTTTGAAAATATTTTAAAAATCTAGCAATGCAACCAAACTAGAAAACAGTTATGAAGTTATTTTTAAAAATTGATATAGAAGATACCTTTCATCTCAAAATATTTAAAGAAAAATGAAATAAGTCAATTTTCAGACTTTCCATCAAGGGTTAGGGAAGAAGTTTAATGGTAAAGCACTTGCCCATTGTGTGTGAAGCCCTGGGTTCGACCCCCAGCACCGCAAAACGAAACTTTAAGTGAAATATTCTTGCAGGTCAAAGGAAATTTACATTGTGTACATTCTGAAGTTCATAAACAGATCTAAAAATACTTGAGAAACCTGGTTTGTATACTATACAGTTATTAAATACTTAAATTTCTTCATAAATCTTAAGGATATCAGTTGTCAGAACGTCTGTGCCAGGCTATGGACTTTCAGTTTTTGTTCCCTTTAATAGCTTAGAAAGGAAGATATGAACTATAAGAATTGTTAAAGCAACAAAAAAGTCTCTGTGTGTTTTCTTTTGAGGGGAAAGGTAATTTGTTAAGAAACCTCCTTGACAGGATGATGGAACATACTTCTTTTGTTTTTTTCCCACTGCGAAGAGCCATGAGAATCAAACGAAAGCTAGGCTTACCGTAACACCTTGACTGACAATTAGGTTTTAAAACCCCAGGAAATAGGATCTCATAATGGTACCTAATGGGATTCTGAAATAAAGTCTACTGCTCTCAGGTATCATCAGGTAGTGAAATTAAAAGAAAAGCACAGAAACTCAATTATTGCTAGAATTGGCTCGTTAAATCAGTTGCTGTCACAACCAGAAGATTCTTTAACTTCATCGCAATATTGTATATTTCCAGTTTCTTGTACCATTAGAGATTATTATGCCTCATAAAATTAATAAATTTGAATCAAGTTTTGGCATTCTTTACACATGAAAATCTTTGGAGGTTTATTTTCTACATACCCTTCTCACAAAGCAGGGTAATTTTATTAAGATATGAAGACAATGGAATTTGATGCAGTAGTAAATATCTTGAATATGATAACTTAATAATTATAGTGCTATTGTTAAAACTTCGCATTTTTAAGTATTTCTACAATGCTTCATTTATTGAATCATAACAAGGTGCATCAAATGAGACAATAATCAGATATTGATGAAACAATACTGAAAACAATCACTGTAGGTGATACTTAGACATTCGACAATAGTCTAAATGCAAATACTAAAAAATATGGTTTATTTTACATTAAAAACTGAATTCTATGACAGTGATATTGTTTAACATTTGTTGTTTGATTAAAATTTTTCCATTGCATTTCATTTCAGAATTTTTCCATTGTTCATGATTAACAATGGTCCAAAATTAATTAGCGGAATAAAAAACTTTATTTGGAATAAGAATCAGCCACTATAGATTAACAATATTAGGAGCTCATTATTCTAGTCTTCAAATTCTTTTTTAAATGAAACTAACTTTATGAATTACAATATCTGAATAATTTATATTGTTTTTCTTTTGAAACTAACAAAATATAATGCTGAAAGAAAAACTGATTCTTCTCACAAAGAAAGAAAGTAAATTGGTCATTGATAAGTACAAAGAAATGTGGGCCTTGAGACACTGAAGTTTCATCCTTTGCATCTGTCTATGCTTGGTTTGTTTCTCAGTTTGAGCTGAATTTTCTTTAGTAGCAGGAAGAGCTACTTGGGGCAAACTCCTTCAAAAGACGTCCTCATTCTCTTTCACAGAAGCAAGTGGATGTAAATAGAGAGGAAGAAGAAAAACTCAGTGGATTTAGGAAAATCAAGTTGCACCCATGACACATGCCCTAACTTTAAAATATAGATCATTTGAGCCTATTTAATTTCAAGTTATTATTAATTCTTTATTCAAGAGACCAAAAAATTAATGAGCTTTTGCTGAATTCTGGGAGGCAGAGAATTCAAAAAGATATGTTTTTTTCCAGACGTGAGAATAGAAAATCTAAAGAATTAATTGACAATTTGGTTTTATTTTGTAAAATCAGAGATGCTAACAGAGAACAGCATTGGCAAAATTCACCATAAAATTAAGAATATTAGAATTTATATAACAAAGAATTTTGTAATTTTCAAAATATTAGATGATGACAGCACAATGAATAAAAGTACAAAAATATTAAGCTTGCTAAATTTCAGAAACAATTGTTTTTCTTTCTAGCAGAATAAACATTAAAAAACAGCACACAACCAAGGAATTAAAACTAAAACTCCGATGTTTGGTTTCTACCATCATCATCATTTTGAAAACAAAAAGGAGACCTACTTGATGAATTTTGATCAAAAAGAAACTTGCAATTGGGAGAAAAAGGGAGAAATAAAATTAATGAAAAAGTGATAGACTGGGTATTGCAGCCCTTCCGTTTGGGTTGAAAGATGAAGACATTATCAGCAGTAGGTGTGACCATTATGAGTTAGATCTGTGGAGCCAGCAGACCTGCATTTAAGCCATTTTGCTACTTACAGTCTAAGTGATCCTTCTAAACCTCATTTTCTTCATTTTTACAATGAAGTTAGTACTTGTTTCATACAGTTATTTTGAGGATAAAATTGAATAGTGTACATAATATGTTTAGCATAATGCCTGGTACATAGTGTATGGTAATAATAAATCACAACTATGATTATTAGGTCACAGGCACACATAAGTAAGAGAATTCATGACTGCTGCCTGATAATATGAGAGTTCTATGATCTTTCTTAAGATGTGCATTTGAGATGGAGCAAAGAGTGAAATCACCAGAATCTACTCACACAGCTATCATAGCCCTGGTCCTAGAGTGGGGTTGTGTTGCAGCACAAAAACACCTTTGGTTCCCTAAGCAGGTCATATGCCCACACAGATAGTATTGTTCTAATTCATACAAAAGATTCATACTGTCCCAATCCTGATCATCAGTTATTCTTCTAATTTTAGTATTGATTGCAATAGTTGCTTACCTTTGTAAACAGCTGTGCTAAGGCACAGGCGCAACATCCTGTTTCTGATTTGTGAATTATTATGGTTCCATGCATGGACTGCTGTTTTTGTTTTTGGGGTTTTTGATTGTTTGTTTGTCTTTTTTGTGCATGTGTGTGGGGGTGGGGGGAATACTGGGGATTGAAATTAAAGCCTTACATAAGCTAGATTGACTTTCTACAATGAGTCATACTGCAGGCCCACCATGTACAGTTTTTACTTACCAGAGTCATAGAGCTGAGATTTTCATTTCCCCTAAATTATTTGTTTTTGTAGTTCTTAATCTAGCATTTATTTTATCATTTTGCTCTCTTATAGAAACAACTGACTGCAACTGCTTTTTAATATTTCCATTTTTTTGTTCTTTATGATTAAAAGCAAATCTGAATTAATCTCCGAATAGCTACAGAATGATCAGAATCAGGTGGTTTTAGGCAGTTTGGAAATTTTTATACAAAATTCCAAGTTGACACTCTGGAAAGCAGTATGGAGATTTCTTAGGAAACTTGGGATGGAACCCATCCCAAGGATGAGACGTGACCTAGTTATCCCACTCCTTGGTTTATATCCAAAGGACTTAAAATCAGTACTCTAGAGTGACACAGCCACTTCAATGTTTATAACAACTCAATTCAAAATAGCCAAGCTCTGGAAAAAAAATGTAGGTGCCCTGCAACAGATGAATAGATAAAAACAATGTGGCATATACATTATGGCATTTGCTGGTAAATGGATGGAACTGGAGAATATCATGCTAAGTGAAACAAGCCAGTCTCCCAAAATCAAAGCCTAAACGTTCTCTTTGATATATGGATGCTAACCCACAAAAAGGGAAGGGAAGATTAGAATTTCATTAGATTAGACAAAGGGGAATTAAGGGAAGGGAGCAGGGAGCAGTAATAAGAAAGAGAGTGGAATGAATCAGACATATCTTTCCTATCCTCATATATAAATATAAATAACCAATGTAACTCTACATTATGTACAACCACAATAATGGGATCCTAAGTAGAACAAGTTATGCTTATTCTATGCATGTATAATATTTCCAAACATACTCTACTGTCATTTAAAAAACCTAATAAAATGGTAAAAATAAATAAAAGTAAAATAAAATGGAAATAATTTTTAAAAATTCAGTTTCAATTCAAAGCTAAAATGATATTACTTTTGTTAAGAATTAAAGGACATACTTACCATGCCTACAAGTTATAAAGTTAAGCAGTTATAGATTCATGGATGCTGACCAAAACAGAAGAGTTCTATGTCAGAGACAAAAGATGTTTTGTTACAGTAATATCAGTAAAAAGGATAAAAACATTTTTGTGATAGTTTCCAGTTCCCCAGTTCTCATTGAGAATTGGAAAAAGTGTCCATATATTGTTTCAAAACAGCAAAACAAAAATATATTCAAGACAAATGACCTCAAGACAAAAAGCGAAAATCTGAAATTCCAAGCATGTTCAACTTTACTTCTCATCCTACCTTTATCCTCTCTGCCCTTCTATATCAATAATAAGACAACATTTTAGATGAAACTTTTGTCACAAATATAATGGACTTATTTCTCTTTGGTTGTTCATCTTTGAAAGAATTGCTTTTAAAGTGATTTTAATATAACCATAGAGATTGTTTTAAGAACTCATAGTAAGAAGATTAGGTTTTTTAATGAAGAAAAACAGAATTATTTTTCAGTTAATCTTCAGAGTGTAAACATAAAAAACTAAGATAAATGAAGTAATTAAAGCTAAAGAAGTCAATTAAAAATTAAACATTTTTCACAAATATAGAGTGTAAAAGGCAAATGGCAAAGCAAAAAATCGATCCTTAATAATAAGCAAAGGTACAAATTAATGATTCTGTAACATACTTGACTTTGAATTTTTTTCCTCTTATCAGACTTCAGTAGAAAAAAAATGAAAAAGGTAAATTTAAATAATTAAGAGAGAAGAAAAAACAAAAAATGCTACTATCATTTCAAAACTGATTTGGTATGGGAAAATGTGAAAATTATTTATAAATAAGCAAACTTACAGTACTTGAATCCAGGTGTGCTAAAAAATGATAAGCATATTTAATTGATCATGAGGAAGTTAACAGGCATCAATGATTATGTGATTAGGAGGGATCCATGTATACAGTAGAAAATGGCAATGGATAATTGACAGATTAAGTAGAACTTTTCTCTGGTTTATAAATAACCAAAAGGAAAGAAGAGTTTTATGACAAAGAAATAACCTGAAGAAAGTGACCACTTAGAGTTTGAAATAGACAAAATTAAAAATGAATCAGATTTTAATAAAATAATAAATTAAACAGGAAGAATCTACCTTAACTCCAAGGTTGAGTTTTATAAATGTATAAAATGATTAAGCATGATCCCACAACTAGCAATTTTAAAAGGAGAGAAGATTATGATATGCTATTAAAAATTGGACTTGATTATATATTCATAAACAAACCTGTGGAAAAAATAAAGATTAGTGTCCTTAAAGAATCAAACTCATATGGGTGAAAAATATATATCCAAAAGTCTAAAGGAAAAGACATATAGTGAAAGACAAATTTAAAAAATGACATAAGTGATACAATGTAATACTGATAGTATAAAGAAATTTGAACTCACCAAGAAGAGTTTTTGACTTGGAAAGGCAGCAACAAAACCTCACATATTTAGGTCAACAAAATGGACTGAACATCTGGTAATGAAGTTTTGGAGCTGGCCTGCACAGCCTGAGATGGGCCACTTTTTAAATATCAGATTAATTTTCAAGTTAAATGTGATGTTTCATACCCACCATAGAGAGAGCATTTGAAACATGAAAAATAGCAAATGATACAAATCGAAATATTTCTCTTTCTAACCAACCACCATTGCACTACTACAAGATTGTTCACATTATTACTTTGGGTAGATTCTGTAATTTTAAAAACTGACAAAGTTAAAATTAAATTTATTGAATTCTTTTGTCTGAACTTCTCTATTAGAAATAAATTTTAAAACCGGAAAAGATAAACTGTATTTTGCCAAGCAGGGAATTATAGTCTAAGAAAATAAAGCCTGATTGAACTGAAATTTTAAAATGATATTGTTTTCTTGAATATATAAACATTGCCTTACCATCATAGTAAATGTGAAGCATAAAAGAGTTTAAAATTTAAGAACATCTATAGTCCTACAGCCAAGGGATAAACATTGTTAATATTGTGATGCCTTATATGCTAGTCTTGAAAAATAAACATGAGTCAGGGAAAGACAGAGACAGGTCTCAGAATATGTGTTTGTATGTGTGTGTGTGTGTGTGTGTGTATGTGTATTTTGTGTATTCAAATATATACATATATATTTTTTGTTTATAATCTGATTTCTACAAACCCTATATTTTAGTTGCATAGTATTCTGTTGTGATTTTAATCATTTCTGCATTCTTCTTTTATTTGTAAAATTTCTCATATTCAGCTATAATTATAAGCAAAATCCCAATGAGCTTCTTTGAATATTCATCATTGCATTCTTTCTTATTTCCATAAGATAGATTTCCAGAGGAGGAATACTGAGACTAAAAGGATGAGGTTTACTAGTAAGACTATTCCATAGGTATCACACTACTGCTTTGAAGAAAGTTAGTTTAAATGTTTCCTTCATTCCTTGGTGCATGGTGATCACTGTCCCCACACCTACCTAGCATGGGTCATTATCATTTTTAGGAAATGGGGGTCAAAGAGTCAGAGCCTGTAAGTTTCCTGAGTCTGAGACCAGGAATACTCTATCTTTGAAAGTTGTTTGTCCCAGGCAGTAACATATCATATACCCAAGTCCCCAACTGACTGAAGGCTAGTAGGTGATTACAAGTTTGAAATCCCCCACCCCCATTCTCCACATGAGGAAATTTTTTTTCCTCTTCAATGACATTTATATTTTCAATCCAATTTGCCTCTAGATGAAGTAGGTGGTCCAGCCACAGCATTGCAGTTAATCTCAAACTTGGCCTGTACTGAATGAATCTTTTGCTGTAGGGATAGCAGTGTTATCTGTCTTTTAGGTAATTAAGGAGGTTATGTTTACTGATCAGCAAAGCATTTACCATATCTTACCTTATGCCCTAATGTACAAGTTGAGATCTGACCAGAATCTAGTGCTTGCTGAACTCTCCCAACTGGCAAAATTCATACTTTGTTTTCATTTGAAATTATTATTACTAAAAGTAAGGTTAGACATAGAAAGAAAGTTTAAGTAATAGTCATTTGTATTTACTATTCTGGAAATTGCCCATTCACAGTTTTTTCCTGCTTTTCCCCTAAGGAAAGGGGAAAAATTAATTTTCACTTGATGTATAGTCACCAAATCCTATAGATTTTGCTTTTATTAATTTCAGATTTGTCTCCTCTTTCCCTTCTCACCTGCCCCTTCATACCTTTCAGACATCAGACTTCATTTCCTGCTTGCATGTTTAATGCATTGCTTTAAAAGTAATTGTTCTGAAATTGATGTGGCTTATGCTTCCCCCCTAGAACCACCCATACATTTTATGTTAAAAAAATTCATCGACTCTGTTCATTTCTGCAATGCTCCAGGATCCCTCCCCAATACCAGACTCTTGCTCCTTTTTTTTTTTTTTTTTTTTTTTTTTTTTAATAAAAAAGAAATAAATAAAATATTTATGTGAAATTTACTTGAAAAAAAAAAAAGCAAAATGAAATATCTGTCTCCTTCTAATTTATTTTTGATAATTCCTATAGACTCACATAGATTTATATTGATGTTATTATAAACTAAAACATTTTTTACAGAATTTGCTCTATTTTTTATCAAATAATTTTACAATTGGCTTTAAAATTCCTTTGCAGGGTATTTGATTTATTCCTTTAGGACCCTTTTGCAGGGTATTTTATTTTACCTTATAAAATATAGGAAAAAGCAAAAAAGACTTGGTATTATATAAAATAATCCTCCTAAAACCCATAGTGTTCTATATCATTCATAGAAAATAGAAAAAGAAATATAATCTCTGAAACAATACTGATCTGTGAACCATGTATCATAATGAGATCATAATGAGACAAATCCTGATCAAGAGCATGTGCTTAAGTTACCAAGAATACAAATAAAAATAAATTCTGCCACAGACGTGGGGGAAAAGATATACTCACATTGTTGGAGGGACTGCAAATTAGAACAGCCACTATGAAAAGCTGTATGGAGATTCCTCAAAAACTTGGAATGGATCCACCATATGAACCAGCTATCCCACCCCTCTGTATTTATTTATCCCAAAGAACTAAAATCAGCAAACAATAGTAATACATGTCACAACAATGTTTATAGCAACACAACTCAATAACCAAGTATGGCAAGAGTCATGTTCTTGTTAACAGATGAACGGATTTAGAAAATTTGGTGTACATACACAATGGGGCTTTATTCAGCCAAAAGGAACACTGAAATTACGGCATTCTCCTATAAATGGATGGAACTGGAGAGCATGCTAAGTGAAATAAGTGAGATTGAGAAAATCTAGGGTTGAATGTTTTCTTTCATATCCAGAAGTTAGAGAAAAGTAAAAGGAAGGGGTGTGAATATCAGGATACAGGGAAGATCAGTGAAGTAGAAGAGGGAGAGGGAAGAGAGATGGGAAAGGGGAAGAAATGTGAAATTATGACAAAATTATACTATGTTCATGTGCAAATATATCACAGTGAATATGTCGCAGTGAATTCACTGTGAAGTATATGTCTAAAATACCAATTAAAAGAAATAAATAGAAAGAACACTGATTTGGTAGAGGAAGGGGAGTAGAAGGAAGGAGAAGAGAGAAAGAGGAGGCACTGAGGACTGAAATGGAGCAAAATTAAATTTCAAACATGTATGATTATGTCCATTATGTATAACTGTAATGTGCTAATGAAAGAATTTTTTAAAAGAACAGATGCTTAGAAACTTTTCCAATAATTTGTCAATCATGGGCATATTTCAATAAGTTATTTTATTAATCAATATAATAACAAAAAATTGGCACTTTTAAAAAACATAACCTTCTCTGATTTACTTCTGCTTCTAGTCTGATATCCTTTTGTTCTGTTAGCACCTTGGTGGGACTACTCTGAATATTGGATAACTTGATTAATGGAAAATAGTGACCCAGGAAGTCAAAGTATACTCAGGTAAATCACTAGAAACTTACACTAATATTCATTATCAGCACTTAACACTATTTTCTACAGCTAGTTATCAAGTCTAACTCGTGTGTGAGGTAATAAAAGAAATCTTAGAGGTGAAAAGATTGAATTATGAGTCTTAACCTAATCAGTGCCTTAATCTTTTGCTGAGGATTAACTGGGTGGTAACTGTAGGACTGTAGGGTGTGACTGGAAGAGGTGGATCATTGGGGACTTGCCTTTGGGGTCTGTATTTTGTCCATTGTGTGTGAGTGCCTCTCTCTCTTTTTCTCTCTCTGCTTCCTGGTGCCATGTCCTCAGCCATTTTCCTCCATCCCACTCTTCCAACATGATGCCCTGCCTCAACTCGGGCCCCAAGAGACAGTTAGCAATCTAAGGACTGAGGCTTCTGAAACCACGAACCCTAAAGTAAACTTTTCCTCTTATATTTGTTCTCGCCAGTTCTCTTGGTCACAGTGGTGAAAAAGCTGACTAAAACAACCAGGAATACATAGCAAACTCATTTTTGCTGTTTGATTAAACAGATGTGTTTATCATTTTTAAAAGCATATGTTTTTCTTTCCACTGGACTCCAGGAGATTATGCCCCCAATATGTTTCTGGACTCTCTGTTGGCAAGATCTTACTGTGGAACCTGTGCCACCAATAGTCCTGGCTGCTATCCTGTGGCTACTATGTCCATTTTTTCTTTTAATAAAGAAGGGAGAAAGATAAGGCAACCCATTTCAACACTGATAGAGAGGAGGATGTTATGCAAAAGAAAACTTAAAATTGTATTTAGTTTTCAAGTAAAATAATGGTTATCAGTGGTTGAAAAAGGACAAAAATCAATTGGAATTTGATTTTCCAAAATTATTAATGGTTAAACTGTTGCATTGGCTCCAAGATGCCCAATGGCTTATTTAATAATTTAGTAGTCTACGTTAAGTAAACGAGTAAGACTTCATTCTGGAATTTGGAACCACTGACACCTTTAACTTCCATGGTTGGAACAATATTAGACTTGATAGATCTTGAAGAAACTCAACATTTACATCAACAAGTTTGTGTCACATCTAATGCCTGCCGTTGGCAATACAGATGAAACAGAGAGCATCAACAATTACAGTAGAAGTTCCTAAAATATATACTGGAGAGTTATAGTATAATATATTAATTATGGGAGCATATATTTGCTAAAAGAAATCAAATGCTTAGAGTGCTTTATTACCTTAAAATATTGTGTTTATCAAAATTTGACCCTGGGTAATCTATTAAACTGGAATACTGACTAGCTCTAGGCTTTTTATAATATTAATAATATCTAGAATTATTTGTCCAATACACAAGAAAAATTGGTTTAATTTATAAAAAGAAATTAAGTGTTATGATGCTATGAATACACTCAGAACTAGTATTAAGGAAGCATACCATAAGCCAAGAATACTATGTTTTTATAGATGGTTGCTTAAAATTTTTAAATGTTTTAATAAAGGATATGACTTATTAAAAAAAAGTATACCAGAAAATATCTATAAAATGATGCATAAATATGTAGAGGATGATTGACGCCTTTATCTGGTTTGTTCATGTTATGCTTGCATTTCACTGTTTTTGCATTACAATATCTTAAATTATTTTCAGTCGTTTTCCCAAGAAATCTTGACTGACAGTTACCCTCATCACCGCTCCTTCCCCATTAGTCATTCTTTATCCCTGTTTACATCGTTGATGCTAGATTGACCTTTCTGAATTGCAAATTTGATCATCTTGCTCCTTTCCTTGAAAGCTCCCATAACCATCCATTGCCACCCACAGTCAAGTCTAATTTCAAAGCATTCACAGCATTCATAGGCTGTTACTCTTTTTATGTTCTGAACAAGGACTACTTCTCCCTCATGCAATATACTCAATAGAGACAAAATGCATTATTCCAGGGTGTTCACTGGACTTTAAACTTATGTATCCACATGCTCTTGTTATCTCTGCTCTAAATGCCCTTTTCTAGTCCAATCCTGCAAAAAGTTGAATTCCTACTTCAACACTCAAGAGATAACTTGAAAAGTGAAGCTTCCCTTGATTTCTCCCATTTTAGAGTAGAATAATAACTTACTCCTCATCACTATGAGCTACCACAAATCTATCTCTATCTTTGTCTGTTACTTGATTGAGATCAATTATATGTATAATCTTTCCATGATGAGAGCAATATGGGAATTATGTTTTCTAGGGCCCTCAAATTATTCAAAGTAATTCATTTATTTTACTGTATTACCTTCTACCTCAGTCTGTTTTGTGCTGCTATGTTAGAAAAACTGAGACCAGCTCATTTATCAAAATCAGAAATCTACTTCTCACAATTCCCCAAGGCTGAACAATTCAAGATCAAGGCACTGGTAGATTTGGTTTTCTCCTGAGGGCTGCTCTCGACTTCCAGGATTGCACCTTGATGATGCATCCTCCAGTGGTGACAAGTGCTATGTCCTCATGTGGCCACAGACAGAAAGGTAGAAGGGATAAACTCCCTCTCTCAAGTCCTTTTATAAAGGTAGCTAATTCCTTTTGTGATCTAATCATCTCAAGGCCTCCTTCTTAATTTTGTCACATTGGCAACTCCTGGATCTCTGAGAGGACACATTGAAATCATAGCACTAAATCTTTGAGAAATGCTCTCACAGACACACTCTAAATTAATTTTACCAGCTATCTTGGTATCTCTTAGCTCAGTCAAGTTGATACATAAAATTCACCAAAAATCCAATCACAAATCTGATCTTAATAGCCAAACTTTGCCTCCTGTCTGTGGGTGGTCTGGGGTATTATGGTATTTTCCTGCTCCTCTTTCAGTAGAAGCAGGCACCCACTGTGTATCAGTAATAGGTCCTGTGTCCAAGTGGGGTCCCAGCCCCATCCCTTACATAAATATCTTTTATGCCCACCTATCCCTCAGTAGCCAAGTTCTTTACCTGGGACCAGTGACAGGTGGGTTTCCAGCTCACTCACAGTTGTTGAATATGATTGTTGCTTGGTGCAACAATTGAGGTAAGAACAGGGGAGTTCTGTCCCTATCTCAGAAGCAAATAGTATTGCCTTATATGAGGAAGGGCCTGGAGAAATGAGCAAGTAGGCTTTTGCATCTGTATGCCACTGGGTTTTCTTATCTTTCAAGTTCTTTCCCCCATCTTTGTCAAGATTACTGGATGAAGCCCCATAGAAAAGAGTCTCTGAATCACAGAAAACTTTTCTCATATCTGAGGCACCCAGGAATTCTAAGTTTTTATGCTAGAGTTCATCAGTCTTTAATTATTTTTTAACACTTTAGCCATCTTTTTATTATGCATTTTTATTATGGCCACTTCTTGTTCCCATATTCTGCTGAAGAGAAAAGAATCCATGTGTTCTGTTTCCTCAGAGGGGCTGGAACTTCAGATTGCCTGATTATCTTGTGAATGCAAAATTCTGATGTTCTCAACAAAAGGTAAGATTTTACAGAATATGTGGCTTTTGTGTACTTAGGGTAGGAGTAATGTATTCCTGAGGTTTTTATATCCTAGGTGGAGGTGGTGGAAGCAGAAGTTTATAACCCTTATGGAATATCGCCACTCTTTTTTTTTTCACTCTAGAAAATATTGTGAAAAAATTTTAAGTAGTATAACTTGGTTTACTGCATTTTGTAATGATTGGATAGTAGTCCGTAAATCACAGGTAGGCTAAGATTTATATACTAGCACACTCATCTAGTAAAAAATAAAGTAGAGAAATTATCACTTAATATCAAAGATGTTGCAGGAAAGTTTATGTGACTAGAAAAGGTAAAAAGTGAGGTTGGCTTTTTTCTTAAAAAACCAAGTTCAGTTACTAAAGAAAAGTGGCTAGAATTTTATTGACATTACAGAACCAAAACTTATCCAAGGCAAAGGAACCTTACAATAGCTAAGTTAATTAAGAGGAATTGATAATGGGAATATTCGTGTTTCTTTCACTTGCTTCAGTAGAATTGATAAATATAGAATATTACAAATAAAACATATTTGGAAAACAATGTCAAATTTAATGAGTACATATTTTATGCTACACTCTTTGCTGAGACTGGGGAGCATAATTTTTTTTAAAAATATCTTTATTTCTGCATCTAGAGTTATGCAAAATGATATACATTGGGAACTGGATCAAGCCAGGGCTTTATTGAGACGTAGAATTTGAGTTTAGTTTTAAAAAATGAGTAGACATTTTTCATACAGAGAAGAAGAAATTACATGCTGAAAAGCAGAGTGTATAAAAGCCTGCAAGTATGAAAAAAATTTCCTGAATTGAAGAAAACATCTGGGAACAGCAGCATCTATTTTCTGGTGGCTTTGTTTCTGTTTTTGCCATTAATATAAAACCTGGAAGCCCACAATTCCCAATGTTAGTGGATAAACAACCATCCAAAGGATCACAAAACCATAGCTTTTAACAGATTTAAAAGGACCTACATAAAATAATCTGCACATATAAAAGCAGCAATATCTCACATACTTACATTTTGCACTACTTACCACCTATTTCTGACTTTTACTATTAAGAAAACTAGCAAAGGATTTGCATAACACTAACATAAACAGGTATAGCAAACAAACATGAAAATCTCAGTAATTATAAGGGTGTTGATACACTGACATGGCCCACTTGTTTAGTTCTTATCCAAATTGTTGGCAAGAGATTCAGGATGATCTACCAGCTAGGAGCTTTCACTTCCTGTACAGAAAATGAAGGAGCTGGAACTTGGAAAAAGCACACCCATACATGACAGTCTTGAGTTGGAACTGACACATCTTTTCTGTCCAGTTGCCATGGATGAGAACCAGAAACATGGTCCCTACCTGATGCATGGGGACTAGGCAATGTCATTTCATTCTGTGTCCAAAACTGAAACAGTTGGATAAATACAGTGTGTTTCTTTTCTACAGCCACCAATTCTAAATGAGGGTTTATAAATGGAATTTATACATACATAAACCATACAGAAGAGTAAATATATAAGTAAATAAATTAGGATCATGAATGAAAGAAATTATTAATATTTAAATGTGTATAAGTCTTGATGCAGGAATAAAGATTGAAAATATGCTCTCAAATCTTAGCAAAGAGCCTAGCATAAAATATGTACTTGTTATTAACATTTCAATTATAATGAACATTTAAATATTTTTGCTTAATATATATTTTATATTAAAATTACATTGTCTGAAAAATGTTGGGCAGCTTTTTTAAACGTAACATTGTGGCATGCATTTCCCATCATATGATATATTATTGAAAGTACTACATACAAATAATTTAATGACATTGTGTTATCACAGCATGTCTATGCCATAATTATCTGTTCTTATTGTTGAGTATTTGTTACCAATGTTTATTTATTTAACGATGAATTTCTCCATAGAAGTATTTATTGATTTTCAAATATTTTTTTTCTTGGGATCAGTTAAGAAAAGTGAAATTACTCTGTCAAAGTATATGGGCAATTTTAAAGCAGTATAAAACTATTTCAATATTGCCTTCCAACAATTTCCGATTTATAATCCCACCACTAGTGTGGGAGAAAGTGCATCTTTCAAACCTCTAGTTAGTTCTGATTCAGCAACTTGATATATAAAACTAAAAACATCCCAGTCCCTACCACAGAGCACATAAAAACCCGAGCCAGAGGAAAATGAAAATATGAACCCCTTTGCCTGTGTAATGAACATGAATTTGATTTTCCTAATATAGATGTTCTCCTATGATCTGATTGCTCTTCACCAGACTTCCTGAGTGATTGGATTTGTGAACCATCACTTCCAATAATGTAATACAACTATAAAACATTCTGAGATTTACAGTTAAGACCAAAGTTATGTGTCATCATTACATTCTCTCCCTCCCACTCTGTATATGTGTACATAATTTGTAGGGGTTGGAAAGGGAAAATAACAATTCTGACTCTTCCATCAAACATCCAGCTTCACAGATTCCTCTGGTTTGAATCACTTGGTTATGGAAAAGATTTTGCCTTGCAAAGCTTTCTTCATAAATATTGCTAGACATGTCGGGAGCTACTATTTCACTCAATATAGACATCTTAAAGATCTGCCTATGTTTTCAAGTAATCATAATGTTTGTATGTTTTCCTGATGAAGGTATAGTTTTCCTGCCCTTGATGATGATTGCAAGTTAGTCAACAATTAATAATGTATGTGCATCTGTTTTAGTGAGCTCAGAGTAAGAGTGGGTTTAGGCACATACTAAATGAATTCAGCTGTGGTGCATAGACGTCTTTCCTGAGTTTCAAGGAAAACATCCAGAAAGATGGCATTTATCAGACAACTGTTAACGATTCATGAGATACAAGTTTCGTTAAGAGAAATCTATACCCATAAAAATTATTTCACCAACTTTTTGATTTTTTTCTTTCAAAAAACCCAATTTCATGCCCCAAAGTCATCATTACTTAGTTCTTCTGTGTGCCATTGATGATTAACATATGAAACAGAACAAATTGGCTCCAGGACATACATAGAAATATCCATTTGACTATACATTTTTCTAGAAAGTCCAGGCATTAATAAGCAGCTGCTTTGGAAAGTGCTTTTTCAGTCTTACATCTGCAGCTTGTGTTGGATTTCTTTGCCAAGCACATGCTTCTAAACAGGTAGTAGCACACAAGGCTGTATTGTTATGTGTTTAGAGGGCAAAGTGGAGGAAAATCCCGGTGTGACGCTGCTGGGGCATGCTCACGAATGCTTCAAGTCGGCCAAAAGGAAAGGTTGTAAATCATGATCGGAAGGAGATTGATGATGTTTGTGGACTATTCTCTCAGGGTGCCTAAGAGGTGTTTGTTCCTCAGGCTTAAGAATTATTTTTGTGGAAGGTTTTTATCATTAAGGTTGATGATGTGCCTACAATGAAGAGAGACCAAGAGAGAGAGAGAGAGGGAGATGCTTGAAACAGCACAGAGATTTGTATTCTTTGCATGACAAAAACTTTCCTCATCTATCATAGGGACGGTTATGATTTGTTAAACTTTCCTTCAGGGTGTTTGTTACAGACCTGGAATTTATTGTTTTGTGATTTACCTCTCCTTTTTTTAAGGTGTGTGCAATCTGTAACTTTAAGGAGCTTACAATAACCTCTAAGCACTAGACCTATTTTACATACAGTAGGAGACCTTTTTCAGCATAGATCCTGTGTACAAGAAATTAGTCCTTATGTAGGACATGGGATTTTCTTTTTGTGAGGTGTTAAATAAGGATGGCCTCATCATGTTAATAACATTGACTACATTGGATCACAGTAAACGTAGTACTAAAACTGAGGGTTTCATTTTGCAGTGTATCACTCATGTTCAAGGACTACATGTGGGATAAGAGAAAAAAAGGGTTTTGGAAGAACATTGAAATGTTTAAATTTATGACTCTAAGTTCTTATAAAAATCTCTTATTGAAAGAAAAAGAGGATAAAACTTTAAGTTACAATGAATCCATCAGGATTTTCTTTTTGTTTTCTTACTGATTTGTTGGAAGAATTCCCATTAAGAAATTTGCTGCATAAAATTGAACTTTATATTTAACATGTTCTACTTAACTCCATTTTCAAGGATTTTTCTCAAGCCCTAAACAGTAAAACATTAAAACAGGCTATGGAATTAGATTTCATAGAATTTGGGAGTTCTGTTGGGTTCTTTAACTATTAAGCATATACAAGTTCCACAAAGGGTAAACCATATATGTAACTACTCACTGAGAGTGTTTAAAGCAGTCAGGATCTTTATCAAAGGTTGGTTTGATGATTCAAAATTCTTGGTTTAGGTGGCAATTTGAGCAAGAAGTAGATAATTTATACAAAAAGAAAAAGTATGGACTGCTTGGGGATTATCAACAAAAGTGCTCCTAGCTTTTGAAACTCTTGTTCCACACTGTATAATAGAAAGTCACCTACATCTAACCTTTGTTGGAGTGTTTTATGATCAAGAAAGCTTTTTTCAAACTAGCAAAATGTGGTGAAATAAAAGGAACCTGACGATTTTATTCACTGTTCTTCGTGGGTTTCCCAAATAATAAATGTTGAATTTATATAAACTGCTATATAAGACAGATAAATCCACAGGGGATTTTCAACTTAACCCAAAGAGATAAGACAAGTGTCATAGAGAAAAAGGCTTGACTCTGAAGTAGAAAGCTGTAGTTCCTCATTTTAGCTCTGTATGTCTTAAAGTGTAATTTAATGTCTTTCTGTATTGCATTTCCCTTATAAGAGAAGGGATTCAACTACATGAATATGCAGAACTAAAGTCTATAAGGGATATTTAAAACCTTTTCACATATATATATATGAAATATATATATGTGTATATATATATGTATATATATATATATGTGCAACCATAATGTGAGAGCCACTTATATATAATTATAGTTCAGTAGATTTAAAAAGATTTTACTTCAGGGTAATAGCTACCTGCTTAGGCATCAATGCTGACTAATATTTAAATGAAATGGCTTAAGTTTTTTTTACAGTTGGGATATTCATACATAATACTTTTAAATGTGAAACTTCTAGCAGAGAACAAAAATATGAGTGGTATGAATTTATTCAGGCTGCAATAATATTTAAAGTCCACCTGAGGTAATTGATGCTTCTTCACAATTAAATTTTAAGAACACTTTCACATTGCAATTTTTATTTTTGTGTGCTTTAATTGCAAATCCTATTTTAATTGCAATAGTACATTATTAAAATGATACATACATTATAAATACATTTGACAAACCTTGTTTGTTCCAAAATATTATGTATTTGGGCTCTATTTGGTATAATTACAACTGTTCACCTAAAAAAAGTTGAGTATCAATATATACCAAAGCTACATTATAAATCAATTAGAATTTTTTAGATGCAAAATTTTGAACACATTTTTCCCAAGAGTTATATGTCTGAAGAACAATTTATCTAAATGTGGGAGGCTTATCATTTAGTTAAAAAAAAAAAGGTGTTGAAGCCACCAAAACCAAGTCCAATAAATGTGAGCATATGTAAAATATCTGAGAAAGGAAAAAGCAGCCAATGACATTTGGGAGCCAGCCCCACCCTAGAAGTCAGTCCTTACTGTTGCTAGGATGGCTTGCTCAGTACTCAGAGCATGGTCATGGTTTTCTGTTGAATATAAGCAATCTCACAGGTGACCAACATGAGAAGTCACTCTATGACCATACAGAAGTGAGATAGAAACAAAGTCACTCAGTAATCATCGATGAGCACAAAATAGCAACAAAATCATTATGCAACTCCTACATACAGAAATTACCAAATATCTGCATCCTCCACCAACATGAATGATTGCTGCTGCTTTTTCAATTACAAATGAGCCCCACTTCTTTCCTCACACCCTCTAGAATGAAGAGTCACCGAATTGTCTCTGCTCCCTGACAGTACCCTAAGCAGAGTGGGCTAATGTTTTTGAATGTTCCCCTCAAATTATCTAACAATTCAAACTCTTCTAAAACCCCCTTACTGAGACATCCATGGTTCCACATGGAGTATAGTCCTGTCTATCTCATTACAATGCACAATAAATCCAATCCGTCTGACTCCAGTGTGCTCCTCATAATTTTGGACAGGAGGCAATGTTGAAAAAATAGTCTTGCATTCTCTAAGGGATATATTCTATGAGGGAAATAGAAAACACCTAAATCTGTATGAATAAGTTCAGAAACAAAAGCATACTTGGGTAAGAATATAGGCCTCACAAAGGAAAATTAATCCATATACTGTCCTTTTCCTAAACACAAAATTAGGACACAAATAAATGGCATTTCAATTTACACATTATCTTTTCATTCAGATGCAAGCTATGTTAGCATTAATTTAATCTTTTATCTGTCAAGGAGTATTCTAAGTACTTTCATGTAAATGTTCTGTTTAACCAAAGTAGCCCATAGATAGATACGTTTTTCTTGTTTAATTACTACAAAACCTAGAGAAGTGGAGTTTTTAGTCTCATGTTATCTGTAAAGTGACATTAAGTGACTTGTCTGAGTGTCTGAGATAACAACCAGAACCTGAATTCTTAAACATCATAATAAATAATAAGGTTACAATTTATTAATTTATTAATTCACTTTAAAATATCTGCCTTTCCAATTTTAGGTCAAAATAGAGATGAAAACTTCCTGTCATAGATTTTACATTCTAATGAGTCATGACAAAAAATAAGTAAAACAATAATATAATTATAAAAATAATTAAAACATAAATGACAATTATTCCTACAGAGGAAAATAAATTAAGAAGGGTGATAGAGATGTGGGGATGAAGGTTTCAGAAGATGTTTAAGGAAACTCTCCCGAAGGAAGACTTAAAGGAAATGAGCAAAAAAATCATGACAGTGTCTGGGAGATGAGTTTTCCAGACAGAAGGAACAGCAAGTGGGAAAATCTTGAGACTGAGGCACACAACACGCATTCAAAGGCAGCACAGAGGCAGCTAGTGTGTGGAGAAACAAGAGTGGGGGCAGGGCGGGGGAGTACACATAAAGGGGACCAAGGTAGAGGCAGTGAGGACAGGGGAACAGAACACATATGGAGCCCTGAACATCAGAAGTCCGAGGGTTTAAACAGAAGAGTATCACCATCAGACTTAAGGACATCTCTGGGACTGCCACTTGTGGGAATTGCCTGAAAGGAGCAAGGTTCTAAGCAGGAAAACAAAGTTATTTCAATAATCTAGCTTAAGAGGTGATGGCAATATGGACCAGATTGGAGTTAGCTAGAGGTAGCTAGAAGTGATTGGATCCCAGGTGCAGTACTCTGAAGACAGAGAGGAAGGTAATGAGGAGGTCAAGTCATTTTCAAAAATTAAGGACCCAGGATTTGAACTCAGACATTTTGATGGGAGCTTACTCTACTTTAGAACTATCAAGTACCATTACGAATTATTTTCAATTAAAGTTTGCTTCTCAGTGTACTACCCTCTGATATATGGCCGTTTTATGAACTTATCATGATTTTCCAAATAATTGCTCATGAGTTAAAAGGTTAAAAATTGATTTCATTTATTAGAAGCTATGAAATTTTACCTCTAAGAAAAGTAAACTACTATCAATTTTGTGTTCTATCTTCAATTAACTGCCAATTTAATTAACTATTTTCCTTAGCAAATAGATAATTTCATAAAACAATTATGGCTTTATGGAAGTCAGGATATTTACCAGTATGTACACTGTGCATCATTCTGGAATAATTTTTGGTAGAACTTTTTTCCCATTTTGATATAAATTGAAGGTTTTCTCCATCAGGATAAAGTCTTAACTTATACATGTAAAAAAGTCACTGGGAAATTCTTGATATATATATTTTTTTGCCTGCTTTAAAGATAATTATTATTACCAATCAGTTTCCTGGGAAGAAACATTCTCTCTGTCAATTAATCTTCTCCATCTGCTTTCACATACTGCAAAATTATAATCATCCATAATTTGTGATAGATTCTTGCCAAACGTTGCTAAAACAATTTGGAAAGTGCCAGACAAGGATTCTTGCCAACTTACACACATTGCAGATGCTTTTGTTCTTTATGCTTTTCTCCAGAAAAGTTGAATGCAAAAGTTATTTTTGATAGACTTTTTATTTTAATTCCAAAGTAACTGTGACAGTGAATTCATTTTTATATGTCTAGTTTCACTGACATTTTTCCCTATAAGAGGTAACACAATTGGTAAGGCACTAAATTTTACAACCCAAAACAAGAATTTAGAATTTATTGAGGAATAATTAAGTTGTGAGCTTAATGATCAGGCTGCTTCTTTTTATTTTGTAGTCTTCAAATCATAGTGGAGTTCTTGGTATTCAGTAGGCACTCTGCGCTTGACTAGAGGTTTTCTAATGTCTTGGAGTGAAGAAAGGATAGACTCATCTGGGTAGATCACTGTCCTCAAAGCTTTTAGTGTCAAAAAGTCTAGGGAATAATACATGAAGAAAATCGTTTTTACCTACTCATACGGGCTACCTGAGCCAATCCTGAGGGTAAACACTAGGGCAGCTGTGAGACCCACAGCACCACATCTTAATTTTCAGTATTCTCCTAACCGTTTCCACTGAGCTATTCCCCAAGGCTTTGACTGTGGTTACCACAGGTATGTGTCATAACAATCTACCCCGATCTCTCTGACTTGACATGGCTTGCCATCCGTTCCTTCTTGAAATATTTTCTTTTATAGATTTAGTCCTTCACACGCCTAGTTTACCCCTTATTTCTCTAGCCTCTGTCTCAAATTTTTCTTTGGTAGTTCTTCTTTTCTCCTAGATCACTGAAGTCTGAATGCCTGAGGCCTTCATTTGTAACTTTCTTTTCCTGTCTCGCCCCACCTTCTAAGTGATGGTGTGTCTACCATGAATTTATGCATGTTCCATGTGCCTACCACTCCTCCATGTTCCTCTGTAGACTTGCCTCTTCCTTCCCCTCTCAATGCATCCATTGGATTTCCTTCTTAATATAGGTACTGTGGAATCCATAGGTATTTCAAACTGAATGTGGCACAAACACAAACATTTATTTTATCTTGGCCAGATATCTGCTTTTCTTATTTCTAAATCTTCCACATCTTAGCAAACAGCCAAATAATCTCTGTTCCTCAATGAAAAACAAACAAACAGAACCTAACATGCTTGACTCCTCTATTTAACACACCCTGTCTCATCCTCAGGAAGGTCTGTATCCTAAATCTGACTGCCTCTTTTTTTTTTTTGTACTGGGCATCGAACTGGAACATTCACCACTGAGCCACATCCTCAGCCCTTTTTATGTGTTTTTATTTTATTGTTGTTTTTGTTTTGCTTTTTTGTGGGGGACAGAGTCTTGCTAAGTCCCTCAGGGTCTAGCTAAGTTGCTGAGGCTGGCTTTGAACTTGCGATCCTCTAGCCTCAGTCTCCCAAGTTGCTGGGCTGACTGCTTCTTAATGACTACAAATTCACCAAAAATATGCCCCAATTTACATTGACCTCCAAGAATCTTTTCATCCCTTTGCTTCTCACTCTTGCCCTCTTACCACCCATCCCCAAACCAGAATCTGGTGAATTTTATTTCTTAGATTTTAAATGTAAACAAATTACTACCGATGGGTTCCCACTTGATGAAAATAAAGTCCAACTTCTTATCAAGGCCCTAAGACCTTAGAGGATCTGGTCTCTGCACAATGTCATTTGCTCCACTTTCATCTTGCTTATCAACCCAAGTCATATTGCCTTTCGATCTCTTGAACACACTCGTGCATGCCTCTCTCAAAGCATTTGCATGGTTTTTCTTGAAATACCCTTCACAAAGAACTTTAAAAAGCTGCAAAACCAAGAAACTTCCTGATACCTCCTGTAAAGAATCCTTCCACAAACACAGTACTTCTCAAGTATGTGAAACCATTTCACCGTCTTTATATTCTTCATTAGCATCTGACGTCATTTATCAGATATCTCAATGTGTAGATGCATGGTCTATTTGTCCACTCCAAGAACACTAGTGCTCTGGGGGGCAGCAACTTTATGTTTACAACCCCAGAACTTAGAACAGTGCTTGAAATACATTTGACATTCTGAAAACAACTATTGTCCATCTTACAAGCAATGTTGGAACAAAAAGGACATGGATTCAAAGTCTTGAGCATAATATCTGACAAGTAAATATTTTTGATATTTTATCTCAGTTACTTTCTTTATTTGCAAGCCCACCTTTAGATACTAGCCATGATATTTTTAACATTTAAAAATATGCATATTCCTATATATGTTATCTATTTCCTTTTATTAATCACAAAAAGTAACCAAAATTTTCTGAGTTAGGATACACTGTGTGTATCACATGATTAAAACTGAGGTTATTTTCATGCTGCAGAGTAGTTTTTTTTTATTTAAGAAGTTCCTGACAGATTATAACCCTTTTATTATTTATATATAAATATTGACAGAGTAGATTGAAATAAAATTTATTTTTGTACTTAGAGGCATTATTGTCTTTTAGTTAAAGCTAACTATTTATTTGAGAAGTGGAAAAAGAAACACTACTATAATTGCAAATTTCTAATATCTTTTTGGACATTAATTATAGTTGAACTCAGGCTACAACTTTAAAATGAGCTAGAATTAATCTCTATGGCAGCAAAGAAAAATTAGAAATGACACGAGAAAGAATCTGGTTTGCATGTCCACAGTAATTGCTACTCAGGGTTCATGTTCATTAAATTAGTAAGAAAATGAAGATTAAAATATTTAGTACACATGGGTTTCCTAACCTTTTTTTTTTCCTTTCTGACAATCATACTCATCAAACTTTTGTCCTAATTGGATATATAGATATTCACCATTGAACCATAAGCATATTCCAAATACAAATGAAAACAACATCCTAATTCATGAGCTTAATCATTATAGTCAGATTCAGGCACTAATTGCCTTTTGATTTTAAATTTCTATTTATGAGATAATATTTTTGAAATAAGGAATCATATAGAATTTATATGCAAAAATAAAAGATGTTTATGTAAGATCTTCCTGGTAGATTATTCATTAGCAAGATTACTAAGATTATTTATATCAACTTTATATATAGCTATGGTTGAGTTTCTGAGCAATAAAAAGAATTGATATGGGTCAGGATTCGGTGAGTTTACAATCCAATGGGAAAACAAAATAGTCACAAACACCTTCATTAGTGAAATATATAAGTATTACATAATTCAACTTGTACAATGAAAAATTTATTATTTCACTCATAGTGCTTACACTGTGATCACTGTTATTACTGCTTTATACATATCAAGCAATCCAATCTTTCTCTCTCCCTAAAATAGGCATTCCTATCATTTCAATGCCCTTCATACAGATAAAATAACTAAGTTCAGAAACCTTATGTAATTTGTACAAGGCAACAGCTTATAGTTTGTGAATATTTTCTTGGATCTTATGATATTGATTCTAGATTTACTGTTCCCTACAGCAATACACTAATTATCAGGATCAATGTCAGAGTATAAATATGTATATTGAGAAGAAAAGGAGTAAAGGTTCACTGGAGACAGAATGGCAAGAAACCCTATAAACAGACAATCTCAGAATAACTCGCTGGATTTGTTGCTAGAAGCAAGTGTATACATATGTGCAGAAAACGTTTATTGTTAATCTGGGTTTACTTTGTACAATACACAGTTTCAACAATTTGCACATATTAACTTACTTAATTCTTACCAAAACTCTTTTAACTCTATAGTAGTGGTGCCAAAGATCAGTGTACAAATGATATTTAAAACTACCGATCTAAATAATAACATCCAATTCCTCAAGAAAGAGTGACAAAGAAAAAGCTGTACTGAAGACCAAACTGACTCACTTCCAAAGGTGAGGAGTCTGATGGGTGAAAAAGAAACAAAATCACTGTAAGGTAGTGACTGGTGGTGGAAAGAAGAAAACGAGGAGTTTTTGCTTACCAAGGAAGACAAAAGCAGAAAGCAATCCCAAGAAGACCAAGCAAAGTAAATTATGTCAAATGCTTCTGAGAATTTATAGTAGGAAAAATAATGTAAAAAGGTTTTAAGCTGGTAGTTGTTATTCTAGGGATCAGAACTGATTAGAGAACTATAACAACAAAAATGGAAGTGAAGTAGTAAACAAAGTGTATAAGGATAATTCTTTCTAAAGTTTTGCAGAAGCAGAGAAATAGTTTGTCAGCATAAAGGAAACATAGTAAATATTAAAATATGTGTGGAAGATAGTAAATATTAAAATATGTTTGTTTATGGAAAAAGTCAAAGAGGAGTACATGATAGACCCTGGGAGAGATAAGAGGACATATCAGGAGTAAATTTTATACTCATACAAGAAAACGAGGTGATGGTCAATTTTATGTCAATTTGACTGCACTAAAGATGCCCACATACTTATTCAAACACTATTCTGGATGTTTCCATGACAGTGTTTTGGGGTACTCTTCCACTTAAATCATTGGGCTGACTGAATAAGGTAGCTTGCCCTCCTTAAGGTGACTGGAACTCATCCACCACAAAGGCTAAACCTCCCCTGAATGAAAGAGAATTCTTCCCACCTGATAGTCTTCATACTTGAACTGAAATATCAACATTTCTGTCCTGTGTTCCAAACCTGCCAACATTCAGACAGGAGCTACACAATCCTTTCTAGTTCTCAAACCTTCACACTTGGACTTGAACTACACCATAACCTATTTTGGGTCTATGGGTTTGTCCACTCACCCAACAGTCTTAGAATCTTGAGATTCATCTGCCTCTTAATCACAAAAGGCAATTCCTTATTATAAAGATAAACATTCATATATAAAATATATATCTTCCTATATATGTCCATATGTGTATCCAATTGATTCTGTTTCTCTAAGGAAACTTGACTAATAAAATCTGCATCCTGAACACACTTTTTCAATTTTACCTAAGCCAGGAGTGGGATTTTGGGTACTTGGGTTCAACTGATCATCAAAAACTGCCAAGAATAAAGACCCAGATTCTGGAATTTGCTCTCACTTGCATCTTTTCCAAACTAGAAGAAAAAGCATCCAAAGAACATCCTGAAGACCAAGGGAGTGAATGTGGCCCTCAGTGCCTCCCTTTGTCCCTCATCTAAGTGATGGTCTGAGCAGGTAAGGGGAGTGAAGAGCAGGAGTGATGTCAGCACCCAGAGGTCCCCCAAAGACCTCTAGGCAAGTTCCTGCTGGTCAGCAATGCATACTCCATGTTTCTTATGCTCCTTCCACTCCTTCCACTGTTCCGCTGACTCTAGCCATAGGTCTCAGGGCAATAAGGTGGAAAATGGCTAACCCTGGGGTTGGATATTTCTTTTTACATTTTTTCTTGCTTTTCACTACATTTTCTAGATTTTTCTAAAATATTTGTAGTAGATATTAATTATTTCTGGACTATGGACAAACATACAGGTATTTAAAAGTAACTAAAATACTAATTTTATACCACCATTCTCTTGCCTGTAATACTTGTTGACTATTTTAGCCTTCCAAAAAAAAAGTAAAAACTCTTTTTAATATTGAATGTTAAAGCTGTCAATAAGGTAGAAATAAATATTTTTCTTCTTTAGTTATTCAATTGGCTTACTTTTCTTGTGAACAAATTATCCTCATATTGTTATTATTTTAAATGTTAGGCAACAATAGAACATGTATATATTGATTGTTTAGGGTTTTCTTCAGTGAATGGTTTATCCTCAGAGTTGTTTTACGAGTATGTTTTTGGTTTTGGTTTTGTTTCAATTAGTGGAAGAAGAGAGACTGACCAAGGGCAGCTACCACACAGTGATGAATAGGTCTCCAGGGAAGCAGATGAATGAAAGGAAACATTCTAGAACTTTTTCTGTGTATGTTGCGATTTAATTAAACTTTACAAGAGTTTGTTCATTTGTCTTTAATCTCCATGAATCGTATTTTATTTATCCAATTCTGCATTTTTCATGTTTAGCTAAAAACTAAGTTTTTAACCACGATAGCTGTTGCCATTTTATATGCAATTATTTGTTACGAAGAATAGCAAGAAAATACAAATTAAAATATCCTATAGATAGGGTGACATTTGGAACTGGAAAAAGAAATTACATTATAAGATTTATTATTTATGTTGTTGAATAATTTCCTCTATTTTTTTTTAAAATGAATGTAGGTACCAGGACTATATAGGAATACCTAATCAGCAAATATGAGATAGAATAGATAGCTCTAGAAGCTATTTGATTTAATAATGTTCACTTAAGTTTAAAAATAAGATTAATTGACCTACATTAATAACATTTCAACAAGTTCAGTTACCTCTTTTAAAAGATGAATCATCTTGAATCATTTCTATAAAACGTGTAAATATGCTGCCATGAATAGTTTTCTCCATGCACTATGAAATATTGCCAAAAGTTTTAACCTCATACTAACCATAAATAATACTAAAATGGTGCTGCAATCTTTGCAATCTGGATCTATTCACAGATGAATTATTCAGCTAAAAATGATATCTCTACTAGAGTAGTCTTGCCTCATTATCTCATTCCAAGATGAATGAAGGGGGGGAGAAGTGTTAAGCTGATTCATATTGTTGCCATAGTTAAATTATTCTCTAATCAATCGTAATATTGTTTGGTAAACTAAAAGTGAGATATTTATAACAATCCCAAATTTGTTTTAAATGCATGTATTTCTCATAAATAATAGGATAAAGTTTTCATTTGAAACATGTTCTGTTGTACTGTTAAATAATCCTCTAGAAGAAACTGTAATGCTATATTCAATAATTAAAATTAAAGTGAAAGCATATGATCTATTACATATGATTTCTGATGAAAGATAAAGGATGTGGGCTTTTAAAAAAGTATATCAACACACATTCTAGGTTTAAAGTTGATGCTTATTCTTAACAATAGAAATATAATAGGAATACATTATTTAATCTAGAATGCATTGAAAGATTATTCTTACTGCACAAGTTCATAAGTCATGGTGATATGTTAATAACAGCTCCTTCCTTAGGGCTGTTATCTTCTCCTTGGGAGTTGATCCATGAGATCATTAGGCACCACCTGGACCATTATGAAAACACAGAACATTGTGATCCATTCCACAACTGATACACCTGGCTATGCATTTCAGAAATATATGCACTTCCTATCTAGATCTTTTCAGGAAACTGCAATTGGTACTAAACAGTATATTTTGCCTTATTTTAGAAACTGATACTGAAAATATGAGGGAAAGATACTATTCCAGGGACCATATCACAAGGAACCCTAATCCAAGTCACCATCATCTTTCTTAACTACTAAAATATGTCCTCTAATGTACATTCTTGGTCACCTCTAGTTCATTCTCAAGTAGCAACTAGAGCAGTCTTTTCAAAAACTAGAATCTGAAAATCTCTGGCTTAAAACCTTTTACTTGTTCCCCACTGTCCTTCGCATAGACTAAAGAGCACCTCACTCTTGCTAAGGCATTGTGTGCTCTGGCTCCTCATCTGCTTCACCAGTCTCTTTACCTTCTCTTCTCCTCCAGGTTAATGGCACCCCTATACATTGGGCCTTCTTTCTACTCCTACAAAGTACGGTGCTTCTTCTAATCTCCACAACTTCAAGCTGATTTTCATCTTTCTGGGTCTCAGTCTGAAAGTGGCATTCTCCAGGAAGTCTTCTGAAATTCTCCATACCATTTTAAGTGGCCTTGTCATACACACTCACAGCACTCTCTTCATCACCTCTAGAATTACAGGTGGACTTTTATAATATCTACCTCCCTAGCTTCTGAATACCACATACTCTTTAAGGGCAGCAGCATGCCTGCCATTTCCTTTAATATACTAGAATAGGATCTGACATGTGATAGGCAATGAAATAAAAATTTTTGTATGACTGAGACAATTTCAAACAGGTCTTAATTAGGAAATTTTACTTACATAATTTTGTTCATTTAAATTCCTTATTTATGCATTTGTTTGTATTTTTCAGTCTGCATTGCATAACCTTAATTATATTTGCTTTATGATTTTTTTTCCTGAACTCTCCCTACTGGATGTGACTGAAGCTCCAACTTGTTTAGCATGAAATTTTCCACCTGGTATCCTACATGCCCAAGCTTTAAGTTCTCTGGGAGCAGGGACTATGTGCTTTTTATTTTTATATTCTCCTGCCATAGCTCAAACAGAAAAACAGGAATCACAGATTAAATTAGGGAATGCTGTGATGGGAAAGTATAACATATTCTAAATAAATAAGTTTGGAAAACTTTTATGGAATCCAGATATTTATACCAAACAATCCATTGTTTAAGAAGTGTAAGTGTCTCACCAAAAAGTTGACCTGCTGTTTAGTACAGCCTGCTTATGAGGCCTTGACCCATTCTAGGCATATGAATATTCTGGAGAGGAATATAAGAAAAAAATATCCCCTCAGGGACTATGGGACATTCATTTTGGATGTCTCCAAACAAAATATCAAACATTGAATAGCCACCTGGCTCTTTGAGTGTTCAACAATGACACCAACAAGCTACATGCTAAACATAATTAACACAGCATAAGATATTATTTGGATTTTATATCCTAACTGCTCCCAGAAAATTTGTCCTACGTTTTAAATTTTCTATATTTAATAAAATATATTAAATAAAACAATGCATTGATCTTATAAACATAACAATACTATACAAATAAAACATATGAATTAATGACAATGTTCCAAAAAGCCATTTCCTTGTAAGGAAGCCAATGGAAAACATTTCCTATTTATATATGGTTGATGAATGTGTTTTTGTGTGTGTGTGTGTTTGTGTGTGTCTAATATCCTACTGGGAAATCCACATATAGTTTTATGAAACCTTTTGTCACTATTTCTAAGGGAAATGTTCACTGTAGAGTTCTTAATTCTACTTCTAAATGGAACAAGAACCAAAAAAAGAAAAAAAGCTATGTGTTCTCCCTCCCCTGTTTTTGCAGCAGCAGAGAAGTTCATTGTTTGTTTATGTATTTTTAAAAATATTTTTAAATCTAATTTTAAGTTTTTAAATAGGAAAAGAAATAACTGCCCCTTTATTACTGGCAGGCCAATTCTTCTTTAAACAAAACAGATTATTAAAAAAAAACACAAAACTGATAAAAGGTGACAGGGACATAAAAGATCTTAATTTTCCAACTATAATATAGTTGAAAAAATAGTCAAACTCATTACAAATCAGGCAGTTCAACCTTGCCCTACCCCGGCAATTCTTTTTTATTATTCATTATGAAGCTGAGATAGAGCTGTAAGAAATGCATGCCTCTGGTTAGCCCTTAAAGACAAATATGTCTATCTAATAAATATGAGGACCAGTTTGGATCAATGAACTAGGAGCCAGGATTCCTACAATTAATTCATGAATCTTTGACTGATTTTTCCATAGATCTGGGAAGAGCCACTTAAGCTTTTATATCTTCACTTTGCAATGTGAATAACAACACAGCGTATGCATTACTGAACCCTGTACAGTTTAATTCTTTGCAAAAGCACTTTAAGATACTTTGATGAGAAGTACTATATTAAACAGCAAATTTTTACTGTTATTCATTTAGCTGCTTGTAAAACACTGTGAACAAAGGAAAGTATGAGCTCATTTCATGCTAGATAAGGGATGTTGGAAATCATTAATGTAGTCAGATTTCTCAGAGTAAACAATTTCAGCTCCACAAGTAGTCGTCCTGATAGAGGCATGACATTAGTTGATGTGTTTGCACACCCATCCCTATGTCGAATCTAACAGGAAATTTGGCTTCCTAGGTGAAATAGAATTTTTAAAAATATATTTGTCTTTTTTTTTTTCTTTTGGGTACCAGGGATTGAACCCAGAGGTGCTTAACCATTGAGCCACAACTTCAGCCCTTTTTATTTTTTATTTTGAGACAGGGTCTTGTCAAGTTGCTGAGGGCCTTGCTAAGTTGCTGAGGCTATCTTTGAAGCAATCCTCCCGCCTTAACCTTGAAAGCTGCTAGGATTATAGGCCTGTGCCTCTACACCTGACTATATTTCTTTTGCTTAATGTTTTGTATCTTATAAGCAATTAGTACTCAAATATCTTTCATGTTATGACTTCCAAATGCAGTAAGTCAGTCTAGCAAGTAAGTCTTACTAGAGTTACTTGTCTAGTAAGACAATGTTCACTAGTATGTGTTTTTCTAATGACTTTTTTCAAATATGACTTTTGAGTCTCACTTCCTCTCTCTTTGTGATTAACTTAAATATGGGTATTTTAATACTTTGCAAATAAGGTCCTTATGCAAAAATCAAGCTTAACTTTCTCATGTCTTATTGAGAACATGTACCCCCATGTCTAAAGGCTACAAGCCATCAAGGATGTGTTGGCATTTTTTTTTCTCTTAAAAGAAACCAGAAACCTCTTGCCTTCGCCAAGCACACTCATTGATCAGAGGGTTCTCTTAAATTGACTTGTCATCAGAGAAAACCTCATTTTCTTTCTTCCTTCCTCCCTCTCTCCTCAATGAAGAGGTCACTGATGGGAACAAGAATATATCACAAAAAGGAGTTTAGAATTTCTCCTTGGCCTTTTCAAAAAGCTACATCCAAAGCAAGTTCACAAAACCTCACATTTCACAAAGTCCCAGTGCCTTAAAATAGAAAAACCAATAAATTGCAGAGATCACCTCTTACACTTTTACAAAAAAAATCATTGTCTTCAAATATGAGACAATTATAAGAATTTATGATTCATAAATAATTTTAAGTTATAAAACCACTATTCAGTAGTTTTATTTTCCTTCCAGAATCACCAGTTTTTTTTGCTGTACGGGGTTTGGGTAAGGTATTATGGATGTGATCTGATTATAGTAGGTAGTATAAATAAACCTGCAGTTATTTATAAATCTAAAAAAAAGAAGAAAGAAAGAAAGAAAGGAAGGAAGAAAGGAAGGAAGGAAGGAAGGAAGAAGAGGAAAGAAAGAAGAGAAGAGAAGAAGAGCTAAGTAGTTGGGGATTTTCATGCAGAATTAATTTTGAAAGTTGTCTTCTAATTTTTATTTTACTTTAGGTTATGATCTTAGTATTTTTCTGGAGGAAATATTAACTCAACTTCTGTACTAAGGATGCAGCACAATTAAGATGAAAAGAATTGATTACAGAAGAAATGATTCAACCAATATATCTTGAGGGCACTTCCCATCTCTTATGTGCTTCAGACTTTAGTGTAGCTCTTCCTTAAAAAGGGCCAAAATTTTGTTCACTGTGTGTCACAAGCATCTAGAACAATTCCTGGCAAAGGCCTACTAAAATATTTTCAGCTGAGAGAATAAGTGAGTGGTTCCTGCTGCTCTTCAATTTCTTAGGCAGTAAAATGTCTCTTTAACCAAATCAAAGTTTCTTACTACTCCCATCTACCTTGCATCTGAGTAACAATACACATTGTTTTCTATTTCTTTTATGGCTTTTCATGCAAGTATTGATTCCTAGTGAGTTTTGTTCCTTACATTATAAATTACTCTTTTGAAATCCTACATCAAGAACTTTCCACCATTTAACTTTTCTCTTTTCTTTTTTCTTTTTAACCTTCACTTTAGTCTGAAAAATTATTTAATATATAGTTTAAAATTAAAATTATTTAACATATTCTTGTATGTCTTTTATGATATTATTATTTCATATAACTTCTGAAATCCCCATACTTACCTGAGGACTAACTGGGATAATTTTTAAGTGTTTTCTTTTAAGTCTACACTTTCTACAACAAGAAATCTCTAAATTGAGTAAACATATTTAATTACATATTCATCTATTTAGTCAATGAAAGCTTATAGATAGGAAGAAATGAAAATGCCAGAGTAAAGAGAGTGAATTGAAAATAATAATATATAAAACAGATATTATTAGTTTTATGATGTGAAAGACTTTTGAAGTTTCAGTAAAAACTTCTTTCTTATATGTCTCATCAACCTAGCAGCTGAGAATAAATTTCCTGCTTTCTTAAAAAGACAGAAGGAATGTGAAGATGACATCTAAAACTTCCTCACCAATCACAATAAGTAGCATAGCAAAAGTATCTAGCTTTGTTATTTAAAAAAAAGAAAAAAAAGTTGTTGAAGTCCCGAATTACAGATGGGGGATGTGAACTTTCTAAGCCCAGTTTTCTAATCTGTAAATTAGGGAGTAATATCATCATACAATCATAACACAGAAGATGGGCATATATGAGTCTTTGAATCTTGTCCTTGTATTTATTATTTCATAAGTCCTAAGAGACTCTGGAAGACATTGTTTTATTGGACTTTATTTTTAATTCCTGCTTGGATTGGTGGAAGACTGCCTGCTTCATTTAAATTAAATACTGGGTTAGAAATTTTATTTAAATTAGAGTTATTATAGACACCAGGAAGGACTGACAATCCAGGATCTGCAGCTCTTCAGCTAATTATACTCAAGCCTATGGAAAGCCTATTTACTAGAAAATATATTCTAATAAAATAAGGATATATTTCACTGAATTGTTGAAAGATTAAATGCAATAAGCATTATAAAGTATTTATCAAAGTAATGAAATGCACAATATGCACAATAAATGGTATGATACTATATTAATCAACTAATGCCTTCCTTGATCTTTTCACCCAGAACACAAGAGAAAATTCAGTGAAGTGAATAAACAAGAACACAGTAGCCCCTCTTATTCATGAGGGATACAGTTCAAGACTCCCACCAGATGCCTGGAACCATAGATAGTAAAAAACCTGTCTTTTCCCTATACATTCATACCTATGATAAAGTCTAATATATAAATGCAGCACAGTAGGAGATTAACAACCATAACTAATAATAAATTAAAACAATTGTAACAATGTACTTGGTAAAAGTTGTGTGAATGTAATATTTCTTAAAATATGTTATTGTACAACATTTGCTCTTCTTGTGAAATTGTGAAATGACTTCAAGCCTGTGTGATAAGACCAAGTGAAGTGAATGATGTAAGAATTATAATATAGTGTTAGGCTGCTATTTAAGGGTTACTGGAACACAGCACTCTGATACTGAGACACTGGATCTGAAAACTGAGATGACTATTAAGTAAATAGTGAGTGGGTAGCCTATACAGCATAGATACAGTAGACAAAGGAACGATTCACATCCTAGGTAGGATTGATCAGTTTGGCACACACTTCATCATACTACTTTGGACAACAAAAATTATAAAACTATGTTTATATCTGGAATTTTCCATTTAATCTTTTTGGACTGTGGGTAATTGCAGGTAACAGAAATCTTGGAAAGCAAAACCATGGCTAAAGAAGGACCACTGTTTTTCATGTGAAAGTGATTTCCAAGTGGATTTAGCCAATCCAGTTTTATACATATTCTTTACTCTACTGAAAACCTCCACCTAATTAAAGATTAGCTTGGTGGCGTATCAATGAAGACTTCACCTTTCATTCCATCTTAAAGGTAAAGTAGGATGAACATACACATACGGTCTGCATTTGGCTATTTTTACATCTTGAGAACTAGTTCATTTTTATTCGTGCTCTATGTTCATGACATTGAAGTAAATATTTTGTGGGCTTATTATTATTTCCTTTCTCATTTCCTTCTACTTTTTCTAATATATTCCAAAGCAACAAGCAGATCCAACACAAAGATTGAGCATCCACCTAAATCTGGAAAAACTACATACAATTTGGGTCTAACTTATCTATCCCTGTCAAGCTGAAATTAAATCACTCCTAGTTTTCAACAGGCTAATCAGCAAACATATGGAAGTGAGTTCCGTGAGCTGAAAAAAAAAAATATGCAGAACACCTACCCTCCACAATTTCCTCATCTACTATCAAAGTAATAACTTCCAGGAGACTGCATCTGTGACAACTACTGTGAAAAGGCATTAAGGTGGATCACTCTGACAGGAAGTAGAGTGTATGGGAAACAGCATTAGATTTGGAGCCACACAGACCTGGGTTTGAATTTTGTCTGTTTATTACTCTTAGGTAAGTTACTCAGACTCTAAGACACTGTTTTTCCCTCTTGAAAATAGTAGGAATGCCCTTCCCAAATGGTTGATATGGGTGATGCTCAATGTTATTCCTTTTATTTTAATTTTATTTTGTTTTTTCACTTTCTACCTTCATCTTAAACTATGGTCATTACTAATTATGACTACTCATTTGAATGCTTTCAAAGACAAGGTAGCGAATTTGACAATTTAATGACCTTAGGAATAAAAACTCTGCAATACAGCAATAGTCAAAATGACACTTGGAATCAAAGTGACCTTTGTGAATTCAGAACAGGAATTAATTTTCCTAAAGTTGGATTTCTCAAATATATTTAAGTAGCTTCTTTTGAGTGGTGTTAAAAGAAGAAACAGACTACAACACAACTTATCCTTTATATTCAGTCTTGTTCTACCCTTGTTAATTTTGGCAAGAAAAAACAATTTCCTTAGAAAAGCTGGTAACACGAATGCAGTCTCTGCATAAGGCTCATTAAGGATGGATTCTGCCAAGACCTTGTAATCACCATTTTCATCTATGTTCTCAGCTTTCTGAGGCCCATTCAATGCTGTGTTTGATGTTCCAAGGCCAGATATTGACTCCATTAATACTTGAGCCAACCTATAATTTTTTATTTCAGCATTTCATACTCCAAACGTTTTTTTAAGTAAATATTTGTTACGTGTCTAATGGGTGCAATAAAGTCTAAAATTATCTGTAATCAAATATCAGTTGAATGGCTAGAAAATAAGAATTATCTTTGCAATCAGTATTTAATGAAAACAAACCAATAATTTCCTTTGATTTGAAATAAATATCTTTTGGATGTTATTAGTTACCTTGAGAATTTGTAGGATCATTATTAGAAATATGAATAGTTCTTGAATAGTTCTTTTGAATACTCATCAAGAAATATATATTTGTAGTATCAAGGATTGGCAAACATACTGATATTAGTTTATGAAATAAATCAAACCATGTTAAAGTATTTCCAATTCATAAAACCTAAAGCAGTGTTGGCCAAGAACTTCATTGCTTAATTACCTTTTGTATTTACATAAATTTGATGCATATGTGTTTGATTAATTTATACTTAAACTATTCAAATGTTGCTTTTAAAGTATATATTTTGTTCTTAGGTAATATATTTCTTTTGAGGCACTCAAAGCACTCTATAAATGTTAATGGACACTTTCACAACACCCCTATGAGGTAGATGGCAAACAGTTCTGTGAATTTCACTGATGTCATTTTTCAAGGGACCAGGAAAATATTAACACATGAAAGTTCAAAGTCTTAGTAGGGTTATGTCATAAGAGGAGTGTGTAATACAATGAAGTATGTAGATTTAACTGGCTCTTTTTTTCTTATAATCAAAATGGTTTTCTAAAATAATGCAAAGTTGATTAGAGACATTTTCATGTATTTACATGGGAGTAAGCCAATCTATTTTCTCTCTTTGCTTTCATTAGTGGTTAGTAACAACCACTAATATTTCTCATCTTCCAGCTTTCCAGAGATTAAGAAGTACCTCATAATATCTTTCCTTTAAAAGTATCTCCAGAAAGGTGCTCTTCTTCCTTTTATAGTTTAGAAGGTCATATTAAACTGAGTAGACAGTTAGTGACAAAATCACTGAATGCAATTTAAAATTCACATTAGTGAAGATGACAAGAATAACCAGCTGTTTTATATGTTCAATACATACTATATACTAGGAATATTAAAAAGTGTTTATGAATTATACAGCATTCAGTACATCATTCAACATTCCAGACTTTCAAACCTACCTTTAATATTTAAGTTGTCTTGATAGTTAACATTTGTACTTAACAGAATTCAAACTTTTACTTCATTCTGAGTGTTTGAATATAAATTAACATAATTTACAATGTTCACTTTCAAAGAAATTAAGATTAGTTCCTAAGTGATACATCAACTTTTGTGGAAAGGATAGAATATACAGGATTTCTCTTTCATAAATTTGACTTAAGGAAAATGCATTCTTGAGAATAAAAGGAAAGTGAATCACATGAGTTATAGATATGATGTGATTGTCAAGTGAAAAAGAGGATGGGAAATCATTGAAATAGTTAGTGCCTAGAAGTGTTTCACACTTCACAGAAGTGTGACTTAAACAGTCATTCCTAAAATCTAGGCTGCTGTTACAATGTGAAATAATCATCACACATGAAATAATGCTCTGGAATTAATGGCAATATATGACACAAAACTAAATTTTCTGGGTATCACCAATTAGATTTTCAATAAATTGGCTGAGGAATATTGAATGACGTTGAATCGTGTCCATACTCTGCTGTGATTTTCAACTGTCTCAAATCATCCCTTATTAGAATGTTGAAATTTAACCTGTGATGATGATTTATTATTGTTTTTTTGTATCCCCATTGTGTAGCCCATGATCCTTAATTGCTGCATAAACATTTTGACCAGATTTCTTCTGACAACAATTTTTACATGTAAAATAGGAAAGAACAGAAAAATCATTAGTGGAACATTAAGGTCACTTAATTCTCACTAAATTTTCTTTAATACTATTTTTGCTTTAATATCACCATTTTTTAAATAAATGAGGAAAATTGGTACACTAATTTGACTACACTCACAGATCTCAAAAATTATTAATTTGGATTCAGATCCAAAATAATCATACAACATTAGAATGTATGACATTAAATGCATATAAATGAAATCCAAATTATCATTGCTGAAATTTAAGTTTAATGAATGTGTAAGAAAGAAAAATTGACTTTTATTTTCATAGTACAAGTCAATATAAAGAAATAATTAACTTTTTACTAAGTTTAAACAAATTATGTCAGAAAAAAAGAGAAGGTGAATTATAACATTAAACTAAGAAAGCTTGGAAACTTTTTTCTAATGAAAATTTTCCTTTAAAAAATTATTTTTGTTCTGAAAAATATAATTGGGCACACATCAAATATCATCAAGGTTATTGGAAGCCACTGTTATGATGAAATAAGATAAAAACTAATTTTGCTAAATGGAATCAACAAGGTCTTTAAGCGCAATTATATTTAAACCATAATAGGAGTACCGAGCTGTTTTATGAGGCAATAATCTGGTTCCCGGGTGGATAAACTATAAGGCTGAAGGCTGGTTAGAGTTTTGCAATAAGAGAACTGGATTATTGCCTCATAAAATCATTCGGCACTTTTCTCATTGCAATTATTCTAAAAGTCTTTGAGAATTCACTTTTAAATAAATGTCACTACCCAAGGAAGTACTTCTATGGCAAGAAAACTATAACAAAGAAAGTGATGGAGGTAGATTGTGCCTTTTGTAATAATAATGGAAGACTCATCTTTAGCCCTATAGAAAGTAGTAATAATGCAACTATTTTCAGTCTTTAAGATCTCTTAGATTTAAAAAAAAAAAATCTTTACACTTTTCAGTTATTCTTTTGATCATCAGTCTCCAAAACGAGTTAACAAAGTGGCCTTCTTTCTTATTTATCTTGGGATCATCTTCTTCAGAGAGAGGACCCAACATTCTTAAAATTCCCATTAGGAAAGACTACACTCTCCCACTTCTATTTTCTGTGCAGATTATTGCCCTTCTAGGAACCATGCTGGTTAATCCCCTTTTGTTATTTTACTTTATTACTGTTCATCATTTAATAATCATCTTCAATTAACATGTCTGAAAATTAAATCATCACAGAGAGATGAGGCCTAAAGCAGAAATGAATATACATTATTTGAGTTAGCTCAATTGCTTTTTCTATATTTCACTGTCAAACAAATTTTCTATGTCTATAGAGAGAAAAGTAGCATAAAACTGTGGATCTATTCCGAGGAGTATAGATTTGACTAAAACTATTTCAAATATTTAAAAATTTCCTCTTAAATGATTTTACTTTAAATTTATGTTTTCATCTTCAACACAACATTAAAAACAACAGAATAAAAATAAATAGCATTTATTGAAATCTAGTTATGTCAAGAAATTCATATGTTTGTGTGTGTATGTGTGTGTGTGTGTGTGTTTAATCCTCAAGGCAACCGTTTGAAGAGTTAGTAATCAACCCTGTTTTAAACAATGAAAATGTGGCACAAAGGTGGAGTAGTCTTTCCACTTCAGAACTGGAGGATTTCAAGCTGAGCAAATGTACTTCAGAACCAATCCCTTGGAGTTATAATCACAAACAAAACCAACATAGATTTGCACCAGGAAATTTAGCCTAAGAAATTGCGCTTTCATTCATTTCACACTTACCAAGGAGACAGTAAATGAAAGTAAAATGTACATAGGATTGAAAGTCAAAAATAAAAATATTCCGAATGAGTAAGAATATCAAATGAAGTGGGTATACAATATGAAAAGTTGTTGTAAATGGAAATGGAAGTAAAAAGAGATGGTGTTACCCTTCAATTACCAAATGATAAAAAGCCAGACTGATTTGCTTGGAATGCTGCACACATTGTACCTCCTCTGCTCAAGATTTTGCTATCACTGATGATGTATTTATGTATGACTCAAGTTAAGGAACAGAAGGGACATGACTGTGGGTCAGGTAAATAATCTAGAATATAAAGCAAAGGATGTCTCTCAAAGCCAAAAAAAAAAGGTTTAAAGTGTTGGAAATCATAGGCGAAAATGAAGATCAATGGAGCTGATTCCAAAAGTACCAGAGTTTGTTTAATAGGAATTAGAAAAAGAAATAATATAAAAATTAGAAGAAATGATTAATCCTGAATTCATATGGAAAACATTTTCTAATTAAGATTTAAATTTAAGATTGAAATTGTCAAGTACTATTAGGTAAAATCAAAAGATTTTTAAAGATATTTTGTCAGATACATTATGACAAAACTTCTTTAAGAGTAAAAGACAAATCCTCAAACGTTATAAAGAAAATAAACCTAGAAAGAAACATATTTGGTTGTTATCACATATATAAGTGGCAAGATTAGATTTTACAAAACAATAATTGCCTCTCCAAAGCTTTGGGGTGAAATAATTTTAAGCCTAGAAGTCTCTATTGAGTCAATTACAGTTTAGCCTAACTAAGGGTATGTTTAGATATCAGATGATAGAAAGTTGAGCACACACAGAGAAGTCTTACTGAAAAAACAAATTAAGATTCCATTAATACACAAATGCATACATACATGTATAAGGCAAAACAAGTCAAATAAACTAATGTTTCATAATTAAATTTAATGGAATATATTTTAGGGAAAGGAGGATATAATTTCTGATTTATACTAATTTTTATATTAATTTATACTAATTTTTGCTATAAAAATAAGTCAATTTTTATTATACCTAGAGGAACAATAATATAGGATTATAATCTAAAACACAAAAATAAAGCAGTAAAAAAAAAGAAACAAAAGCCTCTAATTACAGAAAAATCACATTCTATAAAATATTAAATAAAATTCCACATGTAAAACAG